>CM065733.1:66509827-66524827 GCA_033310375.1 Conus canariensis
AACAATGAAAACATGAAATTCTGATTCAGAGTCAAATCGTACAAGTCACTGTTCGTTGTGATTTGTTGTGCACAGAAACAGTTTCAACACACTTGTAGCGGCAAGTCTTTCAACATTTGCTTATGGTAACTCGCTTTCATAATCATCATCTACAAAATTTGAAACAGGTTTATTTCTAGCAATGGTTGGGGGAAGGGTTTCTACTTTTTGCAGTTGTTTGATCTGAAACGGTTCACAGTATGAGTTAAAATAGGGTTAAAATGGAAGTGTTTTGGTAAAAAATGCAAAAAAGGATATAAGATACGTTTTACGGAGAACGCTCACATATTTTTATTCCTATACGCATATTTTCATTCCCATAACCTACAGATCGCTGGGATACAGTGACAGACATGTTGTATGCTAGTAACGGTCTTTCATGAAATAACGATAGTGCTGGGTCACTTTGACTGGTGTTCACCGCCGCCAGCTCTGATCCAACATTCACAGGTCATCAGCTACTTGGCAACCTGCCGAATACATCAATCCTCTGTCGCCGGTGTTCCCCTCAGAGGAAGCACGGCGGGCGAGACGACAGACATCACGTCCCTGCAACAACCGATCCCAAGAATCCGCCCACGTGCAGCACTGGACACGCACTCGTTATACGCATGGGTAATAGAGGAGAATCTGCCCACGTGCAGGAATTCGACACGCACTCGTCACAGGCATGGCTAATGGAGGAGAATCTGCCCACGTGCAGGAATTCGACACGCACTCGTCACAGGCATGGGTAATGGAGGAGAATCTGCCCACGTGCAGGAATTCGACACGCACTCGTCACAGGCATGGGTAATGGAGGAGAATCTGCCCACGTGCAGGAATTCGACACGCACTCGTCACAGGCATGGGTAATGGAGGAGAATCTGCCCACGTGCAGGAATTCGACACGCACTCGTCACAGGCATGGGTAATGGAGGAGAATCTGCCCACGTGCAGGAATTCGACACGCACTCGTCACAGGCATGGGTAATGGAGGAGAATCTGCCCACGTGCAGGAATTCGACACGCACTCGTCACAGGCATGGGTAATGGAGGAGAATCTGCCCACGTGCAGGAATTCGACACGCACTCGTCACAGGCATGGGTAATGGAGGAGAATCTGCCCACGGGCAGGAATTCGACACGCACTCGTCACAGGCATGGGTAATGGAGGAGAATCTGCCCACGTGCAGGAATTCGACACGCACTCGTCACAGGCATGGGTAATGGAGGAGAATCTGCCCACGTGCAGGAATTCGACACGCACTCGTCACAGGCATGGGTAATGGAGGAGAATCTGCCCACGTGCAGGAATTCGACACGCACTCGTCACAGGCATGGGTAATGGAGGAGAATCTGCCCACGTGCAGGAATTCGACACGCACTCGTCACAGGCATGGGTAATGGAGGAGAATCTGCCCACGTGCAGGAATTCGACACGCACTCGTCACAGGCATGGGTAATGGAGGAGAATCTGCCCACGTGCAGGAATTCGACACGCACTCGTCACAGGCATGGGTAATGGAGGAGAATCTGCCCACGTGCAGGAATTCGACACGCACTCGTCACAGGCATGGGTAATGGAGGAGAACCTGCCCACGTGCAGGAATTCGACACGCACTCGTCACAGGCATGGGTAATGGAGGAGAATCTGCCCACGGGCAGGAATTCGACACGCACTCGTCACAGGCATGGGTAATGGAGGAGAATCTGCCCACGTGCAGGAATTCGACACGCACTCGTCACAGGCATGGGTAATGGAGGAGAATCTGCCCACGTGCAGGAATTCGACACGCACTCGTCACAGGCATGGGTAATGGAGGAGAATCTGCCCACGGGCAGGAATTCGACACGCACTCGTCACAGGCATGGGTAATGGAGGAGAATCTGCCCACGTGCAGGAATTCGACACGCACTCGTCACAGGCATGGGTAATGGAGGAGAATCTGCCCACGTGCAGGAATTCGACACGCACTCGTCACAGGCATGGGTAATGGAGGAGAATCTGCCCACGTGCAGGAATTCGACACGCACTCGTCACAGGCATGGGTAATGGAGGAGAATCTGCCCACGTGCAGGAATTCGACACGCACTCGTCACAGGCATGGGTAATGGAGGAGAATCTGCCCACGTGCAGGAATTCGACACGCACTCGTCACAGGCATGGGTAATGGAGGAGAACCCAAAACTAAGTCAATACAAGAGCAAGGCATGAAGGGTCACACAAATCTGAGATTTTTACACACACACACACACACACACACACACACACACACACACACACACACACACACATACACACACACACACACACACACACACACATACACACACACGCACACACACACACACACACACACACACACACACACACACACACACACACACACACACACTCACACACACACACACACACACACACACACACACACACACACACACACACATTTTATGATGATGATGAGTGAGAACGCCAAAATGATAAAAACCATGCACTGGAGCTTCGTTTTAGTCTTGGCCTGCACAAGATATGCAAAAGTCAACCAAGCCCGAGAGATACCGACACCTACAGTGTTGATCAGAAGATATATACGAGGCACATTCCAGGAGATTTATTGATTTTAAGGGGATCAACCCCCCTGTGGTGATTTCATTCTCTCACAACACGCTGATCAACTGCTAGGGTTCCAAAATATCAGAAACCATATTTCTGATGGCGTTCAAACCGAAGACCCTTCGGCAGCAGCCTGCAACACTGACATCAGCACCACTGTGGCTGAAAACAAAACTGGTAGATTCTCGCATGGAACAGCACTTCCAGCGAATATTACTGAAGGTAATTTCTCGCAAGGAACAGCACTTCCAGCGAATATTACTGAAGGTAATTTCTCGCAAGGAACAGCACTTCCAGCGAATATTACTGAAGGTAATTTCTCGCAAGGAACAGCACTTCCAGCGAATATTACTGAAAGTAATTTCGTGGAAATCGTAGCATTTGTTAACTATGATTTTGTTTGACTCGCTGATGACTGTCTTTGTTTGTGCTTTGTCCTGGAGATGTCCAAGAATATTACATGGGGTGTGATATTCGCTATTTGCCCATAAACAGAAAAAGTTAAGAGAAAAGAAAAAAAGAAAGAAGCAACAACAGGAGAATCCTCATATCTCATCCTCCCCATTGTTATCAAAAGACAAAAAACATCTACTAGAAGTACATTAAAAAAAATCACAATTACCAAAAAAATGAAGAATTTAGATTGATGACGTAGATTGTTCTTGCGTCACTGAGATGAGGTTGAGACGTGTCTGGACAGAGGTCATCGCGGGTGGGGAGAAGGAAGCGGAGGAAGGTTCTGGGAGAAGGCCAGTAGAGGTGAGAGACTGGCCAATATTTGGCCTGTATGTCATCCTGTGGGTCGATTGCTCTGGAACAGTATCGCCCACACAATGTCCTCTTTTCTTCACTTTACAGCAACCCTTCTTTGACAAGAGACAAACACAGACAGAGACTTTAAAACATAAGCATCCAAATTCAAAATGACGCTGTTACTTACGTAGCTGCGAACTATCTCCAGTCTATACCGCAAACAGGAACGTGTAGCGAGCGCTGAATTATATAGATTCATACGAAAACAAAGAAGAAAAAAAAAGTAATTCCTGAGAAAATGACTCGGATACTTGGCAAATTGCAATAACGATACTGTCTTTGTCGTCGACAACTGTAATTCTGCTGATCCGGCTGTATATTACTCGTCCCCAAGCACGAATCAAGAAATGCCGTGGATTTTCTGTCTTTAAGAACAGAGAGAGAGAGAGGAGAGAGAGAGAGAGAGAGAGAGAGAGAGAGAGAGAGAGAGAGAGAGAGCGAGAGAGAGAGAGAGAGGAGACAGACAGACGGAGACAGACAGGCAGACAGAGACAATGACAGACAGACAGAGAAAGAGACAGGGACAGACAGACAGACAGACTGAGACACAGACAGACAAACAGACAGAGACAGACAGACAGGTATACAGGCAGAGAGAGAGAGAGAGAGAGAGAGAGAGAGAGAGAGAGAGAGAGAGAGTAAAGTATCCTCGCCTGCTCGCTTGATTAGACGTTCGAACTGTACACAGAAGACACAAGACAACAAATCATAAACTTCATATACCCCCCCCCCCCCCCCCCACCCCTCACCTCTCCCCTTCCACTGAGTTAACCAAACTACCACCCCACCTTTCTTTCCACTTCCCCCACCTATCACCCTGCTCATCCCTCCAGCTATCCTCCAGCTATCCCCCCCCTCCTTCCCTCTCCCCTCCCCTCAACCCCCTAACCCCCTTCCCACCCTTCTTCCCCATGGCCTCATCCTCGTTTGACTGCGCGTGTGCAGAGAGGCGGACAGAGGGAGGTCGATCAGTTCTGACCTTCCAGACTAACGGGTAACGGACAGAGGTCAATCAGTTCTGACCTTCAAGAATCACGGGTAGCGGACAGAGGGAGGTCGATCAGTTCTGACCTTCCAGGCTCACGGGTAACGGACAGAGGTCAATCAGTTCTGACCTTCAAGAATCACGGGTAGTGGACAGAGGGAGGTCGATCAGTTCTGACCTTCAAGAATCACGGGTAGTGGACAGAGGGAGGTCGATCAGTTCTGACCTTCAAGAATCACGGGTAGCGGACATAGGAAGGTCGATCAGTTTTGACCTTCCAGAATCACGGGTAGCGGACAGAGGGAGGTCGATCAGTTCTGACCTTCAAGAATCACGGGTAGCGGACAGAGGTCGATCAGTTCTAACCTTCAAGAATCACGGGTAGCGGACAGAGGTCGATCAGTTCTGACCTTCAAGAATCACGGGTAGCGGACAGAGGTCGATCAGTTTTGATCTTCCAGAATCACGGGTAGCGGACAGATGGAGGTCGAACAGTTTTGACCTTCCAGAATCACGGGTAGCGGACAGAGGTCGATCAGTTTTGACCTTCAGAATCACGGGCAGCGGACAGAGGGAGATCGATCAGTTTTGACCTTCCAGAATTACGGGTAAGGGGACAGAGGTCGATCAGTTTTGACCTTCAGAATCACGGGTAGCGGATAGAGGTCGATCAGTTTTGACCTTCAGAATCACGGGTAGTGGACAGAGGTCAATCAGTTTTGACCTTCAGAATCACGGGTAGAGGATAGAGGGGGTCAATCAGTTTTGACCTTCAGACTCACGGGCAGGGGACAAAGGTCGATCAGTTTTGACCTTCCAGAATCACGGGTAGTGGACAGAGGTCGATCATTTTTGACCTTCCAGAATCACGGGTAGTGGACAGAGGTCGATCATTTTTTACCTTCCAGAATCACGGGTAGCGGATAGAGGGGGTCAATCAGTTTTGACCTTCAGATTCACGGGCAGGGGACAAAGGTCGATCAGTTTTGACCTTCCAGAATCACAGGTAGGGGAGAAAGGGAGGTCGATCAGTTTTGACCTTCCAGAATCACGGGTAGCGGACAGAGGTCGATCAGTTTTGACCTTCCAGAATCACGGGTAGCGGACAGAGGTCGATCAGTTTTGACCTTCCAGAATCACGGGCAGGGGACAGAGGTCGATCAGTTTTGACCTTCAGAACACGGGTAAGGGGACAGAGGTCGATCAGTTTGACCTTCCAGAATCACGGGTAGCGGACAGAGGTCGATCAGTTTTGACCTTAAGAATCACGGGCAGGGGACAGAGGTCGATCAGTTTTGACCTTAAGAATCACGGGCAGCGGACAGAGGGAGGTCGATCAGTTTTGACCTTAAGAATCACGGGCAGCGGACAGAGGGAGGTCGATCAGTTTTGACCTTCCAGAATCACGGGTAAGGGGACAGAGGGAGGTCGATCAGTTTTGACCTTCCAGAATCACGGGTAAGGGGACAGAGGGAGGTCGATCAGTTTTGACCTTCCAGAATCACGGGTAAGGGGACAGAGGGAGGTCGATCAGTTTTGACCTTCCAGAATCACGGGTAAGGGGACAGAGGGAGGTCGATCAGTTTTGACCTTCCAGAATCACGGGCAGGGGACAGATGTCGATCAGTTTTGACCTTCAGAATCACGGGCAAGGGGTCGGTCACGTCATCTCCGTGACACTTCACCCAGTCCCTTTCCTTAGCCCCGGTATGGACCCGCGCCGCTGGCTGAGCTTTAAGCAGTCAGGAACAACAACAACAACAGCAACCACACACACAATAATCTAAGCACTTCACCCAACACCCATCCTACTCCTGTCCTCTTCACACACACACACACACACACACACACACACACACACACACACACACACACACACACACACACACACACACACACATCCCAGCCCTACTGCACCACATGCGCCACCAGGTATGTCACATACCTAAAACAAAACAAAAAAATGAAACAAAACCAGAAAACAAACTGTTAAAAAAAACGGCATTTGCAGTCAGGAGTGTATGGACGGGTGTGGAGGAAAGGGGTGTATAAAAGCAAAAACAAGCTTTTAAAAAAAAAGAAAAAGGCAAAAGCAGTAAGGGGTGTATGGAGGGAATGGAGGAAAGGGATGTATAAAAGCAAAAACAAAATAGAAAGAAAGAAAAAGAAAAGAGAAGAAAAAGAGAAGAAAAAAAACCTGCAGTTGCAGTAAAGATTGGAGGTAGGATATGGAGTGAAGCGGTATATAAAAACAAAACACAAACTAAAAAAATAAAAATAAAAAACCGGCAACTGCCGTAAGGAGTGCAGGCCGGGGACAGAAAAAAGGAGTATATATAAAAGCAAAAACAAACTAAGCAAACAAACAACAAACGGCAACTGCAGTCAGGAGTAGAGGCAGAGGACAGAACAAAGGAGTATATATAAAAGCAAAAACAAACTAAGCAAACAAACAACAAACGGCAACTGCAGTCAGGAGTACAGGCAGGGGACAGAAAAAAGGAGTATATATAAAAGCAAAAACAAACTAAGCAAACAAACAACAAACGGCAACTGTAGTCAGGAGTAGAGGCAGGGGACGGAGGGAAGGGGTGGAGCTGTGTGGGTGGGTGGGTGGCTATGTGGGGAAGACAAAGGGGATGGGTGGGGGTGGGGGGGGGGAGTCAAAACGACAAACGAAGCAATCATAAGACGGTGGTGATCCTAGAACATAGCAATTCCACCTTGCTCCCACATCTGAACTCCCCCTCTCCCTCCTACTACATCCACTCCTCTCCCCACCTCAATTCCCCTCTCCAGCTCTCCCCCGGCTTTTCTCACCCCCGCCCCTCCTCCACAGCCCCCTTCCATCCCTACACCCCCCCCCCCCCCCCCCCCCCGCCTTCCCCATTCTTTTCTCTCTGCCAGGCTGTAATGATTTTCTGAACTCTCCTCGTCGACAACGAAGACTTCCAGAATATTCTCTCCCCCTTTCTTTCCGTTTCAGCCGACAGGGGACGCAGCAGTTCCCAAATCGGCGTTCGCAAAATGATCGATCATGTTCTGAGACTGTATGATAGGGGCGAACTCTTACCTTACTTTTATAGTACATCCCGGCGTCAACTAGGCCTGAGAGATACAGAGGCCTGCAGTGTTGGTTAGGCAATCTAAGCAACGCACTCCGAGGCGCGTCCATGAAGTGGCTGAAACTCAACCATGCGGTTCCAGTCTTCCCGCCTGAGCGCACAGCAAACTGGGTAGAAGATGGACGAGGGTAAAAAAAATCCCACACTATAGATGGATATGATGGGAATTGTACACACGACCTCCCAGCCAGGAGTACGCGACGCTAACCACTTTGCCACGGCGGCTGGTAATGGACCTCCATGGCATCATCTTCACGATCCTGATCCTCGTCCATCAGCATGAAAACAAAAAAGCTTCTCCTCATACCCTGCAGTCATGGTGACCACAGTTTCCATGGATGACTCCATCTTCGGGAGTAGCATCCACTCCCGAAGATGGAGTATGGCTTCCTTAATGGCGGGAAAACAATACGACGGACTGACAACATGGCAGAGTACACAGGCAGAGTGGACAGGCAGAGTGGACAGGGAAAACATTGACTGACACCATGGCAGAGTGGACAGGGAAAACAATTGACTGACAACATGGCAGAGTGGACAGGGAAAACAATTGACTGACAACATGGCAGAGTTGGACAGGGAAAACATTGACTGACAACATGGCAGAGTGGACAGGGAAAACATTAACTGACAACATGGCAGAGTGGACAGGGAAAACATTGACTGACAACATGGCAGAGTGGACAGGGAAAACATTGACTGACAACATGGCTGAGTGGACAGGGAAAACGTTGACTGACAACATGGCAGAGTGGACAGGGAAAACATTGACTGACAACATGGCAGAGTGTACAGGCAGAGTGGACAGGGAAAACATTGACTGACAACATGGCAGAGTGGACAGCAGAGTGGACAGGCAGAGTGGACAGGGAAAACATTGACTGACAACATGGCAGAGTGGACAGGGAAGACATTGACTGACAACAAGGCAGAGTGGACAGGGAAGACATTGACTGACAACAAGGCAGAGTGTACAGGCAGAGTGGACAGGGAAAACATTGACTGACAACATGGCAGAGTGGACAGGCAGAGTGGACAGGCGAGATGGACAGGCAGAGTGGACAGGGAAAACATTGACTGACAACAAGGCAGAGTGGACAGGGAAGACATTGACTGACAACAAGGCAGAGTGGACAGGGAAGACATTAGACTGACAACATGGCAGAGTGTACAGGCAGAGTGGACAGGGAAACATTGACTGACAACATGGCAGAGTGGACAGGCAGAGGTGGACAGGCAGAGTGGACAGGGAAAACATTGACTGACAACAAGGCAGAGTGGACAGGGAAGACATTGACTGACAACAAGGCAGAGTGGACAAGGAAGACATTGACTGACAACAAGGCAGAGTGTACAGGCAAGAGTGGACAGGGAAAAAACATTGACTGACAACATGGCAGAGTGGACAGGCAGAGTGGACAGGCAGAGTGGACAGGCAGAGTGGACAGGGAAAACATTGACTGACAACAAGGCAGAGTGGACAGGGAAGACATTGACTGACAACAAGGCAGAATGGACAGGGACGACATTGACTGACAACATGGCAGAGTGGACAGGGAAGACATTGACTGACAACATGGCACAGTGGACAGGCAGAGTGGACAGGGACGACATTGACTGACAACATGGCAGAATGGACAGGGACGACATTGACTGACAACAAGGCAGAGTGGACAGGCAGAGTGGACAGGCAGAGTGGACAGGGACGACACTGACTGACAACAAGGCAGAGTGAACAGGCAGAGTGGACAGGGAAACTTTGACTGACAACATGGCAGAGTGGACAGGCAGAATGGACAGGGAAAACATTGACTGACAACATGGTAGAGTGGACAGGGAAGACATTGACTGACAACAAGGCAGAGTGGACAGGCAGAGTGGACAGGGAAAACATTGACTGACAACATGGCAGAGTGGACAGGGAAGACATTGACTAACAACAAGGCAGAGTGGACAGGGAAGACATTGACTAACAACAAGGCAGAGTGGACAGGGAAGACATTGACTGACAACATGGCAGAGTGGACAGGGAAAACATTGACTGACAACATGGCAGAGTGGACAGGGAAGACATTGACTGACAACAAGGCAGAGTGGACAGGCAGAGTGGACAGGCAGAGTGGACAGGGAAAACATTGACTGACAACATGGCAGAGTGGAGAGGCAGAGTGGACAGGGAAAACATTGACTGACAACATGGCAGAGTGGAGAGGCAGAGTGGACAGGGAAAACATTGACTGACAACATGGCAGAGTGGACAGGGAAAACATTGACTGACAACAAGGCAGAGTGGACAGGGAAAACATTGACTGACAACATGGCAGACTGGACAGGGAAAACATTGACTGACAACATGGCAGAGTGGACAGGCAGAGTGGACAGGGAAAACATTGACTGACAACATGGCAGAGTGGACAGGGAAAACATTGACTGACAACATGGCAGAGTGGACAGGGAAAACATTGACTGACAACATGGCAGAGTGGACAGGGAAAACATTAACTGACAACATGGCAGAGTGGACAGGGAAAACATTGACTGACAACATGGCAGAGTGGACAGGGAAAACATTGACTGACAACATGGCTGAGTGGACAGGGAAAACGTTGACTGACAACATGGCAGAGTGGACAGGGAAAACATTGACTGACAACATGGCAGAGTGGACAGGGAAAACATTGACTGACAACATGGCAGAGTGGACAGGGAAAACATTGACTGACAACATGGCAGACTGGACAGGGAAAACATTGACTGACAACATGGCAGAGTGGACAGGGAAAACATTGACTGACAACATGGCACAGTGGACAGGGAAAACATTGACTGACAACATGGCAGAGTGGACAGGGAAAGCATTGACTGACAACATGGCAGAGTGGACAGGGAAAACATTGACTGACAACATGGCAGAGTGTACAGGCAGAGTGGGCAGGGAAATCATTGACTGACAACATGGCAGAGTGGACAAGCAGAGTGGTCAGGCAGAGTGGACAGGCAGACCGGACAGGGAGAGTGGACAGGCAGAGTGGACAGGCGGAGTGGACAGGGAAAACATTGACTGACAACATGGCAGAGTGGACAGGCAGAGTGGACAGGCGGAGTGGACAGGCGGAGTGGACAGGCAGAATGGACAGGCGGACTGGACAGGCGGACTGGACAGGCGGAGTGGACAGGCGGAGTGGACAGGCGGAGTGGACAGGGAAAGCATTGGCAGAGACCCGAGGCCTTGACACACAACAGACAGAACTGGAGGAACCTGGTGAACTCTTCTTCACTGTGGTGCCCCAGTGACTCATCATGGAGTTAAGGGAGAAGAAGAAGAAGAAGAAAGAAGAAGAAAGAAGAAGAAGAAGAAGAAGAAGACGAAGAAGAAGAAGAAGAAGAAAAAGAAGAAGAAGAACAAGAAGAACAAGAACAAGAACAAGAAGACGATGACGACGACAACGACGACGACGACGAAGAAGAAGAAGATGAAGATGATGATGATGATGGGAAAGAAGAAGAAGAAGAAGATAAATCACATTTACCTCACAGCGCTAGAACAGAAATAGGCCCTAAGTGACGTAACCAGCGAGTGTGTGTGTGTGTGTGTGTGTGTGTGTGTGTGTGTGTGTGTGTGTTGTGTGTGTGTGTGTGGTGTGTGTGTTCCAAGAAGAATTAAGATCGATGGATACGAATGATGCCATTTTTTTACGTCAATTCGATGACGTTGAGAGCTGTCTGGGCACAGGTCGTTTAAGTGGAAGGAGATGCAGGGAGTAGGGGTGATAGGGGGATAGGGTGAGATAACGTGAGGATGGGGGGAGGGGAATGGTGAGGAGGGGAGGAGGGGGGTGGTGAGGAGGGGAGGAGGGGAATGGTGAGGAGGAGACGAGGGGGGTGGTGAGGATGGGGGGAGGGGAATGGTGAGGATGGGGGGAGGGGAATGGTGAGGAGGGGAGGAGGAGAATCTGGTAGGTCTGAATAGTGGGCAGGACTGTTCGTCCCTGGGAGGGGGATACATCGTCCCTTGTAGGGCCGGATCGGTTGTATGACAGGGAGGGAGGTACATCGTCCCTTGTAGGGCCGGATCGGTTGTATGACAGGGAGGGGGGTACATCGTCCCTTGTAGGGCCGGATCAGTTGTATGACAGGGAGGGGGGTACATCGTCCCTGGTAGGGCTGGATCAGTTGTATGACAGGGAGGGGGGTACATCGTCCCTGGTAGGGCCGGATCAGTTGTATGACAGGGAGGGGGGTACATCGTCCCTGGTAGGGCCGGATCAGTTGTATGACAGGGAGGGGGGTACATCGTCCCTGGTAGGGTCGGATCAGTTGTATGACAAGGAGGGGGATACATCGTCCCTGGTAGGGCCGGATCAGTTGTATGACAGGGAGGGGGGTACATCGTCCCTGGTAGGGCCGGATCAGTTGTATGACAGGGAGGGGGGTACATCGTCCCTTGTAGGGCCGGATCAGTTGTATGACAGGAAGGGGGGTACATCGTCCCTGGTAGGGTCGGATCAGTTGTATGACAGGGAGGGGGAGGGGGGTACATCGTCCCTGGTAGGGCCGGATCAGTTGTATGACAGGGAGGGGGATACATCGTCCCTGGTTGGGCTCGATCAGTTGTATGACAGGGAGGGGGGGGGTACATTGTCCCTGGTTGGGCCCGATCAGTTGTATGACAGGGAGGGGGGGGAGGTACATCGTCCCTGGTAGGGCCGGATCAGTTGTATGACAGGAAGGGGGATACATCGTCCCTGGACAGGGAGCGGGGTCAAAGGGAGTTTTAAGGATCCTTTTCCGTCCGGGTGTTGGCTAGAAGGGTACATGCTATTAATATTGTGCCGAATATTTTGATAATATTGTGCTGAATATTTTGATAATATTGTGCTGAATATTTTGATAATATTGTGCTGAATATTTTGATAATATTGTGCTGAATATCTTGATGGATCATCAGTAACGACGGCTTATATCTGTAAATATTATACACTGGGAAGAGACGGGGAGAGACAGACAGACAGACAGACAGACAGAGAGAAGGGGTGAGGATGTGGTGATCGGGTGGGTGGGTGAGGTGGGGGGGGCTTAGGATGCATGCTTTTGTTTGTTTGTTTGTTTGTTTGTCTGTCTGTCTGTTTGTTTGTTTGTCTGTTTGTTTTGTTTTGTCTCATTAAAGTATACATGTATAACCGGTATAATAGTTTAAACGTGTCAGCGCACCACACATTAATACATGACTAAATCCAGACGCCCTGCATCAAACAATAAAACATTAACTTCATCAAGCAACGGTCCATCCCTTGAAGAACATACAACCATTGCATGATGAGTTCGAGTCGGGACAGAAACTAAGAAAGGAAGAAAAGGTGGGGTAAATTATGGATGGAAGACCCTTTGAAGAAAAAAAAAAGAAGAAGAAAGGAACAAAGGAAAAAAATTGGAGGTTGGAAGACCCCCCAAAAAAGAAAACGTGCTAAAAATGACATTTTTGCCAGACAGGTGAGGGGGGAGGAAAGGAGAAGAGGGTCTGAACCCCCGGATCAACCCCTCCCCCCCTCCCCCCCTCCCCCCTGTACCTCCTCCATGTTTAACCCTGCCTGGTAGAGGTCTGCATTGTCCACCGTGCCCTTCAACTTCTTCATTAAACGCTTTTTTTGTATTCAGGGACAGGGCTACCCTTTATTTTTATTCCATTTGCCAAAGCACTTTGATATCGGCATTATATTGTGTCGTCATGCAGTTTCTGCTCTTCTTTCCAGCAGACTGTCTTGTCTGAGTCAAGCACCTGTTGGGAAGCTCCAGTTGATTCTTTAGACGTCAATGCAAATGCCGGGTTAAATGTCAAGAGACGGAGAGAGAGAGGCACGAAGCAGAAGAGAACAGACAGAAAGACAGAGAGAGAAAAGAGGACAGAAATAGCAAGTTGACAAAGGGAGACGGGGGGGGGGGGAAAGAGAGAGACGAGAGAGAGAGAGAGAGAGAGAGAGAGAGAGAGAGAAATAGCAAGTTGACAAAGGGGGACAGGAGAGAGAGAGAGAGAGGACGAGAGAGAGAGAAGAGAGAGAAGAGAGCAAGTTGACAAAGGTAGACAGAGAGAGAGAGAGAGAGAGACACACACAGAGAGAGGGGAGAGAGAGAAGAAAAGCAAGTTGCAAGGAAAGAAGAGGAGAGAGAGAGAGAGAGAGAGAGAGAGGAAAATAGCAAGTTGACAAAGGGAGACAGACAGAGAGAGAAGACAGACAGACAGACAGACAGACAGAAAGCAAGTGACAAAGGGAGACAAAGAGAGAGAGAGAGAAAGAGAGAGAGAGAAAATCAAGTGTGACATGGAGGACTCCTCCAGCAGACTGTTGAGAAGATGTTGGGAAGCTAGTTGATCTTTAGAGGTAATGAAATGGGGTACAATGTCAAGAGACGGAGGGAGAGAGGACGAAGAGAAGAGAGAGACAGACAGAAAGACAAGAGAGAGAGAGACAGAAATAGAGTTGACAAAGGGAGAGGGGGGGGGGGGAAGAAAAGAGAGAGGAAGAGGGGAGACAGAGGATGAGAGAGAAGAGAGAGAGAGAGAGAAATAGCAAGTTGACAAGGGGACAGGAGAGAGAGAGAGAGTGAGAGAGCAAGAGAGAGGAGAGAGAGTGAGAGAGAGAGAGAGTGACAAAAGGTAGGACAGAAGAGACTGAGAGAGAGAGAGAAACACACAGAGAGAGAGAGAGGAGAGAGCAGAAAAGCAATGACAGAGGCAGAGAGAGCAGAGAGCAGAGAGAAAAAAGAGAGAAGAGAGCAGAAGGGAGAAAGAGGAGAGAGCAGAAGAAAGAAGTGAGAAAAGCAGAGAAGAGAGAGAAGGAGAGACACAGAGAGAGAAAGAGAAAGAGAGAGAGAGAGAAAATAGAGGTTGACAAGGAGAGGACAGAGAGCAGAGAGAGAGAGAGAGAGAGCAGAGAGAGAAGAGAGGAGAGAGCAGAGAGAGAGAGATGAGAGAGGCAAGAGAGAGAAGAGAGGAGAGAGCAGAGGAGAAAGAGAGAGAGTGAGAGAGCCAGAGAGAGAAGAGAGGAGAGTACACAGAGAGAGAAGAGACAAGCAAGGAGAAGAGAGTGAGAGAGCAGAGAGAGAAAGAGAGTGAGAGACCAGAGAGAGAAAGAGAGTGGAGACACAGAGAGAGGAGAGAAGAGAGGAGAGAGAACAGAGAGAGAAGAGAGTGAGAAGCAGAGAGAGAAAGAGAGTGAGAGAGCCAGAGAGAGAAGAGAGTGAGAGAGCCAGAGAGAGAAAGAGAGTGAGAGAGCCAGAGAGAGGAAGAGAGTGAGAGAGCCGAGAGAGAGAAAAGAGAGTGAGAGCAGAGAGAGAAGAGAGTGAGAGAGAGAAAGAGAGTGAGAGAGCCAGAGAGAGAGAGCCAGAGAGAGAAAGAGAGTGAGAGAGCCAGAGAGAGAAAGAGAGTGAGAGAGCCAGAGAGAGAA
>CM065733.1:66529827-66534827 GCA_033310375.1 Conus canariensis
TCTCTCTCTCTCTCTCTCTCTCTCTCTCTCTCTCTCTTGTTGTTGTTGTTTTGACCCTGCTACGACAGTCAAATATGAAAAATAGATGAATGGCACCGATAAATGAATGATTGGAGACTGAAGAAGACTGCAACGCAACTGGAAAAAAAAATGAAAAAAAAGGCTAAAATACAATCAGACAGCCAAAACAAGGTGCAAAATAAAGCTTATTCAACAAATAAATTCAAAAACCGACCAGTCAATTTTCTACAACTTCAAATTTGTCATCTTCAAACGGCTCCAACAGCAGACGTCCTAAATGAACCAAACATTATTTCCCGGATCGCACTTAGCACACCGCACTATTAACATCACTACTTTCATCATTCATATTATGAAATGAACTGTTCATACTGTATGATGAACTTTATTCCATTTGTATTTTCTAAACTTCTATGCATTAGTATATTTCTTAGATTTCATTCTACCATCTTTCCCATTTCCAATATCAATATTATCATTATTTTCATGATTATGATCATGTTTCTTATCATAACAATTGGTATATTTCTCAGATTTTATCCACTATCTTTCCAGTTCTCTATATCCTTCTTATTCTTTTTCTTTTTCTTCTTCTCATTCCATTCCTCCTCCTCTTCCTCCTTCTCCTTCTTCTTCTCCTTCTTCTCATTAATATTGCTGCCATAAGCATATCATTGTTCGTCTTCTTTTATTAGTATCGTCATCATTGGGGATTTTTACAGTTACTATTATAATCATCGTTAGCATTATTACTGCATCATCATCATCATCATCATCATCATCATCATCATCATCATCATTATTATTATTATTATTATTATTATTATTGTTGTTGTTGTTGTTGTTGTTGTTGTTGTTGTTGTTGTTATCATTATCATTATTATTATTATTATTATCATCATTATTATCATTATAATATTGTTGTTATTATTTTCATTATAGTTGTTGTTGTTGTTTTTGTTGTTGTTATCATTTTCATCATTTCTTTGTTATATCATACCATCATAGCTACTATTTCAACCGCATTGTCTCTTCAACCTCGGTTTCATTCCGCAGCTTTAGCCCTTCACCCATGGCCAAAGTTTGCAGGCATTTCAAAGACACGAGTGACCACTCGTCCTTTGTTGTCATTGTCTTGAAGGTTCTTTGTCTTGCCTTCTGTTCCTTTTAGTTTGTTTGTTCTTTCATTTCGATGAGCAGTAATTCTGTTATCACTCTGGAAACGAAAAAGAATTTGAAAAAAAAGATGTCTGAATTGAACGAGCAGGGTTCGGATGGCATCAAGGATAAAGGAGCGGTCTGACGATCCTAAGTGTCTTGGATTCTCTCCCCCTTTCAAGCAGTCGGGTGAGAGGAGACATGAGGGTGGCGATGTCGAAATTTCTGCGTAACCAATCAGATGATGTGACTAATGACGGAACATAACTGTAACCAATCAGATGATGTGACTAATGACTGAACACAACTGTAACCAATCAGATGATGTGACTAATGACGGAACACAACTGTAACCAATCAGATGATGTGACTAATGACTGAACACAACTGAGAAAAGCTCAAGTTGATTTCACACGAAAAGAGGCTGAATTAGACGTTAGACAGTCTTAACTTCTTCCTTTTTTTTTCTTTTCTTATTATGTATGAATATTGATCTTACGTCAGGGTGCGTGACGCCGTCCAATTTTGTAAACTTCTTTGAGATTGGGCCACAAAACCTGCTGCATTCACATGTTGGATTTTCTCTTGGAAGTGGACATATCCGCAGACTCCAGCTACAACTATCACCCTCCTTTCTCCCTCACTCCCTCCCTCCCCCATCACTTTTCGATTCCCCGTGCCTGCCTCCAACCAGGTTCTTCCGATAAGATTTCAACTGGGTCGAGGTCCCATTAACGACCTCATGCAAACAAAAAAAAAAGAAAAAAGAAAAAGAGAAAAAAAAAAGGAGAAAAAAACTTGCATGTACGTTAAATTCCGTTCGTTTCTTTGTGGAAGTGAAGGTAATTGTGTATCGGTAGTACGAATGAAACACACACACATACACACATGCACGCGTGCACACACACAGACACTCAAGCACGCACCCCCCACCCCCCTCCCCTCACACACACACATACACTCTCTCTCTCTCTCTCTCTCTCTCTCTCTCCCCTCTCTCTCTCTCTCTCTCTCTCTCTCTCTCTCTTCTCTAAGACACATATACACACATATGTATACACATACGCACGCAAGCGTGCACACACACGCGCGCGCGCGCTCACAAACACCACACACACACACACACACACACACGCGCGCGCGCGCGCACGCACGCACGCACGCACACACATACACACACACACACACACACACACACACACACACACATGCACGCACGCACACACTCACACACACACGCGCGCGCGCGCATGCCAATCTCGTCTCTTTTATCATCCTCGAGTCAAAATGTGATTATCTCAATGATAGTATTAAACACAGTCAAAAAAGGACCAAAAAATCTTAGGCATTGGGACTCTCGAAGTTCTAACAAGTGAACGAAGAAGAAGAAGAGGGACAGAGTTTATTGCATGCTCTGAATCGGAAGACAACATGGACACAGCCAGACATCGCAGACGATACTATCAGCAGCAACAACAATAACAACAACAAGAGGATTCCACATAACAGTATGGAGCTGGACTAATCCCCCGTGCTGTAGCTGGCATCACATCCACCGCAGAAAGGTTCGGGGGCGAATCGAATGTAATCTCTGTCGATGCAAGCACAATCACAATAAAAGCCCGCGCCTCGTCAGCCGCAGAAGATTAATCAGAGGAACGCTCACTCCAATGATCCGGTTGCTTCTTCTTTGCATTGTAATCCGTCTGTACAGTCTGATTCAGACACAACGCGTCCAAGTATACTCTCCACAAAAAAGTCTAGCAACAAGAACGACTGTGGGAGCACACGGGCACCGCTGCAGGAACGCACCTGCACAGGTGTCACCGTGTGCTGTTCACTAAGAAGGACAGGTTGGCGTTGGATTTGAACACGAGGGACGTCAGCAGAGAAGTGTGGAGACAAGGTGGATGGAGATTTGGCAGGCTTGTACTGTAGCTGACCAGTATGGGGGGTAGCAACAGTATAATGGAGTAGGCTGGCGTCAAGGGGTGAGGATGGTCGAATCTTTCTTTTCTTTTTTTTTTTTTTTTTTTTTTTTTTTTGATGCCTCAGTTGCATGAAGGTCATCGAGCAGCTTTCTTTTCTTTTTTTTCTCTCCATTTTTTTTCATAAAGTGCTTCACATGCCTCGCTTCACTGCCATTTTCTCAAGGTTTTTTCTTTTTCATTACTTTCCTCTCTCTCTCTCTCTCTCTCTCTCTCTCTCTCTCTCTCTCTCTCTCTCTCTCTCTCTCTCTCTCTCTCTTTCTTTCAAGTCAATTGCACATCACAACCTGTTCACATTTCATTCCAGACGATTCAATTAGTATGTGGATTTTATGTTTGCTCTAGTGTACTATGAGTTAAGTACTTGCAGGTGCTTACAGCTGTCTGGGTTTCTGTATGTTCTGTTGGTAGCGAGAGGACACATTCGCCTTTTTTTTATTACCTTGTGACAATGGATTTAACGGATGGTCGAACCGACCTCATGTTTTCCAGAAGGGGTACCGTGAACACCCATCAGGACCTGAACGTGGCCATCACACTGTTTTCCCCTGGCCAAACAGCAAGCGAGAGGCAGGACTGATGTTCATGGATGACTATGTTTCCATTTACACACCATCAGCTGTCGTCAGGAACGGCAATCCAGGCCAACCACGTCGCCCATCTGAACTGGATACTCGGAACCCTGAGCCTTCATCCGATAGAGCAGGCACAGGACATACTACAGCTGGATCTCTTTAGTAGGGCTGTGTGTCCCCAGATCCCGAATAATCTCGAGAACGCGCTCAGACCTCTGTGGAGAGCGACCACACAACGTCAGCTTAATAGGTTGGTGGCTTCCACACCGAGGCTAGCTCATGCCCGTTTTGACAACAGCGGAAGTCACCTAGGATGTCCAAAAGTGAGTTTGTATTGAAATCACGTTGGTGATGACGTTTGACCTTTACTCGAGGGGCGAAGGATCTGATAATGTAACTCAAAAGGCCCTTGATCTTGTTACTGATGTCAAAATGAAAGGTTGAAATTGTAAAACGCAAACTTTGTTCGTGAGTTTTCATTTAACACGACGGTTTCCAATCATGTTGCTTGGCTGTTTGCGATGAGTATACATTTACTCTCCAAACCTTAACCTGCCTCAACTAAAAACAAAACCACAGTTAAAATTTTCAAAAACAGAGTGATAGATAAACTGAGTTATCTACATTACAGATTGTTGAGTATAATTATCATAAAGTACACAATGTTGAGTATAGTAATAAAGTACACAATTCAACGTTGCCATTTCTTATGCTGACATGTATTCCTTTGTTCTTACGCAAACATTCACATAAAGCAGTCAACAACAGATAACACACAAACATAACAGCGAAACAAATCAACTTATTAACTTGGGCGAATGCTTCGTATTCATAGTAATCAGGTATGATTTATAAACAATTATTTCTGTGTGTTCTGTAACTAAGTCAACATTTCGATTCAATGATACTGAATCTACGGCACCCTCAACTGTAAAAACAAAGTGAACAATACTGTCTAAGATTCTGAAAACAAATCACGTTCGTTTCTGGAAGCAATAAATACATACAGTCTGGAACTACCCCACACACCCTGTGGGGAGACCGGGAATGGGGGGATGTGGAGGAGGAGTGGTGGGGGTGGGGGAGAGCGGTTGGGAGTAGGAAGGTCTCCCAGTATAAATCATATCCCATCTTTTTGGGAAGGCGGTTCCGGGAGAAGGCGGTTCCAGGTGAAAGTAGTTCCAGGGGACGGCGGTTCCAGGGGAAGGCTGTTCCAGGGGAAGGCTGTTCCAGGGGAAGGCGGTCCCACTGCCCATCC
>CM065733.1:66539827-66542327 GCA_033310375.1 Conus canariensis
CGCACGCACACACACACACACACACACACACACACACACACACACACACACACACACACACACACACGGGCGCACTTACAGACACGCGCGCGCGCTTAAAAATACACGCGCGCGCGTGCTCTCAGCCTGTTGCGGAGAGAGAGAGAGAGAGAGAGAGAGAGAGAGAGAGAGAGAGAGAGAGGAGGGGACAGAGAGAGACAGACGGACAGACAGACGGACAGACAGACAGAGACAAAGACTGAGACAGAGAGAGACAGACAGTAATGAAAAACAGGCAGCCAGACAGACAGACAGACAGAGACGGGGAGGGATGAAAGGTGTGAACAGACGCCCAGAAATCCAGACACAACTCAGCACGGGAGCAAACGCCTTCTTCATCAGTCAGCATCTATGCACGTTCCCTACGTGAGCCACGATCGCCTCGTGACAATTACAGCGAAGCCCCCCAGCACGGGTGATTTGTCCAGTCGGAACGTTCATCGGCCAGTGATCTTGACTACAGCACGTTTGCCGCGCTTGCAGCGTTTTTTTTGTTCGTTTGTTTTTTTGTGTTTTTTTTTGTTTGTTTGTTTGTTGTTTTTTTTACACGATGTTTGAAAAAAAAAAAGAAAAGAAAATGTAGACCTATGTCACACGACGATGTAGACCTATGTCACACGTCAATGTAGACCTATGTCACACGACAATGTAGACCTATGTCACACGACAATGTAGACCTATGTCACACGTCAATGTAGACATATATCACACGACAATGTAGACCTATGTCACACGTCAATGTAGACCTATGTCACACGACAATGTAGACCTATGTCACACGACAACGTAGACCTATGTCACAAGACAACGGAAACGTATGTCACACGACAATGTAGACCTATGTCACACGACAACGTAGACCTATGTCGCACGAGAATGTAGACCCATGCCACACGACAATGCAGAACGATGTCACACAACAATGTAGAGCTAGGTCCTATGCCAAATGTTGACCTATGTCACACGCACACACCAACATTTCTAGCTGAACGCCCCCCCCCCCCCCTCCCCCCCTCCCCCCCTCTCCTTAAATGCTGCCACTTTTGAAAAACAGAAAAATAATCATCAAAGCAGTGTGTATTCCCGAGCCGTTTAATGCATATCACACGATCGAACACCCACAACAGACCGATACAGGTTCAAACAGCTGCACACGGCCACACAGCTGGGGCAGGCACCAGTGAACATCACCCGAAGTGACATGGCAGCAGTGCGGTGCCTCCTCTGGTAGGTCGCCTCATGACGACTTGATATTGACTGCCGCCCGTGGATTGTCGGTGCGGGGCTGTGGCTGGGGCCGAGAGGTCGGAAAGAGCGGCGTGGGTGCAGAGTCAAGGAGGTGGCTTAGATGACAGGACAGCAACAAACAAACAAACAAACGAACAAACAAATAAACAAGAATCAAAATAGCAACAACAACAACAAATGCTGTCTATTGGATCGCCCTGACGTAGATCGATCGATCGATCGACAGACAGACAGACAGACAGAGATAGGTAGATAGATAGATGGATAGATAGATAGATAGATAGATAGATAGATAGATAGATAGATAGATAGATAGATAGATAATTAGATGGATAGATAGACAGAGAGACACAGACAGACAGACGGACAGATAGATATGTAGGTAGGTAGATACTTAGGTAGGTAGGTAGGTAGGTAGAGAGAGAGAGAGAGAGAGAGAGAGAGAGAGAGAGAGAGAGAGAGGGAGGGAGGGAGGGAGGGAGGGATAATTTTAAGTTTTAATTACACCTATACTAGAGTAGAAGGATTAACACTATTTATTTCAACACACTGTACACAGAACAATCAAAGAAGAATAACACTATTTGATGATGAAGTAGCCAGGCGCCGACCTTGAAGATTTCTGACAACAATTTCCTTGCGTAGCAAACTCATAACAGGCCTGAACCTATCAGATTTTTTTCTGGGGACGTGTCCGAAACACATTACAAAGACTCTCAGCAAAGCACCACACTGATTCGGCAATGAGAAATTGTTAACAGAGAGAACGAAAAGTACACGTCAAATTGGTCCTTGTCAGCAAGTTCCTGTCGACTGGCTCGGCACCAAGCTTTGCAGACACACACAAAAAAGTATGTATTGAATTCGTACATGCCAGCGAGGTCATGTACACGGATTCGGTAACAAATTACCAGACACACACAAAAAAAGTATTCGGCACCACCGAAGTGACTCGGCAGCAGTGCAGTGTCTCCTCCGGTGGGTTGCCTCTTGACGACTTGACATTGACTGCTCCCTGTGGATGGCCGGTGCCAGGGCTGCGGCGGGGCCGACCGGGCTGTGGCTGTGGACGGGGTGTCGGAATGAGCGGCGTGGGTGCACTGCCTCTGAGGTGGCGCAGAGGTTGGGACAGCAACAAAAAAAAAAAGAAGTATATGTCAAATGCGTCCGTGTCAGAACCCTGTTGACTGGTCGACAACGAACAGGTATTTCC
>CM065733.1:66547327-66562327 GCA_033310375.1 Conus canariensis
AGCTCGTGCTGAGGCGGAGGTGAAAGGACCAGCTCACTGGCTCGTGCCTCGTGCTGGATGGATGGATGGACTGTCTCCCGTTGCATCGCGGTGCCTCTCTCTCTCTCTCTCTCTCTCTCTCTCTCTCTCTCTCTCTCTCTCTCTCTCTCTCTCTCAATCAATGAACAGGGAAAGCAAACGATGAGGGGAGACGAGGAGGAGGAGGAGGAGAGGGGGTGAGGCTCAGAAAGGAGAGGGAGGGGGAGCAACAACACCAGACTGCTCGCTGCCCGCAACGGTGGAAAAGCCTGACGTGACGGAGGGAGGTAAGACGGGACAGGCCAGGACAGGACAGGACAAGACAGGACAGACGGGCAGACAGGCAGGCAGATAGGCAGACAGGCGGCCAGGCAGCCCGATCTGTGGAGCGGCTTGGGCCGGCCACAGTCTGTTGTTCATCTGGTCTATCGCCTGACGTGGGAGAGGCAGCAACAACGTGTGAAGGGATCCTCCACATGCGCGCGCGCGCAGGCTCGGGCGTGTTTGCACGCACACGACGTTCGGACAGGTAGGAAGTACTGGCGCTTGCATACGAATGCACAGATAGATAGGATAGATAGATGAGAGGACACAGAGAGAGAGAGGAGAGAGGAGAGAGAGAGAGAGAGAGAGAGAGAGAGAGAGAGAGAGAGAGAGAGCATCAATGTATTGAATAATCAGGCTTTTAGGATAGGTAGTACTCGATCTTGCATACGCATATATTCTTGTTCACGCAGACAGGGAAGGCCCAACTGAGATACAGACACCCTTAAAAGCAATCTCAGGTGGTGCGGCATCCAGCCTCGCTAGCTCGAAACCCTTGCAGCTGACAGATCCTCTTGGAGGTCCCTCACTCTCAATCCCTCACTCTCAAAGCAACAGCTGCCTTCGAAGAGGACAGAAGACTGCGTCTCACCGTTCCTGCAAGCGACAGACGACACAGGGCCTCGTCCTCCTCAGACCATCGATGTGGCACCTGTGTGCTTCCAGCTTCGGAGTCACATGCGCTGTCATCGTCATCGCTGATAACTCAGACCATCGACTTCGTCGGCTCCTGACGGTCGAATATATATATATATATATATATATATATATATATATATATATATATATCTATCTAATATATAAAGGGCAAATTCTGTCTCTGTGTGTGTGTGTGTGTGTGTACGCTATAGACTCAAAAACGGCTCAACCGATTGTCATGAAATTTGGCAGGTACGTCTGTTGTGACCCGAGGATGGTTTTGGGCTAATCTCTAAAAAAATAAAACCGTTAAAAACCGTTAAAAAACTGTTATAACGGTTTCAAAGACATCTTTTTCCTCTGCTTTTCTTCAAATAGCCGTTGTGACATTGCACAGGTACAGGACTACTTCTCTAAAATTAGAACCGTTATTTGGCAATTAAAAAACGTTATTTATAACAGTTAAAAACCGTTAAAAACACCAAACCCTATCAAAGAAACTGTTTAAAACCCGATCTTCTTGAAATTTAGCAGGTATGTCTGTTGTGACCCGAGGATGGTTTTGGGCTAATCTTTAAAGAAATAAAACCGTTAAAAACCGTTAAAAAACTGTTATAACGGTTTCAAAGACATCTTTTTCCTCTGCTTTTCATCAAATGGCCGTTGTCACATTGCACAGGTACATCGAACCTAGAGGGACATCTCCCGAGTAACATAGGGTCATTGGACAGTTTCTACGACAGTTATTTATGACCGTTAAAAACCGTGAACAACACGTACCCCCCTAAAAACGATCAAAAATACAATCTTTTCTGATGTTGGCGGCAAAGGGAGTCCTCGGATCGCCACCAAACTTGGCATGAGTCTAGAAGGACATACTGTGAATAACATTGGGTCATTCGATAGTTTTTACGACCGTTATTTATCACCGTTAAAAAGCGTTATTTTCTAAATTTAGACCTTTCTTGATGAAATTTGGTATACAGGTGTAGTTTTCAATGCTGAACAATGATATACAACTTACACGAACCGAAACTTAAAATTGACCGTTAAAAACCGTTATTATATAAATTTAGACCGTTCTTGATGAAATTCGGTATACAGATGCAGTTTTACACGCTGAACAATGATATACAACTTACACGAACGGAAACTTAAAAATTGACCGTTAAAAACCGTTATTATATAAATTTAGAGCGTTCCTGATGAAATTCGGTATACAGATGCAGTTTTACACGCTGAACAATGATATACAACTTACACGAACGGAAACTTAAAATTGAGCGTTAAAAACCGTTAAGATCCGTTATTTTCTAAATTTAGACCTTTCTTGATGAAATTTGGTATACAGGTGCAGTTTTACACGCTGATCAATGATAGACAACTAATATGAACAGAAACTTAAAATTGACCGTTAAAAACCGTTAATTTCTAAATTTAGAGATGGTATCACCGTTAAAAAGCGTTATTTTCTAAATTTAGACCTTTCTTGATGAAATTTGATATACAGGTGTAGTTTTCAATGCTGAACAATGATATACAACTTACACGAACCGAAACTTAAAATTGACCGTTAAAAACCGTTATTATATAAATTTAGACCGTTCTTGATGAAATTCGGTATACAGATGCAGTTTTACACACTGAACAATGATATACAACTTACACGAACGGAAACTTAAAAATTGACCGTTAAAAACCGTTATTATATAAATTTAGAGCGTTCCTGATGAAATTCGGTATACAGACGCAGTTTTACACGCTGAACAATGATATACAACTTACACGAACGGAAACTATAAAACTGAGCGTTAAAAACCGTTAAGATCCGTTATTTTCTAAATTTAGACCTTTCTTGATGAAATTTGGTATACAGGTGCAGTTTTACACGCTGATCAATGATAGACAACTAATATGAACAGAAACTTAAAATTGACCGTTAAAAACCGTTAATTTCTAAATTTAGAGATGGTAGTCTGCAGAGGATTTCAGAAATACACCGAAGTTATGATGCTCTGCAATACCGTCTGATTTTTATCTGTCAACAAGAGCCATGGTCAGACATTTTCATCCCGTGGGGCAGATCTGACCGTTCCGTGTTTTACACATGGAATGTTCTACGTTGCAGCATCACGAACTGGAAGCGCAGAAACACTGACTATACTTGCGCCAAACAGGGAGACCAGAAATGTTGTCAACCCAGAGGCCCTCCAATAGACATAATATATCGTGAAAATGCAATCTTTTCACAGAGTTGTCATGTTTGAGTTGGGTTTAACGTCCGTGCCAAAATCAAGGATATGCAGACGGCTGGTCCGTCACATTAGACTGACACCTGCGGGGCCAGGGTGGACATCGGGGTGAACTACGGTCATTTTAGCTGGAAACATTCCACGTTAAAATTTCCAAGACCAAGCCGGGATTCGAAACCATGACCTTTGGATCATGAGTCCAGCGCCTTATCCACTAGGTTATGGCGGCCCCTACAGAGTTGTCATTTTGGAGCACTTCAATCGAGGAATTGAGAATGCATCGGTAAGTTCATTAAGTACAGGCATCCCTCTATCGACTGTGTATCGTATTACGAAAAAAAATTGTGAGGTAAAATTGATTGAGAGGCAAGAAGGGTCATAGAGCAGGGTGAGGACAGCTACCCCAAGTACAGGAGACGTGAGGAGTCTGAATGAGGACATACTGGGACTGTGAAGCTTGGGCAGAGAGAAATCATCGTCACCAACCAGTGGGTTGTCCCCTACAACCCTTACCTCCTACATTAGTTCAACTGCCACATCAATGTGGAAATATGCAGTAGCATAAAATTCATCAAGTACGTCCTGAAGTATGTCCACAAGGGCACAGACCAAGCCGTCTTCCAACTCCAAGCCACTCAGGCAGGTGAAGGAACAGCTCAACAACCTCCAGTCATTGATGAGATCCAAATGTACCAGAATGCCCGCTACGTTGGCAGCATCGAGGCGACCTGGAGACTCCTGGGATTTGACCTGCATGAGCGCCACCCCATGGTGCAGAGACCAGCTGTCCATTTGGAGAATGGACAATGGGTCTACTTCAATCCACACAACGCAGCGCAAAGAGCACAAGGCTCTCCCCCAGAAGCAACCCTTACCGCCATCTTTAGCCTATGCTCTCAAGACCCTACAGCACGAGAGCTGAAGTACGTGGAAGTCCCTGAGCACTTCACATTGATGTCCACTCAGAATATGTGGAAGAAACGACAAAGGGGCACTGCAATCCGGCGATTGTACAGTATCAGTCCTCGCCAGGGAGAGTGCTACTTCTTGAGGCTTCTACTCAACGTTATGAAAGGATCCCGTTCGTACGAGGAGCTGAAGATTGTCAACGGCTATGTCCACAACATTTTTCGAGATGCTTGCAATGCTCTTGGACTCCTAGATGATGACCGCCTTCTACAACTTGCCCTGGAGGAAGCCTCCATCTCTCAGAGACCCCGACTGCTGCGTGACTTCTGTATTATCCTGGTGGCTTTCAACCCCAGTAACCCAGGCAACCTGTGGAACCTCTTCAGAGACCATCTTGCTGAAGATTTCCTCTTCCAAGTCCGAAGAGATGTCTATTATGAAGCGCAGTACACAGATGCCATCTACAACCAAGCTCTTACTGTGATTCAGGACAAACTCTTCCTTCTTGGAGGCAAGTCTACAGAGGAGTATGGGATGCCAACAGTCACACAACAACAAACTGTGCCTCGAGAATACTACTGCGAGACCAATTACGACACTACTGCACTCCGGGCAGCAGCTGATGACCAGCTGAAGAAGCTGACAGCTGACCAGAGAGACGTGTACGACAGCTTTATGACCATGGTTGAGCAGAGGCAGGATCCCACAGTAAGCAGCAACATAATGTTCCTTGATGCTCCATGAGGGACAGGAAAGACCATCCTGAATCTTATCCTGAACAGGATCCGCTCCACAGGCAAAATAGTGCTAGCCACTGCTTCCAGTGTCATTGCCGCTACTCTTTTGCCGGGTGGGCGGACAGTAAATAGCATTTTCAAGGTCCCTCTGGATGCCGACAAGCAAGAAACGCCAACCTGCTCTGTCAAGCGTGGGTCAACGTTGGCCAAAGTCATCAAAGAGGCTGCAACCGTCATAATTGATGAAGCTCCCATGACCCACAAAGCTGTCTACGAGGCCATGGACTCTACGCTGCAGGACATCACCCAAGTGCACAGGCCAATGGGAGGCATCCCAACGCTGTTCTGTGGGGACTTCAGGCAGATCCTCCCTGTCGTCCTCAATGGCACCAGAGCCAACATTGTCAACGCCTGTCTGATAGCCAGGAGGATCTGATAGAAGCAGTCTACCCGGATCTTCATGCTCACTGTGCAGACTCAGACTGGTTAGCGGAAAGGGCCATAATCTCCTCCCTGAACGAGACTGTCAACAGGCTGAACAGAAAAATCGTAGCTGACTTCCCTGGAGAGGAAACTGTACAGATCTGTTGACACGGCCAAGAATGATGATGAGGCAGTCCTTTATCCACAAGAACTCCTGAACTCCACTGAGATTTCTGGACTTCCACCACATGAACTGTTGCTGAAATCTGGAGTCCCTATTATCATTCTCCGCTCACTGGACCCGCCAAAGGTGATCAATGGCACCCGATGTGTCTTCACCAGACTGCACAGGAACGTTGTAGAAGCGAAAATATCATGTGGCCCCCACAAAGGTGAACCGGTGCTGCTCCCCAGAATTCCTCTGGAACCCATGGACTCACCCCTGCCATTCCAGTTCTGACGGTTTCAGTTTCCCATGAAACCAGCTTTCGCTCTGACAATCATCAAGAGCCAGGGTCCGACATTTTCATCCCTTGGGGCAGACCTGACCGTTCCGTGTTTTACACATGGAATGTTCTACGTTGCAGCATCACGAACTGGAAACGCAGAAACACTGACTATACTTGCGCCAAACAGGGAGACCAGAAATGTCTACCCAGAGGCTCTCCAATAGACATGATACATCGTGAAAATGCAGTCTTTTCACAGAGTTGTCATGTTTGAGTTGGATTTAACGTCCGTGCCAAAATCAAGGATATGCAGACGGCTGGTCCGTCACATTAGACTGACACCTGTGGGGCCAGGGTGGACATCGGGGTGAACTACGGTCATTTTAGCTGGAAACATTCCACGATAAAATTTCCAAGACCAAGCCGGGATTCGAAACCACGACCTTTGGATCATGAGTCCAGCGCCTTATCCACTAGGTTATGGCGGCCCTACAGAGTTGTCATTTTGGAGCACTTCAATCGAGGAATTGAGAATGCATCGGTAAGTTCACAAAGTACAGACATCCCTCTATGGACTGTGTATCTATGGAAAAAAATTCGTGAGGGAAAACAGATTGAGAGGCAAGAAGGGAGTGGGCGTCCGAAGAAATTGGGTGAAGTAGATAGGAGGAGGCTGGGGCAATTGGTTCAGCATGGGAAAAACGAAACAAACCCAAGCTGAATTTTATTGTATTGTCTTTTAAGTGGTGAGAGAGAGGGGTGGCCAGAAAATTATTGTACAGATATACCCGAGCGAAGCCGGGTACACCGGCTAGTATATATATATATATATATATATATAAGTTACACGTACTGAGTTCCCTTGCATTTAATAGTGACTAAGCTGGTCCCTCTGGTACAACTAACAAAATGAAAACCTGAGACAGAGAGAGAAATGGGGGGGGGGGGGGGGGGGGCTGTAAGTATATTGGTGGGGAGTGACAAAAAATAAAATAAAATAACAACAGGATAGTGTGCTAGACTTTGCATCACTTGGTGATGACATTACTGTCATGACGCAAGTTTTCTTTTAGCATCGACCTGATGATGTCACTCCACTTCTGACGTGATTACACAGACTGTCGTCCTGGAAAAAGAGCAGCCGCTCGATAAACTGGATTATATTTGTTTACATTGCTTGTTTGTCTTTTTACCTCAACTCTCTCTCTCTCTCTCTCTCTCTCTCTCTCTCTATATATATATATATATATATATATATATATATATATATATATTCAATTATAAACAAAGCTTGCTCTTATATCTTAGACTGAAGAAATAGGGGGAGATTAGCGTTCATATCTGCAGTGGTAGATAATTCTGCCTAACTGTATTTGAGTGGGTGAATAGAGAAAAATAAAATACAGTAAACACTTCTCAAATGAGCTTTCGGCAAGCTTATAGTCTCCAAGAGAGAGACAATCTCCAATGAAGAGAAAACTCTCTAACGTATAACTTCTGGTCAGATATCGATATTTCGAAACCTGATTGGTTCTTCTCAGTGACCGCGGAAAGTGATAATTTGATTCCTCTGCCTTTTCGATTTTAAGAAGAATGCTATCCCAGAAAAAGCTGGTGTGCAATACCGTAGTATGTTTGTTGAGTTTTCAAAAAACCAACCAAAGGTGCCGCCTAAGAAGCAAAAGAAAATCATGAAAGAGCAAAACAAGCTACATTTTCTTATGAAAAGTAGAAAATATAAAAAGATAAAATCTTAGACATAAGTGCTGAGGGCCAGTTCTTGGAATGAATCCGCAAGGGACTAAGTTACAATAAACTAATAAATTCCAAGGATAAGTACCGAGCACCATTCCAGCAACTTACAGAGCAGCTTGGTGTTGCAATGACTGCAAGAAATATTCAATTATAAACAAAGCTTGCTCTTATATCTTAGACTGAAGAAATAGGGGGAGATCAGCATTCATATCTGCAGTGGTAGATAATTCTGCCTAACTAACAGTATGTGCTTGAGTGGGTGAATGGGGAAAAATAAAATACAATAAATGCTTCTCAAATGAGCCTTCAGCAAGCTTATAGTCTCCAAGGGGGAGACAATCTCCAATGGGGAGGAAACTCATTAATGTATAATTGTATATATATATATATATATATATATATATATATATATATATATATATATATATATATACAATTATAAACAAAGCTTGCTCTTATGTCTTAGATTGAAGACATAGGGGGAGATAAGCATACATATCTGCAGTAGTAGATAATTCTGCCTAACTAACAATATGTGCTTGAGTGGGTGAATGGGGAATAATAAATGCTTCTCAAAATGAGCCTTCAGCAACCAAGCTGGAATGGTGCTCGGTTACTTATCCTTGGAATTTGTTAGTTTCTTTTATATATATATATATATATATAGAGAAGAGAGAGAGAGAGAGAGAGAGGAGAGAGAGAGAGAGAGAGAGAGAGAGATCCATGTATGAATCGTCGGGCTTTTAACACATAGAGAGAGTACCAATGCATTAAATGAGAGAGAGAATACCCATATACTGAATCATCACGCTTTCATACTATGTCAATCGGATCTGAGAGAGAGAGAGAAGAGAGAGAGAGAGAGAGAGAGAGAGAGAGAGAGAGAGAGAGAGAGACTCAAGATAATTTATTCATTTTAGGCCTTTGCCCCTCATGAAGGGGTGCAAGAAAATACAATCATAGAAGTACCATAAGAACCAGACACAGATAACAAACATGAATTCAGAAACGATCTTAAGATAGCATAAGGGATCGCAGTTTAAACGCTTTAAATAGATAAATCGACAAATTTCGGACTGTTTGTTCATGAGTACATGCCAAAAGCAGTGCTAATCTGAAATGGTTTGGGACTTTGTAATACTTCAACGGTATATACTGAGTTCTTAAGTTTTGCAGGACAGGACAACATAACACAAAATGCAATTCGCTTTCTGTTTCCTCTCTGCAAAGCTGGCACATTAAATCTTCATCGCTATGGAATCGATGACGGTAATAATGCACAGCATTTCAGAAATACCAAGTCTAAATCTAGTAGTTACATACCTTAAATGCGTATCCAGATGAAGCAAAAGATAAGTTTTAACATTAGGCACAATGCAAAACGTCCTGTAAACATTAAATCTTTCACTATTACTAATATGATAATTCCACTCTTGCCATCTGCACGCAATTAATCTATCTCTAAAGATTCGGAGAAAATCATCAATTGCATCAACCGCTTGGTTCAACCAGACATAACCAAACCCATACATGTATAATTTACAACGAACATTTGAAGCCCAGTTTCTTTTATCACGTTCGTCTAAATCAAACAACATGCGATAAGCCTTATATGGTAATCTGTGCTCATCCATTCTTGTTAATTTTAACCAAAACCTAACACATTTTATAACAGAATTTATGTAAATAGGATACCTGTTCGTTTCTCCATACACCCGATCGTTTGGTGTTCGAAAATCGACGCCTAGAAAACGTTTAAGAGCGTACAAATGTACTTTTTCGCAATGTACAGCTGCATTATCCAGTCCCCATAATTCCGCACCATACTGAAGCATTGGCTGAATCTGTGAGTCGAATAATTTTAGAAGCGTGTTCAGAGACTTATTTTTCAACTTATATAGTTTTTGCAAAATGCATAACAGAGCATTCTTGGCTCGGCTGGAAAGGTTATTGCACGCGGCTACAAAACTAAGCCTTGTAGAGAAGTATATTCCTAGGTATTATTCCTAGGAATCGTCGGGCTTTTTAACACATAGAGAGAGTACCAATGCATTAAATGAGAGAGAGAATACCCATATACTGAATCATCACGCTTTCATACTATGTCAATCGGATCTGAGAGAGAGGAGAGAGAGAGAGAGAGAGAGAGAGAGAGAGAGAGAGAGAGAGAGAGAGAGAGAGAGAGACTCAAAATTCAAGATGACTAGTTCATGGTTAGGATTGCCTCTCATGAAGGGGGTTGCAGGTTAATTACAATCGTCATAGCACCCGTGCTACTGCTCGCAGACATAAATAACTTTCATTCAGAGAAGTACTTCATGATAAAAGAAATGATGGCAACTTAAATGCTTAAATACATAACCTAAAACATTTTCTACGGCATGCTCCGGAGACCATGCCAAAGTGCTAAACACTACACTGAGTTTTGAATTTGTTAAATATTAGCTCTTAACTTGTGCAGAGACAGCGAGAGGAAGAGAGAGATGGGGGAGAGACGGACAGACAGAAAAACAGACTGAGACAGAGAAACAGATACAGACACAGAATACCAATGTATTGAATAATCAGGCTTTTAGGCCATGTCAGTTTAAGATTAAATTCATGTATCACTGAAAACAATGAAAAATGGTTTGGTTTCACATCTTTAAACTAAAAAAGAAAAACGTAAAGGTTCTGTTGTGATGGGCATTATGTACTATGTAAACGGTAAGAGTGAAAATATCCTTCTTAGACCTATACTTTTACCGTTGTTTAGAGACGTCTCTCTCTCCTCTCTCTCTCTCCTCTCTCTCTCTCTCTCTCTCTCTCTCTCTCTCTCTCTCAAATAACAGCAGACAGTGAGAGAGGCTGACGAGGCCAATGATTCAATATTAATGACAATGGTAAAACGACAGACCCGAATAAGCCTTCTTTGACACACATTGTGTAATCATTAATGACAACGGTAGAACGACAGTCCTGAATAAGCCTTCTTTGACACGCATTGTATAATCATTAATGGCAACGGTAGAACGACAGACCCGAATAAGCCTTCTTTGACACACATTGTGTAATCATTAATGGCAACGGTAGAACGACAGACCTGAATAAGTCTTCTTTGACTTACATAGTGTAACCATTAATGACAACGGTAAAACGACAGACCTGAATAAGCCTTCTTTGACACACTTTGTGTAATCATTAATGACATCGGTAAAACGACAGACCTGAATAAGCCTTCTTTGACACACATTGTGTAGCCTAAACAAAATGAGTCATCTTGTTCTTGTTGTCTGTGAGGTATAAAACTTGTGTCCGTGCACGCGCGCGCGCGCGCGCGCGCGTGTGTGTGTGTTGGTGCGTGCGTGCGTGCGTGCGTGCGTGCGTGCGTGCGTGTGCGTGTTGCGTGTTGTGTGTGTGTGTGTGTGTGTGGTGTGTGTGTGTGTGTGTGTGTGTGTGTGTGTGTGTGAGAGAGAGAGAGAGAGAGAGAGAGAGAGAGAGAGAGAGAGAGAGAGAGAGAGAGAGCCCGCGTGTGTGTATTAGATTTTATGTTGACACTTTCTCGGCAGTTGTAAGAGCTAGCACAAACGTGCCAGAACTATGAATAATATTGAGACCTTTCAAGATATCCGCACATGAAGATGATGCCAAAGGGTAATTGTCCTAAATCTGTGTTTAACAGTGTACAGCTGTATTTTTGATATAACAAAATGGATGCTGTCTTAGCTCACTCAGCTCTTGCCTTATGCGCCGAGGAGAAAAGTTTTGTCAATATTATCTGCATGGATGGATTACACACCTGTCCCGCATGATACGCCATAACATGTTAAGGTGATGTTATGTTGCGTGTTACGTCAATTTTACGTTGATGTTGCATGTTTCATTTGTCGGTCGGGAAAAGGGGAAGGTAAGGTAATGTCGCTTATAGCCCAGCCGACCGCAAAGGCCATATCAAGGCTGTCACCGCGTTGAAGTCCACTTACAAGTCATTATGTAAAAAATAAAAAATAAAAATAAAAAAAAATCATTCACACAACCCATTAAAACACACCTAAAAACACACCGGAAATTTTGTTAAAAAATCTTTCCTCCGTAAACATCTTAGATCAGATGAAAAATGTTCATCTCTGTCAGAAATTCACAGGTTATATCAGGTGGGACATGTCTGAACAAGGTTTTCATGGAGTCTGCTGTAAAGTGTTTATTATGTCTCACATCATGCAAGTCCCAAGAAACGGAGACCCAGGTGTCTGATTGAAGCCAGAAGTGTGGGAGGCACTGTTCACTGTAAGAACAGCACGGAGATGTCCGTTACGTAACTGCTGGTGAGATCCAAGCTATAAAGCAATACTCTGGAATTCACTACCTTTCCACCTACGTCATGCCCCTTCCTTCCTGACTTTCAAGTCTGCGCTTAAAACGTATCTGTTCAAACGCCAGTTGCAGGATACCACCTGAAATATTACTAGATAACTACAAGTCACTTGCACACTTTGCTCGTATACAAATGAGCTGTTCACCGTGTCATATAGTGTGTTTATGTATGCACCATTATGTTCCTCTGTGTGTGTGTGTGTGTGTGTGTGTGTGTGTGTGTGTGTGTGTGTGTGTGTGTGTGTGTGTGTGTGTGTGTGCGTGCGCGCGCACGAGTGTGCTGTGTGCGTGCGTGCGTGCGTGCGTCTCCCGTGCATATAGTTTATTTTTGTCGTCTGCCATGAATATAGTCTGTGCTTGTCTGCCATATATATAGTCTGTGCTTGTTGTCTGCCATGTAGTCTGTGCTTGTCGTTTGCCATGTATATAGTCTGTACTTGTCGTCTGCCATGTATATAGTCTGTGCTTGTCGTTTGCCATGTATATAGCCTGTGCTTGTCGTCTGCCATGTATATAGTCTTTGCTTGTCGTCTGCCATGTATATAGTCTTTGCTTGTCGTCTGCCATGTATATAGTCTGTGCTTGTTGTCTGCCATGTATACAGTCTGTGCTTGTTGTCTGCCATGTATATAGTCTGTGTTTGTCGTCTGCCATGTATAATTATAGTCTGTGCTTGTTGTCTGCCATGTATATAGTCTGTGCTTGTTGTCTGCCCTGTAGTCTGTGCTTGTCGTTTGCCATGTCTGCCATGTATATAGTCTGTGCTTGCTGTCTGCCATGTAGTCTGTGCTTGTTGTCTGCCATGTATATAGTCTGTGCTTGTCGTCTGCCATGTATATAGTATGTGCTTGTCGTCTACCATGTATATAGTCTGTGCTTGTCGTCTGCCATGTATATAGTCTGTGCTTGTCGTCTGCCATGTATGTAGTCTGTGCTTGTCGTCTGCCATGTAGTCTGTGCTTGTCGTCTGCCATGTATATAGTCTGTGCTTGTCGTTGCCATGTATATAGTCTGTGCATGTTGTCTGCCATGTATATAGTCTGTGCTTGCTGTCTGCCACGTAGTCTGTGCTTGTCGTCTGCCATGTATATAGTCTGTGCTTGTCGTCTGCCATGTATATAGTCTGTGCTTGTCTGCCATATATATAGTCTGTGCTTGTTGTCTGCCATGTAGTCTGTGCTTGTCGTTTGCCATGTATATAGTCTGTACTTGTCGTCTGCCATGTATATAGTCTGTGCTTGTCGTTTGCCATGTAATAGCCTGTGCTTGTCGTCTGCCATGTATATAGTCTTTGCTTGTCGTCTGCCATGTATATAGTCTTGCTTGTCGTCTGCCATGTATATAGTCTGTGCTTGTCGTCTGCCATGTATATAGTCTGTGCTTGTCGTCTGCCATGTATATAGTCTGTGCTTGTCGTCTGCCATGTATATAGTCTGGCTTGTCGTCTGCCATGTATATAGTATGTGCTTGCTGTCTGCCACATAGTCTGTGCTTGTCGTCTGCCATGTATATAGTCTGTGCTTGTCGTCTGCCATGTATAGTCTGTGCTTGCTGTCTGCCATGTAGTCTGTGCTTGTCGTCTGCCATGTATATAGTCTGTGCTTGTCGTCTGCCATGTATATAGTCTGTGCTTGTCGTCTGCCGTGTAGTCTGTGCTTGTCGTCTGCCATGTATATAGTCTGTGCTTGTTGTCTGCCATGTATACAGTCTGTGCTTGTCGTCTGCCATGTATATAGTCTGTGCTTGTTGTCTGGCATGTAGTCTGTGCTTGTCGTCTGCCATGTATATAGTCTGTGCTTGTCGTCTGCCATGTATATAGTCTGTGCTTGTTGTATGCCATGTAGTCTGTGCTTGTCGTTTGCCATGTATATAGTGTGTGCTTGTCGTCTGCCATGTATGTAGTCTGTGCTTGTCGTCTGCCATGTAGTCTGTGCTTGTCGTTTGCCATGTATATAGTCTGTTTTTGTCGTTTGCCATGTATATAGTCTGTGCTTGTCGTCTGCCATGTATATAGTCTGTGCTTGTCCGTTTGCCATGTATACAGTCTGTGCTTGTCGTCAGACATGCCACCAGTAACAGACACAGTAACAAAATTGTCTATGTAAATCGCTTTTCAACGCTTTTTCATTGAAAGAATGGTCTGCATTCTCAGCAACAAGACATCAGGACAATGACCCCCACCAGTTTCCTTTGATCGAGTACCGACTGAATCAGCTGATACCAGTTTCCTTCGATGGAGTACCGACTGAATCAGCTGATACCAGTTTCCTTCGATGGAGTACCGACTGAATCAGATGATACCAGTTTCCTTCGATGGAGTACCGACTGTGAATCAGAACACTGATACTCCAGTTTCCGTCGATGGAGTACCCACTGAATCAACTGATACCAGTTTCCTTTGATCGAGTACCGACTGAATCAACTGATACCAGTTTCCTTCGATGGAGTACCCATTGAATCAACTGACAACTGGCGCTGTTTGAATATCGGCTTTGACAATATGCTGACCTTTAGAAAACATGCCGAGAATATTGTTCTTAAATGCGAAAAGGGCATGTCTGCCATGAAAGCAATGGCTGCTAAAGGCATTCAACAGCGCCATCTCTACCGACTGTGTTATGCAGGATACTCAGTGTGATGGATATGGATCAGGGCTTACAGACGCTGTCCAAGAACAATCTTCTTCAATTAGCAGATACAAAATGAAGTAATGAGACTGATCTTGGGAACCACGAAGGATACACCAGTTGAAACTATGCCATACCTGCTTGACCGTCCTTAAAAGGCAAGACACAAGCTAGAACAGATGAAGGCATGTTTCAGAGCACTTGAAAATCCCCCAAACCCACTGTATGCGGCAGTCAAGGAAACAAAAGGCACTGGCCTAGTACGTGGGAAATCATGAATGTGACAGGCAGAAGACAATCATTATTCAGCTTGCGTGCCAGTTAGCAGAACTTAAAGAAACCAAGGAATTGGACAAGTGTCCAGCCCACGCTCCACCCCCCCCCCCCCCCCACCACCCCCTCCCCCCCCCCCCCCCCCCCCCCGTGCCCTCCACCCCCTCCATCCCTGTCTCTTCTCCTCCCCCCCCCCCCCCCCTTCATCCTCTCTTCTCATCCAACACCCCCCCCCCTCCCC
>CM065733.1:66567327-66589827 GCA_033310375.1 Conus canariensis
AACGGAAAGGAAAGAAACGGGATGGGGCCGGGGACAGTAAAGGAAGGGGCAGGGGACGGAAGGTGGAGAGGAGTGGATGGGTGAGACAGCCTGGAGGGAGGAGGAAGGAAGGGCACGTGGTAGAGGATCTTCATCAACCTCTGTCTTCTTCATTTTCACCCTGATTTGGGGACGAATCTTGGTCTTCCATTTGACTTGAAGTTCTTATTTTCCTCTTTCCCTGAAAGCTCGTTTGCTTTTAGAAGATACATTTCACAGAAGCAGAATTTTTTATATTTATAATCGAATATATTTTATTTTCTCTTTCACTTTCTTTCACTTACAAACCGTCCACCCACCCCACTTTGTAAAGTGCTTTGCCAGATGACGTGTAAACAGTTTTGCCAGATGATGGAAAAATTGTAAACAGCTTTGCCAGATGACGGGAAAAGTGTTAACTGCTACTAATTTGATCAAGATGTTGTTTGGACAATCAGTGAGAGACTGCCGCTAGATCCAAACAAAGACCATCCTGCACAATTCTTAGCTGCCTGCTGTCAGCACTCCAGTGACTGACAATGCTGGGGTTTTTAAAACAGTCGAGCTGATCATTCATTCACTGTTGACACCTTTTGACTTCCCTTGTATCCTTCAATGGATCCTCAAGCATAGGCTCCAAGATTTTCCCCTTTACTCATTACGCGATTTTGGTTTTTCAGCAATAGACCGCTTATATCTCGTTTTACTTTTCGACCCTTTACTGGTTGCTGTAGAATGCCGTTAGATTCTCATTTTGAACCTTGGAGGTGGGAATACCACAGAATCACAGACCGTGGTATATCTCCGTTTGATGCCAAGGGACGACAGACGAAATCAACCATGTCTCGTTGTTTTTGAACCTTGGAGGTGGGATACCACAGAATCACAGACCGTGGTATATCTCCGTTTGATGCCAAGGGACGACAGACGAAATCAACCATGTCTCGTTGTTTTTGAACCCTTGGAGGTGGGAATACCACAGAATCACAGACCGTGGTTATATCTCGTTTGATGCCAAGGGACGACAGACGAATCAACATGTCTCGTTGTTTTGACCTGGAGGTGGGAATACCCAGAATCACAGACCGTGGTATTCTCGTTTGTGCAAGGGAGACAGACGAATCAACCATGTCTCTTGACGAGTTCAAATCAGCGACGAGAGCTTCTGAACAGGCGATGTGAATGGTTGTTTTCAAGGACAATGATGGTCCCCATAATAGGCGATGTGGACGGTTGTTTTCAATAACTACGATGGTCCCCGTAGACCGCTAGTGAAGCTTCTGAATAGGGGATGTGAATGGCTGTTTTCAAGGACTACGATGGTCCACATACACTGCTAGTGAAGGATTTTATATTTCTAGTTTGACGCCCTAGCTTTTTGTTTCCGCTTTTTCTCTCTCACAACTCCCCCCCCCCCCCCCCCCCCGCCCCCCCGCCACACACACACACACACACTTCCGTTTGTTGTTGTTGTTTGTTTGCTTTAAATCTTTGCCATGTCATTTTTGTCATGACGGTGAAATTGTTAATTTGCTGTTTATGTACTCAGCATATTTGGTCAGTTAGTGGGAGACTGCATCTCTCAGGAGATCCACGTAGAGGCACTTCTGCACATTTTTTGGCTTCTGTCAGTACTTATGGGACTGACAATGCTTGGGTTCTCAAACAGTGGAGCTGATCATTCTGACTGTTGACACCCTTTGACTTCCCTTGGATTCTTAAATGGATCCTCAAGCATAGGCTCAAAGATTTTCCCCATTACCCTTTACGTAATCGTTTTAGCTTGTTCGGCAGTCTATTTCTTTATAGCGTTTTCTTTTTCTGTGCTTCACTTTTGTTTACCCTTCACGGGCTGGTTTGGGGTGCAGATAGATTTTGTTTTCGAACCTTGGTAGTGACAACAGCACAGAATTATATACAGTATGTTGTTTATAACTCTGAAGCCATAGGACGACTGACAAAATCAACCATTTTTCGTTGATGAGGCCAGATCGCCGGACAAAAGACCACTAAGTAGGCGATATGAATGGTTCTGATTCCAGAAGAGATCACGACGCCCCCCCCCCCCCCCCCTTACCCCCACACACACTGCTAATGAAGGATTTTGATATTCATTATCTATTTTCCCCCGTTTTCTTTCACTCACAAACCCTCTCAATTCTTTTTTTTAATCAATTTTTCAAATCCATGCCAAGTTATTTTGAAATGACGGAGGAGTTGTTTACCTGTGTGCGTGCGTGCGTGCGTGCGTGCGTGCGGGGTGTGTGTGTGTGTGTGTGTGTGTGTGTGTGTGTGTGTGTGTGTGTGTGTGTGTGTGTGTGTGTTGGGCCAAGATGTCTCTAATCTCCAAAGAGGAAGCGTAGCAAAGATCAAAATCCGTCGCAGTAAAAATGTATGATTTAAAGGACAGACTTGCATTGCAGGGGGAGAGAGAGCGAGAAGTAATCTTACTCTTCTGTGTACATATATGCCAATCCCCTTTATAAAGGAATTTGGCACATGCACCCAGCACAGATCAGCAGGCACAGAGATAGGGGGTGGAGGAGAGGCGAGGGGGCTTGGGAGATAGAAATGGGGATTGAGAGGAAGAAATGGAAATGAGAGTGGGGTAGGGGGCAGCGGGAATGAGGGGGGAGGGTGGGGTGGGGGTAATGGGGGAGTGAAATGTAGGACGAAGTTGAGTCAGCCAGTGAGGGCGACCAAGGTGGCTCTGGGTAAGGGAGGTAAGTGGCAGTTCTGGATGGCCGGTGATTGATTTCCGATGGTCTGAGATTGCCGCGAGGTCGGAGGCTCAAAAATTACTTTGTGTGTGTGTGTGTGTGTGTGTGTGTGTGTGTGTGTGTGTGTGTGTGTGTGTGTGTGTGTGTTTTCTGTTTGTGTGCCCCGAGAGAAGCGCGAATGGAATCTCCATCCTCTCGTTCTCTCTCTCTGTCTCTCTCCTGACTTCGCATCCGCTTCACCCGATTACTATCTTTTTCTGTAATTTCCTTTGCTCCTTTCTTTGGAGTCTGTCCGGTGTGTTTCCTTACATTGGAAATCTCTTTCATCTCGCCTCTTCTCTCTCTCTCTCTCTCTCTCTCTCTCTCTCTCTCTCTCTCTCTCCCTCTCTCTCTCTCTCTCTTTTCCCCTCTCTCTCATGTGTGTATATGTATGTACGTGTCGCATGTATAGTATGTGCGTGTGTAGTGTGTGTGTATGTGTGTATATGTATATATATATAATATATATAAATGCATGTATGTGTATGTGTGTGTGGTTATAATGTGTGCATTGGATATAATTTTTGAAAATGATTATTGTTGTGCCTTTTCCCCCTGCGCCGTGCTCCTCTCTCCTTCTTCTCTTCATGTCTGTCTCTCTGTCTCTGTCTTGGATCTGTCTCCATCTCTCTCTCGTCTCTCTCTCTCTCTTCTCTCTTTCTCTCTTTTGTCGTGCGTTGAGTGTATGTCCAATTCCGTACATACTTTGTCATATTCTTTTTATGTTGATTTAACAGCTAATTGTTGTACGTTTTAGTACATTCCATTCCAAATCGTTACATTTCATGCTGTTCCCCGTCCCTTCATCTCTCTCTCTCTCTACTCTCTCTCTCTCGTCTCTCTCTCTCTCTCTACTCTCTTTTTTTTCTTACTTTTTCACCTCCCCCCCCCTCCCCAATTTCATCTCTGGCTAATACCTCTACTTTTCATGCTTGCGAAAAATGATTACATGTTGTGCCTAGTGCCTCTTCTCTCTCTCTCTTACTCTCTCTCACCACTGCTCTTTCATCTCATCTCTCTCTCTCCTCTCCGTCTCTCTCTCTGCGTGCGGAGCGTGCGTGTACGTGTGTTTCAAAAATATGTCGCACTTGTCAATCCTTCACTGCTGTTTCATACATGCCAACTGTACGTTGTGTACATTAATATGTTCCAGCCCGACATACTCCCTACCCCCTCTTCCCTTTTTCAGTTATGTTAATTCTCATTTATTTTTATTTTATTCTCTAATTATATTTTGTTTGTTTTGTTATTATGTTTTTGTTGTTTGTTTTATTCTCTTCTATTTTCATTGATGTTCCTCATGATTACATGACAGCTTGTGCTTTTGCTTCTAAATTAATTGATTTCACTGCATGTTTGGTATCCTACTCAGGGCGAGGAAGGAGTAAAAAGCACGCAGTGCTTACTATTGTCACTCGTAATAAAGAATGTTGTTTGTTGTCTCTCCTCCTCTCTCTCTAATCACTCTCTCCACTCCTCTCTCTTGCGAAAATATAAACGAGCTATGGAGGGGTTTGTGTCCTCGATCTTTCTTAAAAAATCCTGACCGGACAAGGTGTGTGTGTGTGTGTGTGTGTGTGTGTGTGTGTGTGCGCGCGCGCGCGCGCGCGCGCGCGCGCGCGCGCGCGCCCTGCTGTCTGTTTGTAGGTTTTGACTGTCTGTCTGACTGTGGATGTGCATGTCTGTTGACGTTTTCTTTTGTTTCGTTTTGTTTAGTATGACGTTATATCATCAAATCCAGATCACAATATTTGTACATAGATTCCATCTATGAATTATTTGCAAACAAAGAGTTATGATGCCACATGCCTCAAAGATTAAGGTGGGGAGAGGAGGAGGAGAGGTCTTAATCTCCTGACATTCGGACACTTTCTGCTGTCTTAACACTCTTGGAACCAAACAACAAAAACTGCGAATACAGTTGAGTCTGGACGGCGTACTTTTAGCTTCGAAGATGATATACTTTGATCCATCGAAGATCAGTGACCAGATAAAACAGCTTTGAAATCGTTCTCAGAATAGGGCTTTTAGACAGTGAATCAATCCATGAAGCGTTGTTTTGTGGAGAGCATGAGAACCAAATGTAGTGTGCTGACAACCTCTCCCGATGTCATCTAAACAACAAATTTTGAAAGATATAGAGGGGACAGGGTCTATAAGGCCGCTTTCGCTTTTTGTCAGTTAGAATCCGCTTGCACGTCAAAGGCATTTGTCTGTTCCTGTTCATCTGGTTGGCTCTGTGTATGCCTCCTTTTCTCGGGATGCTGGTCGTTAACCACAATTTACAGCTGATAGTGTCAAAGTTAAAGCACACACTGGGTGGTTCGCTCACAGAGAAAGGCTACGTGCAGGCAATAGGCTGACCTGGCTGCACAGCGTGCAACAAGAAGTTGGTGTACGTGCTTCTCGTAGAGTGCAGCCCAGCCAATGGAACAATTCTGTCACCAGGAAGGGGTTAGTTACCTGTGTAAGAGAACGGGACCGTGACAAAGGTGATTTGAGGGGAAAGGGGAGCCAGGTACCGCTCTCTCCCTGTACATCTTTGGATAGACCAAAGTTTAAATCTTTAACATAAAAAGGTAGTTTTTCAAAAGTGATCAGTAATAATATCATCAGAGACTGCAATTGTCGATATTACAGCTTTGACTTGTCTGCGCGAGTATGTGTGTGTGTGTGTGTGTTGTGTGTGTGTGTGTGTGTGTGTGTGTGCGTGCGTGCATGCATGCCTGTGTGTGTGTGTGTGTGTGTTCTGTGTGTGTGTGTGTGTGTTCTGTGTGTGTGTGTGTGTATGTGTGCACGTGCGCACATGCACGTGTGTGTGTACTGGTGTGCAAACTTAAAAACTCTTCCTGTTCATTTTTGTTCAGTGCGAGAAAGAGAAGAGATGGATGAAGTCTTGAGTTTGTGCATAGGAAAGGATTGTACCAGAGATTTCCAGTGTTCACATTGTAATGATAGACTTCCCATGGTAGTTTTTTTTTTCTGTGCAACATCATCAAATATTACAGTGATGGGGTCAGAGCTGAAGGGACGAGATACGAACACAGAAAAGAAAACTGACACTGAAGGTTGTCCACAGTTTCAATTTTCTAATCAGGTTTCAAAAGACGTGACTGCGGCCAGAAACTGAAACAAGGAGCCAATTGAATAAACACAAATTAACGTTTATTCAAGAACTGCATTGCCTTTTTTTTTATCTTGAATATAGTTTACTATTGTATTGTTTACCATTCTCTGGCTCATTTAAGATTTCCTTTCATATTGATTAAACCGAGAATACCTGTATTTCTTACTGCTCGTCTCTGTCCTTGTTTGACTATATTCACGACCAAGAAGGCTGTGCCTGTCTTGAATAAAGGCTGATTTGTGTTTGTCCTTTTCTTAGTGGTTGTTGCTGTGTACATGGTTTAGGTACAGAGTACATGGGAAAGCTTGGAACATCCTGTTTTGAAGACATCTCCTTGGTTGTTCTGTGTACTCTGTGTTGACATTTCTACTATGCGGATTCGGTGTCATAAGCAGCATCCGTTTGGAGTTATGGCATGTAATTATTTCATCATGACAGCAAGACTTACCTGACTCTATCGTTATGTCTTGTTAAGAATTTTAAGTTTTAATCATTATAGCGCTAAGCATTCCTTTACTTTTTTGCTTCCATATTTTACACTGTAAAAAGATGGATAAACATTAAAAACCACAAAAATAAAATTAAGACGCTACATACGTAAATATGATGCAATGCTAGCTCTTCTGCAAGATTATAGGCATGATTGCACACAGATTTAGTACAAAGCATGAACTGTATCTATACGCATGATTGCACACAGAGTTAGAAGAAAGCATGAACTATGTTTTGTTTTGTTTTTTAATAAAAAATACTTAGGGACAAGAAGAGCACAATGCGCATTTAGAGATGCATTCAATCTCACCACCACCACCTTTTTTCCCCTTTAATGTTCTGACCAAATTCAAATAAAAACTCCCCATGAAAAGAATGCTAATAGAAGTTGTGACATGGATGCTTTTGGAGAACAGTTCCATTTCGTTATGGAATGCCAAAAAAATAAACTTATGTTAAAATTTGACTTTCAAACTAAAATGGACTTAAAAACAGGTGTTAATCTTTGCAACTTTTTGTCAGGTGGTAAACAACATTAATGAAAATCAGCAAGATTTGTTCATTTGAGTAAAATAACTGTTCCTGTTACATTGGGGTTTTTTTTTTGTGATCTTAGTTCTTTGAGTGAGTGTATGAGCTTTTTCTGTCTTCTTGTCATGCAGTAATAATCAGGTAGCATTGAGCTGAAGGAATAACTCTAAAAATGTGTGTGCGTACATGTGTGTGTGTGTGTGTGTGTGTGTGTGTGTGTGTGTGTGTGTGTGTGTTTCGCGCGCGCGCGGTTAATCTCTAGTTGAAAATTAAATCACAACAGCTACACACGCATACTCACACACATAAACCAAATGCATGTATGCACAGACACACTATAATCCTCTTATAACATCTGGAATCAGCAAATTTTTATTTGCACAATATTTATAAGTGTATATCAAAACAAAACAACACAAAAAAATTACACAGCAAACAGCTGGCATAAATAAAACAATAATTAGGTAAACAAATACTGATTTTCGGCGAGGATGTAATCCAAGCATTGGGGCTGAGCTGCCAAAGGCTAGGATGTAATACAAGCATTGACGCTGAGCTTCCGAAGGCTGGACGGATTGTCATCAAGTTATGAACAACTGGAGTATATAAAAAGTAAATTTTTTTAAAGTTCTAAATGTTACTAAACTATCACAGAATTCTTTCAAATGCTCAGTCTACTTTTGGTAATGATCATGCTTGTTCATAGATATTAACCTTGCAATGAAAACACAACTTGATCAAGGTAAACATCATTACTTTGAACAACTACTACTTTCAAAGGGCAGCTGTGTGTGTGTGAGTGTGTGTGTGTGTGTGTGTGTGTGTGTGTGTTGTGTGTGTGTGTGTGTGTGTGTGTGTGCATGTGTCCATATTTCTGTTTGCATATACATGTGTGTGTGTGTGTGTGTGTGTGTGTGTGTGTGTGTGTGTGTGTCTGTATGAGTGTGTGCGAGCACGCACATGTGTGTGTGTGTGTGTTTGCGTCTGTCTGCACACATGTATTGTGTGTATGTGTGCAAACAATTAATCATGGATATTTTCTTCGTGTGAATAACTGAGTTTCCCCTTTTCTTTGGGTCTTTCTCTTCATGTTTTTTTTTTCCTTCTTCTTTTAATCTTTAGGAGGAGGGGGTGGTATTTTCATCATTTCATTACTTTTTTAAAAATGCTTCTTTACCTTATCTCATCTTTCTCGATTTAAACACTTTGTCTCTCTCTCTCCCTCTCTCTCTCTCTCACACACACACACACACTGCGACTTTGTTCACACTTCCATACAATGTTTCTCCTGTGTCACAATCCTAGTAAGACCAAATCTCTCCTGGCACCAACTTAGCATCTTGCCTCCGCTTGACATAAAAAAGAAGTATGGCAAAACACAACTACCATGTCACCATCCAATTCCTGTGAACAGACAACAGATTCTAAACATATCTCAACCACTTTTGGTCTCTAAGTCAGCTACTGTTGGGCAAAAACATCATTTTCCTTTGGAAATGCTCAACATGGATTTAGGATTTGGTATCGTTGCCAGGAAGGGAACCCCCAATTATGTTTTATAACAACGTCCATGCTGCTCTACCCAGATCAAATATGACTTTTCTCCCCTGATAATACGCATCAGCCTTTCTTTTTTCTTTTGACCTGTCCACCATCTATCGCTTTCATGTACATACAGCAAGAAATCCCACTGGTCCAAAGATGCACGTGGGAGAGATGACAACATTGTCCATGTGGAGAATCAGACTAGGCTCCTCAACAGGGTAGGTCATGCACCCAATGTGACAGTCCCAGTTCTCAGAAATCCTCCATCTGTTGGACCTTGAAGGCATACCTCTCAGAGGCAAAAGATGAAAAAAAGAAAAAGAAAAACCCTGTACACACCGCTTTGCATTTGCTCTGAGAAGAACATGCTGATCTAAGCATCTGTGTCAAGGGAGGGGGGAATGTTATGGCTTTAAGTTACTGGTCATTCATATGAAGGAACCTTGAGGAGGATTTGAAGGAGCCAAAGTTTGTTGCCCATTACGGCTCACCTCTGCTCTGGAAAAAAGCAGTGACACAAGTGTTGTTTTTCTTTCTCATTCAAGAAGGGTATTGATGTCAGATGTTTCCAAACGTGAAGCTTTTTAACCCCCCACCCCCACCCCTATCTCTAAACTCTCTCCCAACCTCCCCCTCAGGCCCCTCCCCAAAGGCCTATTCCAGTCCTCCGGGGGATGGGGGTGGGTGGGGGTGAACCTTACCCCTCAGTTCAGATTTATATCATGAAGATCTGGTAGCTTTTGTCTTCCACACAAGACACTGGTGATGGCTTGGATGTCAAACAGCAGACACTCTGGCAATGATGGTGGCGATGAAGGCACTGACTGTTTATGACAGCTTTGGACAATCAGGACTGAGAAAGTTCCGTGGCATCACAAAGCCGTCTTGCTTGTCTCTGTCATCAGATAGTACATAACATCAATACATTGGGGGCAAAAAAATGAAATCTGTGCAGAATTGACACAAAATACAATTTCAGATAATGAACATGTTAAAAAGGGTTACCATGATCCACATAAAAAAATGAAGTTTTGACACAGCGCCATACTTTATGATTATTGAGCACAAAACTAGTCACCAGCTGCCACACACCTTCAACATGCAAAGGAACACTTTTTTTTGGGGGGGGGGGGGGGGGGGGGTTGTTGTTGTAAGAATTTTCTCCCACACACAAAGTATCTTGAGCTTTTGGTATCATTCAAGCACTTTTAACTGTAATGTTCAGCATATTTTTTTTCTTTTTCTCTTTCACATGTATGGTACACATCTGTGGTAGTGCTCACATGCCACTCCTTCTGGCTCCCCCCCCCCCCCCCCCCCCCAGCTACACACAGACTTCTGCCACCTTAGCCATAGCACTAGCAATCCACAGGGTGCAATAGTCTCAAGCTGTGAACAGACATCCCACCTGAGCAGAACATGTGCTGCTGCCAAGCCACTTCAGTGGTGTTCAGAGGTGCCTGTCCTGATCCAATATAAGCAGGACCTAAGCCCCCTACCGATGACAATAATTGGTTGTTAACGAAGCCAATGTGAGACCGGGTATGCATCTGGATGGCACCACCCATTCCATTCAAGAACAATCCCCATGAGCTTTCTGATACCTGATGACTTCGACAACCTCTCCACAGGCAAGGGCATGGAGGGGAAACTGAAAGTGTGGTCAACATGAGAATAGGGCATGCTTTGGAGTTCTGTTCTGGTTTGAGTGCATTACAAGACCTTACTCTGTCTTTCCTTTCATGATACAGTCCAGTGGGAATTAGGCTTGAGAGATTCAGACACCTGCAATGCTGCTCTGCAAACCTGAGAGACATTAGACATGCATCCATCATTTGGATGAAACTCAGCTGTGCTGTTCCAGTTCAACTGATACATTCTTGCAACAACAGCAAAAGCTTGGGGCTGGGATGTAGCCGATCAATCCTGTATTTGGTGTCCACAATCATTCTTCTTCTATAAAATGAAGTCAGCAGATGTCCATAAAAACAATAACTAACTGACCACACTATTAAAGGTAAAAATCTATGGGTCATTTATTTCATGACAAAGCTGAGAAATACACAAATTCACCTTGAAATAGGTCACCTGGAATTAATAAGAAAAATTGGAAATCATTCTTGACTTAACATTCTTTCCCTTTCATGTCTCTCACTGGCCTCCTACACACGGGGCAGAAACAGACAGAATGTTGTTTAGGTCTTAATCTTGCAAACTTCACTTCCTATACTTTGACTGTTTTTCTGTTCCGATTTGTGAAGTGAACTGATGGAGCCATTTCTTTGCTTCTCTTTTACAACAACCCACATTAAGCACAGGGTAAATCAAGAGAAAGAAAGCATGTGCAGTGTGCAGACACCTTAAAGGCAGAGAAAGCATGTGCAGTGTGCAGAACCTTAAGGCAGAGATCCTTTGTTTTCTTGGGTCCCTCACTCCACGTGCAGACACCTTAAGGCAGAGATCCCTTGTTTTCTTAGGTCCTCATCCACGTGCAGACACCTTAAAGGCAAGATATCTTTGTTTTCTTAGTCCCTCATCACGTGCAGACACCTTAAAGGCAGAGATCCCTTGTTTTCTTAGGTCCTCATCACGTGCAGACACCTTAAAGGCAGAGATCCTTGTTTTCTTAGGTCCTCACTCCACGTGCAGACACCTTAAAGGCAGAGATCCCTTTGTTTTCTTAGGTCCCTCACTCCACGTGCAGACACCTTAAAGGCAGAGATCCTTGTTTTCTTAGGTCCTCACTCCAGTGCAGACACCTTAAAGGCAGAGATCCCTTTGTTTTCGTAGGTCCCTCACTCCACGTGCAGACACCTTAAAGGCAGAGATCCCTTTGTTTTCGTAGGTCCCTCACTCCACGTGCAGACACCTTAAAGGCAGAGATCCCTTTGTTTTCGTAGGTCCCTCACTCCACGTGCAGACACCTTAAAGGCAGAGATCCCTTTGTTTTCTTAGGTCCCTCACTCCACGTGCAGACACCTTAAAGGCAGAGATCCCTTTGTTTTCTTTAGGTCCCTCACTCCATGTGCAGACACCTTAAAGGCAGAGATCCCTTTGTTTTCATAGATCCCTCACTCCACGTGCAGACACCTTAAAGGCAGAGATCCCTTTGTTTCTTAGATCCCTCACTCCACGTGCAGACACCTTAAAGGCAGAGATCCCTTTGTTTTCTTAGGTCCCTCACTCCACGTGCAGACACCTTAAAGGCAGAGATCCCTTTGTTTTCTTAGATCCCTCACTCCACGTGCAGACACCTTAAAGGCAGAGATCCCTTTGTTTTCTTAGGTCCCTCACTCCATGTGCAGACACCTTAAAGGCAGAGATATCTTTGTTTTCTTAGGTCCCTCACTCCACGTGCAGACACCTTAAAGGCAGAGATCCCTTTGTTTTCTTAGGTCCCTCACTCCACGTGCAGACACCTTAAAGGCAGAGATCCCTTTGTTTTCTTAGGTCCCTCACTCCACGTGCAGACACCTTAAAGGCAGAGATCCCTTTGTTTTCTTAGGTCCCTCACTCCATGTGCAGACACCTTAAAGGCAGAGATCCCTTTGTTTTCTTAGGTCCCTCACTCCATGTGCAGACACCTTAAAGGCAGAGATCCCTTGTTTTCTTAGGTCCCTCACTCCACGTGCAGACACCTTAAAGGCAGAGATCCTTTGTTTTCTTAGGTCCCTCACTCCACGTGCAGACACCTTAAAGGCAGAGATCCCTTTGTTTTCTTAGGTCCCTCACTCCACGTGCAGACACCTTAAAGGCAGAGATCCCTTTGTTTTCTTAGGTCCCTCACTCCACGTGCAGACACCTTAAAGGCAGAGATCCCTTTGTTTTCTTAGGTCCCTCACTCCACGTGCAGACACCTTAAAGGCAGAGATCCCTTTGTTTTCTTAGGTCCCTCACTCCACGTGCAGACACCTTAAAGGCAGAGATCCCTTTGTTTTCTTAGGTCCCTCACTCCACGTGCAGACACCTTAAAGGCAGAGATCCCTTTGTTTTCTTAGGTCCCTCACTCCACGTGCAGACACCTTAAAGGCAGAGATCCCTTTGTTTTCTTAGATCCCTCACTCCACGTGCAGACACCTTAAAGGCAGAGATCCCTTTGTTTTCTTAGATCCCTCACTCCACGTGCAGACACCTTAAAGGCAGAGATCCCTTTGTTTTCTTAGGTCCCTCACTCCACCTGCAGACACCTTAAAGGCATAGATCCCTTTGTTTTCTTAGATCCCTCACCCCACCTCCTAGACGAACTGACCGCAAGCTAACACAGGACATTTACTGCTCAAAATGGCATACATTGTTTTTTGATTAGCCAGAGTCCCAATTTTTGAAGCATCCAAACAGAACAGATTTCGAACTTATCTTCAAACAGTTTTTTTTTTCTTTTTTTTTTTGTAAATGAATTTTCTTGTGTATATTAGTGCACAGTCAACCTGGAACAGAAGTGACTGAAATGTTCTTTTTTGCTGAGCCACACTTTGGGTTAAACATACCTCAGGTTAACCAAATAACGCTGCATGGGTCCAATCACTCCGTCAGTGCTGACCAAAAGTTTGGCTTAGCTACTTTGGGTCCAGTGCATTCAACTATACACATCATCACAAACTGGTGTTCAGACTAAAATACATGGTTTTACCATCAGGATTTTTGAAAAACTGAAATGAGCAGGGGTGCAGGGACCATGCAAGCCTCAGTGGGGTATAGGGCTAGAGCCACTATTAGAGGGGTCAGTGAGGCAACGTCCCCCCACCCCACCCCCCTCTGAAACTGAACACTTTGCAGTCTTATTCAGTGATGTTTCACATTAAGTTCTTTACCGGATTTTGCCAGAAGATGCACCAATTCCTCTGAAGAACTGTTTCTCTTAAAGCTCTTGCTAACAGGTATATCATTTGAAAGCACGGATTTTTAGTGCAGTCACTGAAGTTAAACAGTGTCATGCCCGAGTGGCTTGGATGCACGTCCACTTGGAAACACTGTTGACATGTTCCTCAAGGCCTGGGTCAGGCACTGGGTCATGTTTTGGCCAGGCATTTGCCTAGCAGATGTAGGATGATGCATATGGTCATGTTTTGGTCAGGCATTTGCCTAGCAGATGTAGGATGATGCATATGGTCATGTTTTGGCCAGGCACTTGCCTAGCAGATGTAGGATGATGCATATGGTCATGTTTTGGCCAGGCATTTGCCTAGCAGATGTAGGATGATGCATATGGTCATGTTTTGGCCAGGCATTTGCCAAGCAGATGTAGGATGATGCATATGGAATGGACTCTTCCTTTATGTGTCAAAGAAAAAATAGTAAAAAAAAAAAAAAAATACAAAAAAATTACAATTATGATGCTTGTAGTATGGTAACATTGGAGTGGTCTTCTCCTTGTCCCAGTGGCTAAAGGAAACAATATCCACCATTTTATACATACACTGACTATAAATAACAAGTTAAAGCAAGCAAGCTGAACATGTACAGATATATCTAATAATAAAAACAGCAGGTAGGCACATTGCTTGTCCCAGCAGCTTCAAGTTTCATGGTTAAGATAAAATCATGTTAAAAAATAAAAAGTTCCAAAAACAGTGAAAACACCCAAACATGAAAACACACAATCCCTCTTCCTCTAACTTCCCCCTCCTTTCACGCTAATTTTGTGTGTGTGCATGCGCGTACACCCTGTTAACCCTGTTCACCCTCCCGGTTCAATAACAATAATATCACATTTGCTGAACCATGGTCATTCATTCAACTACCTTTTTTTTCTTTTTATCAAATATTCCTGTAACTAACAAATTAATATTCTAAAGCATGAAACAAGTTCAAACTGAACAAAACTTAATTACTTAAAAAAAGAAAAGAAAAAAAACAAAAAAACAAAAAAAAAAAACACTCCCACCCCTCCTCTCCCCAAAGCATTCACATCTGAATCATCCCATTTTGGAATCAAAATTCGAGTAGCTGAAATGCTTTTCTGTGCATTTGTCTGTCTGCGTGTGGTCGACAGTTAAAACTGATCAATAAGGTGACTCATCTTCATTCTGTAAATCCGGAAATTTACTGGTAACTCAACACCAACTCCCTACTTGGTGATAGTTTTAACATAGTGCCTCTGGGGTTTTAAACAAAAGCAGATGTACTGTAACATTCTATACAATCTCTGAGCTGTCTTCATATATTCTTTGTCCATTCAGCTGTGCCTACGAATCTAAGCTATCTGCAATCATGTTAATAGACAGTCATCTATCACTATCATTCAACTTTCTAGCCGCACTGAACAAACATAAAAAAAATACGATGTTTTAAGTAACTAGAATGGAATGGGGGAACTTTGATGATGGCAGCAGTTCTGTTATAGCAGTAAGCCACACAAATAGTGCGTCTTAACCTCAAAGCTGATGAAATAACCTTTACGCCAGAAGTCATACTTGACGGGCCACATACGGCAAAATGGACATTACTTGGTGATGGTAGACAGGCACTTTAGGACAGGACAGTGAGTTAAAAGCTTACACTTACACGTCATACTGGAGGTGATTAATGACATCGTTGACCTGCTCCTGGGAGATCTCCCCATCGATCTTGGCCAGGTACTGGTAAAGATCCTTGAAGAGAGGGAAGGGGATGCGGGCCGCTCCACCTTCCGGATCCGCAGTCAACACCTCACACACGACCTTCATGGCATCTGTGATGTTCTGTTGCCACACCAACAGATACCAGTCAAGGCAAAAGCATCAGCAACAGCTAAGAGATAAATATCACACACACACACACAAGCACATGCGAGAACACACATACTCACACAGAGACACACTCACAGACACACACATACAGACACACAGAGACACACGCACGCACATATGCATGCACACATACAAGCACGCACACCGCACACACACACACACACACACACACACACACACACACACACACACACACACACACACAATGCATGTCAGTTTTAAAATCAACCACAAGTTGTGTCAATCATTCACAATCTTCTCATTGAGTAAGAGTTCTCTGAAAGCATTTCAATGGTCATTGCTGTAACAAATGGCACAATTCAGGCTAGTACAGGTGAATTACCATGCACAGAAGTTTAGATCATTGAGTCAACTGCTTTCAGTTAATAGATAAACCAGTGTTTCATTTTGCAGTCTGGGTTCGGAAAAGTAGTATGAAGCATAATTTCTTGCAACATGAATCTCAAAATGTTTGTAGCTCTCACTGTTTTTCAAGTGATTATCTACTGTCAGAGTGGACATACCCAAAACCATCCAACTCCCCATTCTTCCCCTCCTATCACTCTTTCTCTCTCTCTCTTTCTCTCTCTCTCTCTCTCTCTCTCTTCTCATGCACATACACATAAACACACATAGACACATTCACTGGCATTATTCTCTCTTTCTCTCTCTCTCTCTCTTCACACATACACAAACACACACATTGACATATTCCTTGGCATTGTCAGTTTTATGTCATTTCTCAATGCTCGTTGCCACCCTCTCCCCCTTCCTTCTCACTCTCTTCATTACGTCTTTCTGGTCGACTTTGACATGATGACAGTGCCGCCATGCTCATGAACAATCTGAACATTTCCCTTGCCACCCTCGCCAACACAAGGGACACCGGTGGTCGTGACACTCTGTTACACATTTCTTGAGCTCACGAGTTTCATGCACAAGTCAGGTCACGTAACTTCATACATCAACATCAAAGGCTGAAAACTGCCAAGAACGGAGAGATTGTCGTGTTGGTCCAAAGTGCGTTATATGTCACACTGCACATGTCGAGAAGTCTCTGCATCCTTTCGGATGACTGAAGAACCTTTTCATAATAATTCCTAAAGTTGTTGTTTTCCTCTGACAACCTGTCAATCAGACAGACATTAGAAACATGATGGTTAACTGAACCCTCTGAAAGGAGAGATCAAGCCCCACCAATTCACAGACTTGCCACAGGCCTGTAGACTGAAAATAGTCATTTTCACTGTGTAAAACTCAACACCAGTAAATGCCACAGAGGGGAATGTTTATCTCCCCTATTCTGAGATCCTGTGTCAATATTCACTGACTGTCCCAGAAGAAAAGTATGTTGAATCTAGTTTCTAAATCTTCAGACCATGCGCCGTTCGTATTTACATCTTATATTTCGACAGGATCATTTTACGCCAATAGTCGGTAAATCATGTTAAGATGATATGTGAATACTATTGAAATGTCTAAATGCTTTGTGTAAGGTAACTCTGATTAATTTGTGACTGCACTGCGTGCATTCCAGTACCAAATTACACATTTGAGTATCTGACTACTTTGAAGAGTTATTTCCCTTCAATTGTTTACCGTTTCTGATGGTCTCAAGCCAGCTGCAGAGAAGTAAAGGTGGTGCATTTACTTAAGTCTCACTTAAGCCAGCTGAGACCTCTCATTTTTACTGAAAGTTCAGAGGGCAAATGTGAGTGCTCATCAAGCCGGAATCCGAGGCACTCTACAAACCAGGTTCTGTAACCTCCATAGATCATGGGACTGCTGGGACTCTATCGTCCACAACAATTGGCCCAGCACGTGACCAAGAATCTGTGCTGCTACATGACTGAGTTGGCAACCGACTGACCAGCCGGCCCACATTTATATGGTGATGTCAAGAAACAGGAGAAAGACCCAAGAATCTCTTCTGTGCAGCAACCTTCACCTAGCTAACTCATGGAACTCCTGCTGGACTGAAACACTTAGATGCCGATGGGTGAAAGCAAGCCCAAGCCCACACATGACAATGACATAAAGTGAGAACAGGCCAGCTGTGCGAGGCCAGACTTAATCTTTGAGAGAATACTAAATATTTGATATACTGTAATCTTGTATACAAAAGTAAAGTTTAGCATGTGGAATTGCACCTAACTTGTGTCAGTCTATTTGTTATTCAAACATCATTTCAAGTTTGAACCTATTCCTACTTCTGTCTGTCACTTTAAGCACAAGCACTTTTAAGTGCAAAAGCCTAAGGTACATTACACCTGAGCCATTCTGGAGTATTTTTAACAGGCCCAAGAAAAGAAATATTTCTTTTGATGACTAATATCAGAAAGGTTTTTTTTCCTTTCACATCCAGTAAGAGAGAGGGAAGAGGTGAATTTTGATACAAAAACAATTCTATAATCTAAAAAATAAATAATCTAAAAGAGAACACATCCTCAGTGCATCTCCCAGAGGACCACATCTTCCACCACCACTCATCACATGAACGTTGAGTCATCCTATTCGGCTTCCTGCCACCTTCCTTGTTTACTCCCGGTCTTTTCGTCCTACCAACAGTCGCTGTACATCAATGTTGACCGATTAAGTTCAGTCACCCTGGCTAGATATTCTACATGGTTGTACAAAATGGGCATTTTAACTTTCTTGAAATTAAGAGTGTGTACTATCAAAATTGTTATCTCTCAGGCAAACTTTATAGAGAGAAGTGAAAGATTCTGAGCAACTGTCTCAGTGGCTGGCCTTTTGAGGACTCCTCTCTTGCTATGGCAAATTTTTTAAGCAAGTTTAAAGAATTTCGATATAGAAATTTCAGTGTAGACAAAGGACAGTTAAAAACAGCAGCCACACTGACCGTCACATTTGAGCCATCACTGATTAAAATGAAAATGTTAATAAACATGATGTTCAACAAACATCTCAAAATACTAAATATGGAGGTATAACAACTGGCCAATTCATCAGGATGTGTGAGTACAGTTTTGCATGATCATCTTGGTGTCAGCATATACTGGTCCATTAGCATGCAAGTAACTGGTCAAGTTGGGAAGTGTCCAATGGAGTACCCACATGACCTGGAAATTCAAACTGTGTCAGAAAAATCCTGACTGGCGACAAACCCTGGGTGTTTGGTAAGGTCCCCAAATCAACCAACAGAGGGCTGTTACAGTCTTCCCCAAGGAGGACTCACCCACAGAGTTTAAAAAGTAATGGGGAACAGACTGTGGTAAAGTTCTTAAAAAAATCTGACCATACATCCAAACACAAACTGATGAAAGGGAGACAGTGATCTCCAATAAGAAAATTAATAACTGTCGGCAGAAAGTTTTTGAGAAATATTGAAAGCATTGTCCACAAACTGATCCTCATAATCTTCAGATCAACTTCTGACTTTATATGAGGCTGCTCACTCAGCCACCGTATTCTCCTTACTGAATTTTGTTGCTGCTGTTGTTCCTTTTCATGAAAAGCGTAAATGCCAGAACTATGACAGATGCACAATCTCTCTCTGAGGGATTTATCTCCATTTACCCCAGTCAGTCCTGTTGGATATTTTCAACAAGAGATTTGAGAGGTTGACCAAGTAGGCCAAAGCTGAGGGTTTACCTGGAGAAACTGGACTTAATTGCATGCTGACAAATATTCTACAAAAGCTAAATCTACAGACATGCTGAAACTCTTGTATCCAATCATGCTGTCTTGATATCAATCCATTCCTAATTCTTACCCTGCTGAAAGGCTGGATACTCTTCTCTACTTGCAACACTGGAGCTTTTATACCTTCCTGCTGCTTTCTTTTCTTCCCACATAACTGACAAATACAATTTCACTGGATAAACCAAATGTGCTGGATAAAAGAAATGCACAAGAAGGGAGGTAAATCCATGCACACACACACACACACACACACACACACACACACACACACACACACACACACACACTTTTCACACGCTAAAGGGAACTACTCACATCGCCCAGCCCTGAAGCAGCCAGGGCAAAGAATCTGTTCCACTCCACCTGCCCACTGAAGCTGCCAACCCGCACCAGGTCATCCAGCTCTTCCTTGGGCAGGGCAACGGCCAGCCACTTGTCTTCAATCAGGCTCAGACCCACTGTCTTCTTTGGACCCAGCTGCCAAAGAAAAAACATGAATTAGAATACAAATTAAGAAAAAAAAAAAAAAGGACAGAACGACGACAACATCTGAGGATGGGAGCCAGACCCTGTGCTAACATCGTTTCCTGCACAAAATGGATGTATACAAAAGCGTAATGTACACATACATGCAGGCACAAGCACACACAAATGCACATACATGCACACACACAAAACACATACACACACACACACATACACACACACCCCACACACAAACACACACACACACACACACACACACACACACACACACACACTCACACACATATACAACACACACACACACACACACACACACACACACACACACACACACACACACACACACACACCACACACACACACACACACACACACACACATCTACAAAACACACACACACACACACACACACTGAAAAAGAGCAAAATAAAACATATGAAAAGACCTGTTGATGTAACACAATACACGTGTGACACAAACAAGGTAAGCACTGACAAAAATAATTCAATACAGTGCAATACAATACTGTATAAACAATACATGTTTAGACACAGTTTATCTCAGAATGCTCTCTGAACAGTGTTACTTTGGCTATGGATGTTTTAACCTTTTCCCTACTGCTGGCGACAGCTCCTGTGCAAACTGCGTGCACTTATAGATCGCTGCTTAAGTGCTCTGCCGCGAGAGAGAGAGAGAGAGAGAGAGAGAGGGAGAGAGAGAGCGAGCGAGAGAATGAAATACTATCGTCTGATTAAGGAAATTCATACAGTGTGTTTGTCATTATCACTCTCTAGATGATGGAAACTAAAACTCCTGTTTTTGTTAGGTATATGCATGACAGAAAACAAGTGATGTGTGAGGTGATTCTAGTGAAAAAAAAAAATCTGCATTGACAGATTGATCAAAAGACTCATTTGCTGATTTTAGTGTCAAATTTTGTGATATTCAGTTAAAAATGGATAATAGCTGATAGTTAAATGCACCATCAATGCATCTGTAAAAAAAAAAGAGCATTCTTTTTTAATCCATTTGTACGCATGTTATGAATTAATATGATTGTCACACATGGATTTGAAAAAAATTGTGTTCTACTTACATGATTTACACATATGTCTTCCTGATACAGAACCTCTATGCATACTGAAAATATGTTCAACTTAAATTATGTCATTTTTTTCTTTTCAACCATACCAAACATAATGTCAACAACGATCGAATACAGGTCATAAAATAAATCAGAAAAATGGCAAAAGCTGTACATCAGCAGGGATTTTAGCACTGCCAACAGCAAGCAGGTGGTAAAAACAGCAGCAGCCATCATCATAGGCTTTGTGTTAATGGAGAGAGAAAGACGAACAGAAAGGGTTGGATGCCAGCAAGTCTAAATCAGACCTGTTTACCTTGTAACTGCTATCAGTGAACTTACGAGAGGGTGATGTGAGTTTTTGTTTGGTTGCTGTTGTTGTCGGTGTTGTTTTTCAGTTTTTCATTTTCATCTGACATCACACAGCAGAGGGTACAGAAATAAACAATCTTGCAAGGAACTACAATCAAAAATAGTTTCTTCCAGCACACACAATGACTTTCAAACCCAATTCATCAGCATACTTTGCTACAAATTCAAGCTGTCTCACTGTTTGGGGTTTTGGGGGGCAGGTTTTTTTTTTTTTCTTTTTTCTTTTTTTTTTGGGGTGGGTGGGGGGAGGGGGATGTTTTTTTGTTGTTTTTTTTCAGGATCTGTAGTCCTCACAATTGTTACTACATATCCGCATATCATCAAAGAAGCAGATACAGCCAGACATTATTTAGCATGCAAGACTTAGCAAGAGTTGCCGCACTTTAGTCAAAGCATTCAAACTACCCCACCAACAAAACACCATGATTACACTCTGCATCTGCAATTACTGCTCAAGAAGTTTGTCTCTAGATTTTGTTTATCAAGGTTCTTCTTTCTTTCTTTTCTTTTGTTTTTTTTTAAGTTTGTCATATTTTCACCAAACATGTGTACAATATACAGTGAAATCATATGCGTAAACAGGTCTGCTGAATGTTATGATCTCATAGTTTTTGTCCTTTGGTATTTTACATGACTTGCATCTAAATGATGTCTAAAATTTATTCATTTGCTCAAGGTCTGACCAGCACGTTGGGCTAATGCATAGGTCAGGCATCCGCTGAGTCGTAGCCATGAGACCCTCTTCTTCAATTGTCTCACCTTTGTTGTTAATTCATTTATACATCAGCTTAAAATCATGCGTAGTGTGGTCTCAAAACTTAGCGGATCTGGTGTAGCGTATATGGACTAGTCCGCACGCAGTGACGCCTCCTTGATGAAACTGAAACTGAAACTACTCACTTGCATGTATTGATACTTATTTTAACATGAAGACCTGTCCAACAGTTACCAAGATATCTTACAAACATGCACACCAGTTATGTCACAGAAAGAACGGGAGAAATCAGCATACTGTACGAACATGTAGGAAAAGAAAGGACTGGGGTTAAGACATGTTAAGGTCTGGCCTTGAATCTACAAATCACACACCTAAAAAAATTATAGTCAGTGAAATGCAGGTGAAGGGACCAACTGTCAATAAAACTAAAGGATGACAGGGACAAGACGATGTTTTGTTGGGGGTTTTTTGTCTTTTTTTTTCTTTTCTTCTGTAGGGTGGGTGCTGCAAAACTCCTGTAATAACCTGCCCTTCAACAGCCTCTGCATTATACACATGGAGATCTGTCTCTCACTTTTTCCCTGCCACCTTCATTGCATGTATGATGTCTTCATCAGCTTTGTTACAGCTACAGCATGTTACCTTCTTAGCAATTCTATAGTGTTTCTGCACATGGTGTCTGGTCAGTTACTTACTGTTGCTCACAGAACACTCTCTCTCTCTCTTCTTTTTTCCCATACTCTCTCTCTCTCTCTCTCTTCTTTTTTCCCCATATTTTGTTCTCTCTTTTTTTCTTTGCAAGTAGCTGTATTTAAATGGTTATTTCCCTTGGTCTACGTGTGATATGAAATGGAAAACTGAATCTAGAAAAAAAAAAAAATCATTTTTCAGATGAAAAAATTTGGTCAGCAAGTTTTCACTCCTCACAGCTTGCCACTCCCCAGTGAAACAGTGCCACAATCAGAGACACTGCT
>CM065733.1:66594827-66612327 GCA_033310375.1 Conus canariensis
ATGGTATCAACAACAGATTTATATCATCTGTCACATTCTCTGCAGTTCTGACTGGAACAAACTGACCAGACAAAGCTGAAATAAATGGCATCAACAACAGGTTTATATCATCTGTCACATTCTCTGCAGTTCTGATTGGAGCAAACTGACCAGACAAAGCTGAAATAAATGGTATCAAAAACAGGTTTATATCATCTGTCACATTCTCTGCAGTTCTGACTGGAGCAAACTGAGCAGACAAACAACACAGTTGTTGTCCTTTATCACCATGCACACAACAATTAGTTTCCACATTTCGGTCTGTCTCTTGACTGCTCATGGACAATACCTTGGTTGCTTTCAATTCGATATTCAGTGACTGTGATGGTACAGGATCATGTACGATTGTGTCTCTGTTTTAGGTGGATCCAAGTGTAAGTTTCTGTGAGAACAAATAAAAAATGAAATAATAACATAATGAATAAATAATAGTGCCTTCCATGAACACAGCGAGTCAGAAAGAAATGAAGAAAGGCTCAAGTCCAGAAACAGCAAATGGGACAGAAAGAGGAAAGAAAGGAAAGGGGAGGATGGGAAGGAGGAGGGACAGGGGAGGAAAGTGAGGGGAGGGAGGGGTGTGTCGTGTAAGCCTGCTATCATTTAGTCTATTCATAATTTTTCGTTACAGATGTGTGACGTCATTGCGCAATGCGTAAGTTACAAAGAGTGGATCTCAATCAACTTCACCTTAATCAACCAATCCACACACCCAACTCAATCAAATGACCTGGAATGGTCAACTTCTGACGGCAAGAGATTGAAGCAGCCACCCAGACAAGAAGCAAGCAGAGATCGGAAGATCAAGGTGATTTCTTGAGAAGAGAAGACAGCAGAGGCAAGCAGCAGTCCAGCATTGACCAGGCCAGTCCTTGCGTGGCAGGAGGAGCAATCCAGTAGCTGACCTCAGCAACTCCAGTGGCAGGAGAGGTGTTGGGAGTGGACCAGAGCAGACCAGACATTTTGCTGAGCTACCAGCAGGGGACACCTGCCAGAACTGATTCAGGGTTTCTTGGTCCATTGAAACATCAACCATCATAACATGACATTTTTTCACATGGGAAGAACAACCCACCTCTGTGACAACATCCTCAAGATGTGAACGCATGATCATCTGGAACAGTAACCTTATACATCCTTCATCTTCATCAGATAAGTGAATCTTTATTTCTATATCACCTTGGCATCATAGTCACACCAAACTCTTCAAAGGAACATTTATTCATCAGAACTGTTAACAAACCAAGACTGTGAAATCTGCAGCAAGTACTCTATGAACTGGCCAGCAAAATAAGTGACTTTCTGTGAAAAAAAAAAAAAAAAAAAAAAAAAAATTAAGTTCATATTTTTAGTCTATTGGTACATTTGGTTTATTTGGCTTTGCATAAAAAAAAAAAAAAAAAATCATCATAATCATCTCCATTTATCTCATTTCATCTTCATGCAGGTCATTAATTTTTTGATCACATCATACATTGTACAATCATAAATTCATTCATTAAATCATTCATAATTCATAAGTCATTGTTTCTGTCATAAAAGGGGAGTGAAAGGAGGGAGCACGAGAGTGACATCTTCTTGTCTAATCCTGAACTCAGGTGTACGTGACAGGGGGGCTAGGAGAAGGGGTGGAGGAAAACATATGGAAAAAAAAAGTCAAGAAAAATAAATAAAAAAATAAAAGAAAACAAAAGAAGCAAGAAGACATGTTGGGAAACAAATAAGACTGCACTGTAGAATGAAACTGTGATTGAAAAATATGGGAAGAATAAGGGCAGAGATGGAGAGAGAGAGAGAGAGAGAGAGAGAGAGAGAGAGAGAGAGAGAGAGAGAGTGAGAGAGAGATCCTCGAGAGAAAGAGAGAGAGAGAAAGAAAGAGACAGACAGACAGACACACACACACACAGACAGAGACAGAGACAGAGAGAGACAGAGAGAGGAACAGAAAGAAGGAAGCATTCAGCATTTGGAGATGGACCCGCAAACATTTTCACATTTGACATTATCCCTCTGAGCGCACAGCTGATCAAAGCTTGACACATCAGCCGACCATACAGTCACAAACACATAAAATCAAAGAACATTGTGAGAGTATAGATCTACATCAAAGCACAGTGTGTGTGTGTGTGTTGTGTGTGTGTGTGTGTGTGTGTGTGTGTGTGTGTGTGTGTGTGTTGTGTGTGTGTGTGTGTGTGTGAGAGAGAGAGAGAGAGAGAGAGAGAGAGAGAGTGTGTGTGTGTGTGTGTGTGTGTGTGTGTGTGTGTGTGTGTGTTGTGTAAAGTCCTGTCTGGAGGACTGAATGTTTAAAAAAGGAAGGGGAGGAAGGGCATAACAAGGGGAAGGCAGAGTGGTATACTAAAGGTTTGAAAGTGAAATGAGAAAGATGAAAAAAATTCTGGTCTACACTGAAGCTTACTGTATTTCATTGACACCATAAAGGACTGGTTACCGGATGCCACAATGGACAAGTGGAGACAAAATTTCTACTTGTCTGCCGGCCAGGTGATTTACTTGTTATGGACATTGGACAAGTGAGCATTTTCAAGCCCTGGCTGTAGGAAGTCTTACTATCTGTGTGCATGCGTGTTTCTCTCTGTGTGTGTGTGTGTGTGTGTGTGTGTGTGTGTGTGTGTTTATGACAGACTGACAGACAAACAGAGATAGATAAAGACAAAAAACATGAGAAAAACAGAGACTGGTGAATAAACATTACAAACATTGGTTTGCTTGAATTTCGGCATTTTTGTCTTCTTGTGATCCTTCATTTCTTCTAGCTTGGATTCATGACGAAAATGTGGCTCCTAAACATGCGCTTCCTGTTTTTCCTTCTCTCTTTCAAGTTCCTGCTCCCACACTCATGGGTGATTATCAAGGCATTTGAATGTCACTCAAAAAACGTTCACTGCACAAGTAGAAGTTAAAAAGAAAAAAAAAAAACGCTACATGCATAACAACTTGAATGAAAATTCAAACTGAAAATAAATGTGATCCATCTTAACTATTCTTATTCTGACTCTGAGCCTAAGCTCTGATGCCATGATCTATCATTCTCAATCAATCATCGAATCAGTCTGTTGGATGATCTCACTCCAACAGTCCTCAATCAATCATCAACTCAGTTACCTTTTTACGATTCTACTGAATCTATGCGATGATTCTGTGCCCTGTTTACGGACAGTAATACTATGATTCCCAGATTTCGATTCATTCGTGAATCATTTTGTCACATGGCGACACTGGTGCCACTGGCCCCTATCCTAAAGTTTATGTACTCATCTGGGCTTTAATATTTGATACCTGTGTTTCAATCAAAAAATATATTTCACTTACTGCCAAAGATTCGTCAGTACGCTGTAAATGTGGTACTCACAGGATGACTGATGGTTGTTGCTGGCAACGACTGCGCACATGCCGGAAGTTGATAGTTTTATGGTTCTCGCGTAATAATCTCAATACCCAAATCCGATGAAATAGTTCCAGCAATTCAAACAAAACGTTTCCTTGCCCAGCTTTGGTATAGAAGTTTATTCATGTGATTCAATTGATGAAACTAACGAAAAAACACATTGTTCTTTTGAAATATTTCATTGATAGTAAAAAGAAAGCTCATTTGAGACGAGTCTAAATCAAATTGATGAAGCACAAAAACGTCATAAAATGTCGTCTGCTACTTGTTTGCAGACGAACTGTTGGTGGATTATAGGCCTAGCAGAGCCTTGGAGATCCTGCTTCAGCAGAGGCAAACCCAGCCCGCATTACACAAAGTGACCGAAAAGTACGTCCTATCTCTTTCTAGAATGATACAGATAAAGCATGGTTTGTTTTGAAGGTGTTTAATGCGATCTGTTTATTAATTTAAGGACTTCAAAGATCCAGACCACTCTCAGTTAGACAGACCAAATAATTTTTGAAGTCTGAGAATTTGGACCGAAATCATTCATTCAGTTTTGTCTGGCTATGCGATTTTTTTCCTAGTACATGTAGAAAGTCTGTTCACATTAATAACTTGATGCGGTATTTACCTTTTTCAGTTTATCAAGGACTTCTTTGTACGACATTTACCGAACTGCTTCTTCTTCTTCTTCATCTTCTTCTTTTTCTTCTTCTTCTTCTTCTTCTCTTCTTCTTCTTCTTCTTCTTCTTCTTCTTTCTTTCTTTCTTTCTTTCATTCATTCATTTTTAAAGGGAAGTTCCAGTTTATCAGTAAATCTGACTTAGTTGGTAAAGTGTATGGTAAAGTCTAAAGATCTAGGCCTTCATCGGTTCTGCAGTGAATCGGAAAAAGAATTATTTATTTTAAAAAAAAAATAATAAATTGGGGGGGGGGGGGGGGGTTTGAAAGAAAGAAAAAGCAAAACAAAACTGTCAGGTGGAGGGGCGGGGGTTAGAGAGAGAAACTGAATCATCGCACATTCTTTTAGGAGTGAGGGGGTTGGGGACATGACTAGGCAGATCTAGCTCAAGACTGTGCAAAAGAAAGAATGTGAAGCAAGAACAAACGAACAAACAGACAAGCAAAAAGAGAAATAAAAGTTTTAAGGGATGAATGGACAGTCAGTGCATGCGACCATAGGGTAACTCGGTCTGAGATCAAGATTGGAGCTGGTAGCCTGGTCGGAGATAAAGATTGGAGATTCCCGAAAATACTGGTTAAATGTCGACCGGGTACCCGGAAGGTAATAAACCATAATCACACACACACACACACACACACACACACACTCTCTCTCTCTCTCTCTCTCTCTCTCTCTCTCTCTCTCTCACCCCCTCACACACACACACACACACACACACACACACACACACACACACACACCGGTACACACCAGCTACAAAGCAATGATTATTATTGTTATCATCATCATCATCAGTATAAATTGCCATGTCCTTTGTTTCACTTGCATATAGATTTGTGCGAAATGGGCATCATGATCATGATAAATGGTTGAATTAACTATATCAAAACATTAATCACTAAATAACAGTAACAGTATAAATCAAAATTTCCGTTCGTATTTCGCCAGGTAAATCGGAGAAAAACGAGTCCAGGTAAATAATTGTTCCGTCATACCGAACACGATTTTTAGCAAAACCTAGTAACCTTCCCCTCTTATTAGACTACTGGTCAAATGAGCAATCTCTGATTACTGTTTTTGTCTGATTTATATTTCATAGGTATGTGAGTGAATCAGGATTTTATACAACATAGACTTTTTTTGGTCTATGTCTGTGCATACATACCATGCGTGCACATCTACATCTCTCTCTCTCTCTCTCTCTCTCTCTCTCTCTGAACAAAATCTCCAGATTGAATTTTGAAGGTTTTTTTTTTATGAATCTAAAAAGAAACAAAAGGACACAAGTAGGAGAAAATGAATTAAGGTAATTTGATCATGTTGCAGGAAGTCAAAATATAATGGCTACTTCCCAGATGCTAAGACCTGACGAAAAAACTGGAACGGTAACCTCTCTCTCTCTCTCTCTCTCTCTCTCTCTCTCTCTCTCTCTCTCTCTCTCTCTCTCTCCTCACCCTGAATTTCACCGGTTAGCATATAGCGTTTAAAATGTGATTGATTTAAGATGTTATTTATTGACTGGATCGTACTGAAAAAGTTGCAAGAATATGGAGTATTATCTATAAAGTCTGTAAGTCTGTGAAAACATACCTGGGTTTGTAAAAGTTTGTAAATTTGATGTTGTCCCCTTCCCTTCACCACTGTCTCCTCATTGTGCTCGTGGCAAGCGAACTCAGTTTCTAGTAGAAAATTTTTTATCATTTGGAGACACGAAATTTGACCCGATTAATAGTAGCATCATGATGATCGAATTCTGCTATCACTGATCTAAGCGACTAGCCCCAACTCTGAAAGTACGCAAAGTCAATGCACATGTGTTTGCTTAAAGCATAATTTATAGCAGTCTTCAATGTACATCGAGTCCGGAAACTTAGTTCAGTTGGGTTTTTAAGTTTTGCCAAAAGTTTGTAAATTTTGCGCCCGTTTTAGATTACTATGTCGACAAAACAAATAGCAAATCAATCAGGAAAATAACCAACCAGATCCATAATGAAACTCTTGCCAAACATTTACCGTCGAAAGACATGTACCCAAATAGTAGGCTAGTTTCTATGGACTGGGCAGTTATACTATCAAATTTGATTTGTTGAGTCATAATCAACATGACATTTTACATTATTTCACATAAACATGTCACTGATGAATGTAGTTTTTTTTTATTTTTTATTATTCATTCATAGATTAAAAACAGCTTGGCAGTAGTGGCAGATCGTAAGATCGTGACACTTTCTGGTCATGTATTTCCTATGTATCTAGCTTATATTTTCAGCATGTGCACAAACGAAAAAAGCACTAGATAATCATTCAAAACAAATCAAGAGACCAAATCGAAACTAAAGACCAGCCTGTGGACCCTTTCTTTCTGATTGAAATCTCTCGAGTATCACATTAAAACAAACAAAAACCTGCATCCTTGACATTCCTTTCAAGTGCTTCATCCAACCATTTTCGTTGTCCTAATTGTTTTGTTTCTTGCCTGAAGAAGACCTAAGAGGTCGAAATGCGTCGTGTTTGTCTTGTGATTCATTGTCCACGTTTTGCTGGCCTTTCGCTAACATTTATCTAAATTTTGCCGAATTAAATGTTGCTGACTACATATTATCAACAACAATGTTCATTTCAAAATGAAAAAATAAAGTGGAAAATGAAAATGAAGAACAACAAAGCTGTCTTCATATTTAAAATGGTGGTGTGAATGTCTCCATTCTCACTCCCTAAGCATTCTCATATCACACATGTAAGACAGCCAAAAATTAATCATAAGACAAGCCTCAAATTTGTGGTGGATGTTTATGGAATTACCTTCAGCCGAATGCCAAACATTCATCGTTTAAGACGAGCCACACTCTTTGTGGTTGTTGAAGGTATTCCCGCACGCCGATACACACTTGCACATAATAAATGAACTATCAGCTACAAGTGTTTGAAATGTTTTCATATGACTGTGTAATACTAATAGTAATACCTAAATCTCTCTCTCTCTCTTTCATTCTCTCTGTCTCCCTCGTCCCCCCCCCCCTTCCCCCCCCCCCACCCCAACCCACCCCCGTCTCCATTCCACCTGTTGCTGTCCCCCTCCCCCCCCCCCACCCCGTCTCTGTCCAGTTCAGTGTTAGCGCATGCATACACACACACACACACACACACACACACACACACACACACACACACACACACACACACATGTACACACACATACGCGCGCGCGCACTCTCTTCGTCTCTCTCTCTCTCTCTCTCTCTCTCTCTCTCTCTCTCTCTCTCTCTCTCTCTCTCTCTTACGCGCGCGCGCACACACACACACACACACACACACACATACACACACACACACACACACACACACACACACACACACACACACACACGCTCCCATGTATTCACTTATAGGTAAACGAAAAAAAAAAAGTTTCATTTTCTGACATACCAACACTCAAAGGAGTCGAAACACACACACACACACACACACACACACACACACACACACACACACACACACACACACACACATTCACGCTCCCATGCATTCACACACAGGCACACGAAAACAAAAAAAGTTTCATTTTCTGACATACCAACACTCAAATGAGCCGAAAGCACAATTTTCAAAAAAAAAAAAAATGTTTTTTTTTTTTTGACGTTCAACCATACGACTATGTTGACTGGCGTGACCCATACTGACGGCTTGGTATACAACGAACACGAGATCACAAGCAACAGACTAAAGAAATGTGTAGTGCGTCGTTTTGCTGTTTTTGTTGCAGTGGGCGTCCATGTTTCCAGTAGAGCAGGTGTCGGAGCAACAGTCTGCCTTGTTTACCAAGAAACTGCTCGCTGTAGCCATTTCCAATATCACCTACCTCAGAGCCATTTTTCCTGAACGAGCTTACGGGGACAGACGATTAGGAGGTAGGTGACATTCTTTTCTATTCATTTTGTTTGACTGTATCTTCGAATGTGTGTGTGTCTGCATGTGTGTATGTACAAGTGTGCGTGCGTGCGTGCGTGCGTGCGTGCGTGTGTGTGTGTTTGTGTGTGTGTGTGTGTGTGTGTGTGTGTGTGTGTGTGTGTGTGTGTGTGTGTGTTTAGAAAGAAAGGAAGGAATTCAGTTTAATGTCTCGTCGCACATGCGGGTGATCGTAAACATCGAAGATAAATTTCACATTAAATTGTGATCATCAAAGAAAAAGAAAAACAGAAAAGGAAAAGAGAGAAAGAACATTTAAAAAAAAAAAAAAAAGGTGGTGGTGGGGGGGGGGGGGTAAGGGGGGCGAGCCGTGGGGAGGAACGGGGGAGGGGGAGAGGATGAGTAAATTGGATAGTGTGTAAAGGCAAGCAGATATATGGAGGGAGGAAGCGAAGACGTGCATCTGAAGTGATCTAAAAAGTATAATTACAGAATGTTAATAAATAGACTTTGTAAAAGTAAATCGTCAGTTTGATCTCTCTCAAAAGAACATGTGCGAAATATTTTTTTAAAAAAAGGACTTTGTAAAACAAAAATCGTCAATTTGACAAGATAAACTACAAATAACAAATCTGAAAAGTCTAAAACATCTATGCTCCCAATGTCAGTATGCGGCACACTTTCGTGTAAGAAAGGAGCTCATAGCCATAATGATATGCTGATCATGACAGATACGCTCGAAATCTTGGTAGAACTTAGTCCATAATGAATTACATAAAAGCCTGAATGTTAGACCAGAAAAAGGTCTGCAAGCAAAACAAAATCTAAAACAGTCCTTTTGCGAGATCTTGAAGATAAATTAAAACGCCTGAAAATATTTTCACTCATACATTGTATGACAAGGTGTGTGTAATGTGTGTGTGTGTGTGTGTGTGTGTGTGTGTGTGTGTGTGTGTGGTGCGTACGTGCGTGCGTGTGTGTGTGTGGTGTGTGTTGGTGTGTGTGTGTGTGTGTGTGGTGTGGTGTGTGTGTGTGTGTGTTTTGTGTGTGTGTTTTTCAAGCATCTTAACGCACGTACTCAAAAGCAATCATACACGCACATCATTCATGCCAGCACACGCACTCGCATACAGTGACGCACACAGACACGTAGGCTACACGTGCAGACAAAATAGAACCATACTTTAGTGCATACACCCTGCGCACATAGAACGCACTCGGCAGTCGGCACGCGTCTGCATACTCTCTCTCTCTCTCTCTCAAACACCACACACACACACACACACACACACACACACACACACACACACACACACACAACACACGTTCGCTCACAAAAGCTCATGTAACAACCTGAACTTCGACGGAAAGAATCTGACTATAGATAAAAACGCTCGCGTAGTGTATCGAATTATTTTCGTTTCAGATTTGAACCTGAAGATTCTGAGAGACGACAGCGCTTGCCCTGGGGCGTCTCAAATTATTAAGTGGGTCAAAGGGTGTTTTGACGCCTTGGACAAGAAATATGTAAGATGTTATTTGTTCATTGCATATTTCATTCGCCCGCACATGCATGCGAACTTAGTTATCCTTATAGAAGGATCTTTGTTTATATGCACATGTGGGTATGTTGTTATATACGCATTTGCTTTCATACAACTCCCTCACACACACACACACACACACACACACACACACACACACACACACACACACACACATGCATGTGTGTGTGCATGCGTGCGTGTGTGTGTGTGTGCGTGTTTGTGAGAGTATGCATGCGCGTGCGAGGGCGTACAGGCGGGAGTTGTATGAAAGCAAACGCGTAAACAACAACATACCCACATGTGCGTATGAACAAAGATCCTTGTATAAGGGTAACTAAGTTTGCATGCACGCGCGTACACACTCACACACACACGCATGCACAAACAGATGCATTATTTTCTGATCTTATGTTATTTAATTTGCTACCTTAAATTCAACCAGATCATCCAATGGTTCATCTTTTGGGACATGAACCGTAACACAACTAAGAGGTAGATATAATTATAGAGAATGATATTTTTCCTTCCTATCCCATCTTCCGCATTCCATACCCCCCCCCCCCCCCCCCACAGCATTATACCCACTCACACATACACACACTTCCCGCGCTTCACCACCCCCTCCCTCGCAATCTTCCCCCACTTTCGGTTTTTCTGTTGGGTAACGCCATTGCTGTCAAGTTGTCAGCATTGGCTAGACAAAGAGGGTGCCACTGTTCAGGGATGTTCATTGACTAGTGACGGAAACTTGAATATTACACTGAGAAACAAGAAACCCACGGTTCAGTTCAAAATGTAGTCTTTAGTAGTGTCAGATTTTATCTGGCCTTTTTAAGGCAGTACATTGTTCAGTAGAAATTCGTAGTGGGTTTTGTGAAATACACTGTTTTCCTATCCATGATAGCTGAATGACCTCTGTGAGATTTCACGAGAAATATTGGCCGTCCTTACTCCGTGAGAGTCGATTTGGAAGTAAGTGTACAGTACAAATAGGTATTCTTCCCCCAACCCCACCCCCCCCCCCCCCCACCATTCCCCCCCCCCCCCCCCCCCCACTACGCACACACATTTTCCTCCCTTCCCCCTCCCTTCCCCCTCTCTCCTTCCCTTTCCAGTTCTCTCTCTCTCTCTCTCTCTCTCTCTCTCCCCCCCCCCCCCCCCCCGCCCCCGCCCCCCCGTATGTGCACACATGATTGTTTTTTGTGTGCGTGTGTGTACACGCATATGCGTATGCCTTAAATGTTTCACTTTCCATTTTTCAGCTTCGGATGCTGTTGATGGGGGTATGTTTTCGTCAAATGCATGAGTGTTTTGGATTTGTTGATAGTGATAATTGCACGTTTGTAAAGTTTGCCTTGAGCATATTATTCTAGTGAAAGTCTTCTTTTCTTTTTCTTTTATACTTAAGATTTAAAATGAGATGTATCTTATTGTACTTTCAAGGATGTTCAGTAAATGGTATTTATGCGACTGGTAATGCTAAATAAATTAAAGCCACGCACAGTAAAATTTCTTATATTATTAAAGCAATGTGTCTTTATTACCATGCCTAATGATATCAGATTAAATTCAGCTGTGTTGACTCATGGCGGAGGATAGCATGTGCCGTCACCATGTGGCTGAAAAAGATGGACTCCATAGCAGGACATCTGCTTTTCTGTGTGTTTGCACTGATAGCTTTTGGAAATGATAGCATTATCGTTCATAGATTTTAACATCTGTTTACGGGACTAGCTCGTTTTGCATAAGATTTCGTGGATCAAAAATTCAGCGCTCAATCAGATCTAAAAACGGCTACCATTTGGGTCACAATACGAGCTAAGGATGAATGAGATGTGCATGATGTGGAAAGGCTTTCAAAAATGATCAAAATAAGCTACAAGATGTACACTTTCAATAGCTAAAGGTAAAAGAATTATACGTAGTTAATGGTGATGGCTTTTGCAGTTGTTTACATGAGCAGACTCGTGACAGTATGCATACCATTCCTCTGAAGAAACAAGCAATCCAGAGACATGGCTCAGAACCAGTCGATCAGGGTTGACACCAAAAGTCTCTGTAATGCCTTCCAAACGATGACAGATTAACGGTCTTTGGACAGTTTTGTGGTATTCCCGACAAAAAGTCCAGTTAAATCAGGATGGCTGCACAATAATACCGTCCACCTGCGCTTCAGTCAATCTGCCGGTGTTGGGAGAGACCGTTTTCAGGTGTTTCTAATGTACAGGACCCAAACATGCTGAGCATTCTGTTGCACGAGTGCATATTCACCGCGACACACGGCGGATTAATCGGCCAAGAGTGTTCATACGTCAGCACAGCCAGGTCTCTGGCTCCCTCGAGACCTGTTTCCAGCATGATATTGTCAGAATACACAACAAAGGTCATTGTTGCCTTCCCACATTGATAAAATAAACACGCTTTGGGACCACTTGTTTCACAGTCATCAATTTGTTTCTGGTAGCTTTTCTTTCGAAATGTTGGACGAAAAGTCATCACGACAAAATGAATGTTCATGCGTTCAAGACGTTTCAAAAGTTGTAAATTCGGAGCTCCGCGCTTTTTCTTGATCTGACCTTTGCAACGCACGAGGTGAATTTTGACGAGAACCGCTTAAGCTGTGTTTGTTATGCAGATGCAGGTTCTCATAGAGAATGTACTTGTTCAGATTAAAACGGATCGTTACTACGTGTTTTATATGCCCTTGGAAGTTCTATTTTGTGTAAAAGCAAATATTGAGGACTTAACTTGTTGATACTAGTGGATTTGTTTCCAGTGATAGTTTCACATAAATGTCTGGTTTTCCTGTTGTTTGTTGGTGGGATTGATGTTTTGTTTTGTTTTGTTTGTTTATTTTCCTCAAGAATTACAGCACCAAGTGAAACATGTTTCAGTTGTAGTGAACATGTATGAGTAGTACTGTACAGTGTAACATTTAATAACTATGAACAACAACATTTAGTATAAAGTGCACTGTGAATATAACTTAGGTATCGTAATACGACTCATGAGCTATGTAGATTTGAATCATTATACAGTTTTACATTAAACAACAAAAACAACTGCTACTATAATTCTTGTATGCATGTACCTTATACAGGGTCGAACTTTAATTAAGGACCACCCCGAAAAAAGGCCCTTTCTTTTTAAATTGGCCAAAAATACAAGCAATGCATTTTTTCGAAGAATTCGACTGGGAAAGGTTTAAGGGGTTAACAGAGTATTCCGCAAAGCTTGCGAAAGCTGTCTTATTGTCACGTGCCGCATGCAGAGGGGGGGTTGAAAGTTGCAGATTGTTGTCAAAATTGCTTGTTTTTTAAGCAAGAGTGAACACTGCTTCAAACGGTTTTGCACTGAAATTCCAAATGCACGTGCAAAAACCAATGCATTGCAGAGCATTTTACTGACTGGAATGCCCCTAAAAGCAGCCCAACGTGCATAATTCTTCATAACACAAAAATGCCTCCAAGACGCAAGCTGTCTGATTTTGACCGGACCCGGGCGATTGCATGGCTGCAGGATCGAGTTGGCGTTCGAGAAGTGGCCAGAAGACTACAAGTGTCCCACTCCGTCATCATTCGGCTGAGAGAACGTTTTCAAGCCACTGGAACTGTCAAAGAGACCCCGTCCAGGCCAGCCAAAGAAGACCACTGCAAGAGATGACAGGTTCATCCGCAGACATGCTCTTCGGACCAGGACCACCACCTCCAACACCATCAGGCGTCGGCTCCAAGCTGCCACTAACACAGCAGTGTGTGAGATGACCATACGGCGGCGCCTCAATGCTGCCAACCTTCGAGCAAGGCGCCCAGTCCGGAAACCAAACCTGACTGCGGCCCACCGGGCACGTCGCCTGGCCTGGTGCACAGCTCATCGAACATGGACTCGGGCTCAGTGGCGGATGGTGCTTTTCACCGATGAGTCCAAGTTCCAGTTGAAGCCACGAGATGGACGCATTCGGGTGTGGCGGCGTCCTAGGGAGCAGCTGGCAGATGACGTCATCCAGGAGGTCGTCGCTTTTGGTGGTGGCTCCGTCATGGTATGGGGGGGGGGGGGGGGCATCAGCAGTCACCACAAGACTCCCCTGTACCATGTGGATGGCAACCTGAACGGCCAACGCTACCTGCAGGAGATTTTACGGCCTTTGGTTGTCCCAGCACTCCAGCAAATTGGGGCTCAGGCTGTGTTCATGGACGATAATGCCACCCCACATCGTTGTCGAGCCGTGAACACTTTTGTGGTGCAAGCTGGCATCACCAGGATGCCATGGCCGGCAAACAGCCCGGACATGAACCCTATTGAGAACATCTGGGGCGAGCTTGGGAGGAGAGTTCAAGAAAATCACCCTGTTCCGGCAAATCGACAGGAGCTGCTGCACTACCTGCAACAGGAGTGGGCAAACCTCCCCCAGGCACTCATTACAAGAACAGTCAACACCATGAGGCAGCGCTGTGTGGATTGTGTGGCAGCACGAGGGGGGCACACTCGGTTTTGATCAGACTGTAAAGAAACACTCTTTTTGTGAATGTCATTTTGGGGGGTAGTCTCATTCAGGCTCCCCTGTCTAATCAGAAAGAATGATTTTTTCGATGAAAGTGACAAAATGTTGTTCACTGATAATGAAATTAAACATTTATAAAGTTTCTGTCGTTTGTCGGTTTTTCTTTCTATGTTTTGTGAGACTGTGTATAAGTGGTCCTTAATTAAAGTTCGACCCTGTATGTGGTTCATGTGTTCTGTGTTTGGCTTTTATGTATTGATCTGTTTCTTTACTAATTAGTTTGATTTTTAAGTTATTTATTCTTTTGTTCTTGCACAGATATGTAAATACTCATTTATTTATTTTCATATATGTTCATACAGTTCTTCATTCAAAGTAATTGATTAATCATCTGATTATTTAAGTAATTCTGCAGCTCCCTGTAATTGTTTCAGATTTATGTCGACCCAGATGATCCTCAAGTGAGTTTGATGTCTGTGAACTTCATAATTAATTGACAGTTTTTCGTCTTTGAACTGATGCTCTTGTGTTTGTATACCCCACGTCCACCCCTTCTTATTTTCTGTATCGATCATAATGCCTCTATGCTCCCATGCTCTGTGAACCAAACTGTTGTCATATCTTTGTGACAGTCACTGCATTAAGTAATGTAAATTCATGCTAAGCATTAATAAGGTATATGCGATAAACCAAACATCAGCTAGAGTGTGTATGTGGATTAAATGTAGCCCTAATTCGGTTTAACACTGAAGATAGTATTGCAAGTAGGTCAGATTTGGATTCTATCTTAGTCAATCGATTAAGAAAAGAATTTGTTTTGGCTTTGCTATCATATACATGACATTCGTATGAAGAGGAGCATCATCAGAACCCAATCCAGTCTGTGGCATGAGGATGCCATGAGGCACCGAAGAGAACTTTTTTTTTTTTAACGTGGAGCTAAGTCTTCATCACTCGTGTGTTATATCTTCCACCCCACGCATAGGCTCACGCATATATTTACACACGGTCGGATGTGCGTGCGCGCACGCGCATACAAACTCAGACCTATACACATTCGCACTCGCTGATCACCCAAACACCTTGTAGGTAGAGAAGGAAGGATGGAGAGAGTGTGAGACAGGCCGGCAGAAGAGGAGATGGGTTGAAAGGAAGATGAATGAGGGGAGTATGGGGGGAGGCGCTTATGTTTTAAGGATATTCATGGTAGTGGAATGAAAACAACTCTTGTACAGGTAGTTTTGCACTTCATACAACTCTTAAAACCTCCGTAAAGACGCATCTTTTCCCTCGGACTGATTAACGATATCCGCTTATCTCTGTGCGCGTGTTTGCTGCTTTTGACGCGCTCGTGTGTCTGTCTGCGTGTGTGTGTTTTTCGTGTGTGTGGTGTGTGTGTGTGTGTATGTTCGTGCGCGCGCGCGCGCGCGCGTGTGTGTGGTGTGTGTGTGTGCTTGTGCGCGCGCGTCTGTGTGTGTGATTGTGTGTGTGTGTGTGCTTTGAGTTAGAGTTAGTATTTTATCATGTTTCTGTAATATGCGCTTTGGGCTTTTGCGAGGTAAAGCGCTCTATAAATATCCTTTTACATTACATTACATACAACAACGTTTTGTCAGAGAAGACACGAATAGGTGGTTGGCAGCTACTGCGACATAAATCAAAGAGTCTAAACTAAGGGAGAAACTTCATCGTGCAGTAGATCTACTATGTTATTACACGATCCTATATGCCACAATACAAGTTAATTATTAATGAGGGCAATGCCCTGTGGTTCATTTTTTATCCGTAATGTTCACGTGTTTGCGGTGAATGACCATAGCAAGAAAAGTTTGCCAGGTATTGATGTATGATGTCTGTTTCCTTTTTCAATAGACTGTGATCGAGTCATACGCGTTCAAGTTTTCTTATTCAACTCAATGTGGAGTCGATATTTACAGGTGAATTCTCTCTCTCTCTCTCTCTCTCTCTCTCTCTCTCTCTCTCTCTCTCTCTCTCTCTGATGCATGAGTATTAGGGCCGCACCTGATGTGATCAAAAGTTGTTACTAGAAGATTCAAATTGTGCACTTGTTCATTTTGCTATGGTGCAAAGTCTGTATATAAATGTATAAACATTTCATGAGGGTACATTGTGACTACGTGGATTGTTTGGTGTAAATGACTGGGACACATTGGTGCAAAGTGGAGTACATGTCGTGACGTTCTGGCTGCACCCAGCTGCAGGGGTAGGAACAACGCAGCGCAGAACAACCTGTCTTCACGGCAAAATGTAGCCCGTGCATTGTGACAGCTGAACGTTATGGACTTAAGAAGCCGCCCCTCTTTGTACATACTGTTACAGAAGTATCCGTAGATGCCACAGTAATTTGCTGTAATTGTCCGAATCGAGAACAATAGTAGTATAGTCGTGGTCGTAATGATTGCACAGGTAATGCAGTAATCTATTGCTTTGTTTTTGTAATGAAGAAAATTACTTCTCTCAGATTACGCACAGTGTTTACTTTCATAATAATCATTCTGCTCATTCTCGTCAACAACGACTTTATTACCAACGACTTCATCATCCACATATATCTACCATTGATCTTATGTTTATTTGGTTTTAATGTTTTATGTCTTAGTATATTCAACTTGTAAAGGCAATAGTACCAGTTTTGATTTGCTATGCTTGCAGCCTATATATCTTCGGTTGAGCTATAAGCATTGTGACTGGACAACCATGTTGAAAGTGTGTGTGTGTGTGTGTGTGTGTGTGTGTGTGTGTGTGTGTGTGTGCGCGCGCGCAAATAGCCACTTTATTCCTTTACTATCTTTTTTTTTTATTGATTTTTCCACTGCTCGACATCCACCCCGACCTTCCACGTCCTCCTCCTCCCGTTTTCGCTGCGTCAGCGTTGGTGGGTTAAAGGATACTATATCCATGCATTCCGATCGTAGGTTCTACTAATGTAGGTGTATGTGGGTATCACATATATCCATATATATGTGGGTATATATCCTGCATACGAGACTGGCAAGGATAGACTGGAAGAATATGGTTTACCTAAAATGTTGATCTTTGATCAAGTAAAGTTTTTCTGTTCTCTCTCTTTCCCGCTCCCTACCTCACTCTCTCTCTCTCTCTCTCTCTCTCTCTCTCTCTCTCTCTCTCTCTCTCTCTCTCTCTCTCTCTCTAATTGAAAGGAAGGCCGTGGTATTAAAACACATTTTGTACAAGAGACCTTGTCTTTCTGGAATGAAGAATATTATTTTCTTGTCATTGTGTGACCTTTAATATTAAGTCATGAGAATCTAAAATCGGTCCATTTTTGTACATAGATACATAAATGAAAAGGCAGTTTAGAAAGTCCCAGTAGAACACGCACCTAATCACATGTGCCTGCAAATACTTTGTATGCACGAAGGGCGAAGGAGAGGGGGGCATACACACATATG
>CM065733.1:66617327-66637327 GCA_033310375.1 Conus canariensis
TTGGAACTCTGTACTGTCATTGCTTTTAGTTTGAACATTGTTGATTGATGGTCAATTCATGGTCATCATTAACAGAGTTGACTGCTCTCTCTTCTTCTCTCTCTCTCTCTCTCTCTCTCTCTCTCTCTCTCTCTCTCTCTCTCTCTCTCTCTCCTCGCGCGCGCGCGCAAAATGGAAACCCAAAGAACGGGGGGAGGGGGGAGAGGAGGACCTGGGGGTGGGGGGGGGGTTCTTGCCCTGACGTAGATTTTTGCAGGACATTACAAATAAAAGCACTTCAAAGCAGGCGACGAAAACAATGTTTAGAAATGTTCCACGGAATGTGATTTTTTTTTTTCAGTTTCAAAAAGAGGTATACATTTTTCATTTGCTCTAAGATTTTGTGGAAAGTCTATCCGGTGTAGAGTCGTTTTAGCATGTTTCCAATGAACTGTCTTCTTCTAATAGTTCTTGGTGGTGGTCATGCAGTTTTTTTCAGGCCCACACAGAATCGATTTTGAAGTGGTAACAGCCAAGATGTGGCCCTTTGCCATCAGAAGGGGCTCTAAACAAGATAAAACTCTCTGTCTCTCTCTGTCTCTGTCTCTGTCTTCTCTTCTCTCTCTCTCTCTCCTCTCTCTCTCTCTCTCTCTCTCTCTCTCCTCTCTCTCTCTCTCTCTCTGCGGGTTTGTGTTGTCGTGACCTTTAGCTTTTCACGACGCAAAACGAAGCCAGGGTTGCTGGTTCTCACTTTCACTTATTTTTTTCTTCGTTGGGGATGATAAATGTCAATAAAATTAGCTTACTGAATATTGTACAAGTAGTTTTTTTTTTTTTTTTCAAAACCCCATTCGGATCAATATAAAATAATGGTCCATCAACACGTGTTCCAATAATGCGATTATGCACACATATCTCAGTGACAACGATCCTTTTAGATAAGTTATCATGAGAACGTACAAACAAACGCAAGAGCACACAGTGTACACACCAGCACAGACGTACACACGCACACACGCGCTCATACATACACAGGCACATACATGCACATACACAGACACACATATGCATGCACGTGTGTGTGTGCGCATACATGCGCTTGGTCTATGTGTTTGTGCACGTACATGTATGTTCATGAGTGTGTTTGTATGTGTGTGTTGGTCACAGTCCAAGGTGTAATGTCCACACCCATCAAAAGTAATACGGCAGACAACGATATCCATCAAAGGAGGGGTAAAGGGAGATTACTAACCTAATTTACACTATAACACCAATACAACACGTTCAAGTAGGCAGTGAAAAATGACAATTTTCATGTTAGGCGCGGCAGGCTTTAAATTCACAGTATTGACCTGCATTCTCAGTTCCACCACTGAGCCAATCTAGTGCATCTTTGTGTGTGTGTGTGTGTGTGTGTGTGTGTGTGTGTGTGTGTGTGTGTGTGCGTGCGAGGTCGAATACAAGTGCTCATATATATGTGTGTTCATGGCTAAGTGTGTAAGAGTAAGCCCATTTTCTTGTAGATGCTAGTGACCCTAAACTGATGGCATATCCTTGAAGCATGCCTTTCTAGTTTGTATATATTTGCTGCTTAAATGTGTGCTAATGTACCATAAACGCCCTTCTGTTAACACAGCCTTTCCACGGTCTGAAGATGCTCATCAAAACAGACAAGAAACAATTCGACTTGAACGACGATGGGGCAGAAGACACCACTTCGGGACAGCCCATTAGCAACAGTGGACTGGACATCGAGCAGGAAGGCCTGTCCCAGCAAGGCGCAGAGGACAGCACTGTGGGACAGCCTATTGGCAACAGTGAACTGGACATCGAGCAGGAAGGCCAGCCCAAAAAGGTTTGGAAACAGAGGACAGATATGAGAAGGAGGGATACAAACTTCCTGCCGAAAGGGGGAGAGAGAGATATGAAGGCGGAGGTGTAATGCTTTAACATTTTTTTTGTCATGGTTCAAATATGTGAATAGGCACTCAATCACTAATTTTAAGTAGATTTGAAATAAAGAAAGCGCGAAAGAAGTATGCCATCATTAACGAAAGACTTAAGATTTTTTGGTTTGGTACACTTAGATTACAAACTGGTATGACAAAAGAGCGTTGTATCAATAATTCAGTTCATTGCACCATGTAGCATAACTTAGTAGCACGTAATATACTTATGAACACAAAAAACCTTGTCAGATTAGGATTTCTTGTTTTTCATCATATAATTTGGTTTCTAAATTGGATTAAGAAATGGACAGTTCAACAGAGGCTAACAGAAATCCATCTCTTCCACTTGTCTCGGAAACAGATACTGGTTTTTAAAAAGTGTCTGTTTTTATGCAGAAACGTGGATACAAATGAAATAAGCCACTTTACGAATGGCAGCATTAACATTATGTTACAAAGCAAATGCCTTCATTAGAAACTATTTTACAGTATTAGAGAACTTCTCTCCCTCTCTCCCTCTCCCTCCTCTCTCTCCTCTCTCTCTCTCTCTTCTCTCTCTCTCTCTCTCGTTGAACACTCCTACCAAATCATATGGTGTGTAGTTTCAGTGTTATTCTTCTTTTCACAAATCCTTTAAGTTCCAGTGACTTCGTTCACATACGGCCCATATGCCAAAATTTGGCCTCGGATCATGATATATACACTTGCCTGCTTTAAAACGATAAGGCATTTGTATGTGTACAAACCAAATGTTTAACAACACTGAGACAGGTAGACGGGACATGAAGTTGGTGGGGGGGGGGGGGGGGGCAAGAGAAGAGAGAGAGAGCATCCTTAATAGGAAGCAAGCGCCTGAAGATCTTTCTCGTCTTATACACAGACTAATCATACATTAAACTCCATCGAAAGGGTGTTGGCACTGCAAGAGCTCTTGTTTGGGAGACTCTTCTTATTCAAATAATGAAGACGAAAGTAGAAACGATGTTGTAGTACATAAAAATCGATTCTCCCAAAACTTGTCTGTCTTTGCTAAGGACCATGATATAACATCACAAAAAATATTCAAGAAGCGGCATAAGCAATTCTGATGAAGCAGAATTAATTGAAATTTAAAAGATGAAGGTAATGGAAAAACTTAGAGGAAGGAGAAGAATTTTTACACACGCACACATGACACAGTAGTAGCAATACTGATGAAGCAGAAATTATCAAAATTTACAATATGAAGGTAAAGGAAAAACCGAGACAAAGAAAAAGAAGTTTGACACACACACGCACCACGCACGCACGCACACACACACACACACACACACACACACACACACACACACACACACACACACACACACGTACACACACACACGCACACACACACACACGCACGCACGGACACACACACGTGCACACACACACACACACACACACACACACACACACACACACACACACACACACACACACATGCGCGCGTGAACATCACTCTTGGAAACTTCCAGGTGTTTAAACGCTCGATGCCATTCCTTGAGCTTGAGAATTTCATAGATTGATGCAGGACAATGAAAAAAAAGGGATGTTAAGTAAACTTTAGCCCAAGTTCTTTCCAGATAGCAGTGGAGAGAATATCAAATTCCGCCCCCGTTAAAATGCACGGCTTCAAAGAACAGACTTGGGTTTAATGGAACGGTTGCATGAGATTAAACCTTTTCCAGTGAGTGCTGTGTTAGTCGTATTATTCCTTGGAGGTTAGCAAGACCAGCAAGGCATCGCTGTTCTGCTCTGAAAATAGCTCATCAGGTTCGCTACTGGAACCTGATTACCTGCTGTTGAGAAACGCTTCCTATGATGCAAAAACGAAGCTCCCAAAATCGAGTAGGTCCTGTATGTATGAATAGTGTCTCCAAGAACAAACGAGAGCGCTAGTGAAGGAGAAAATAAGAGTTTTGAATAAAAAGGCTGACTGAAATTTGTCAAAAAGTCAAAACGCTGGAAATGTTAAAATCACACTTTATGTCTGCCGGCATCTGGGGAGAAGAATCCACGTAGATTAAAAATTACTGATAGAAAATCCCAAGTTTTGAAATGCTGAATGCAGCTCCACAAGCTGGGAGCCCTTAAGGCTTGTTGAGCAACATACAATATTTCCAAACTTCAGATTTCTACAAATAATTTGTAATCCATGTGCATTTTTATCCCAGTCACTGGCTTCCTTTTTTAATTCTGTGATACGAACTTGTATCTCCTACATGGTCTGGCGTCTCAAGGCAAAGTGTGCTTGTAATGGATGCCGTACCCCCAAAGCTATTGGACTCCTAAGTAAGGAAATTGAAGCCCTATGAAGTTCATTGTGCTCGATTCTAGCTGAGAAATAAGAATCTAAATCTACCCGATTCAGTTACCCTGTTCAGCTACCATCTTGACTGGACATTACAGCAGAGTGATCTTGGAATATATGACAAAGATGTGGTTTGAATCTTAAAGTTGGTAGGGTCAAAGTAAACTACAACGTGCCCCACATGGTTGTTCGAGTCCAGTCTTTGTGAATAGGATTTGTTTACACACGCACGCACGCACGCACGCACGCACACACACACACACACACACACACACACACACACACACACACACACACACACACACACACACACACAGACACACACACACACACACACACACAGACAGATAGACACACACACATACACACACACACACACACACACACACACACACTCTCTCTCTCTCTCTCTCTCTCTCTCTCTCTCTCTCTCATATCACACTTGTGCGCGCGTGCAATTTACTGTGAATAAAAAATTGCACATGGACAATGGAAATCCATTGAAAATGTGGCATGAAATGGAATGCATAGTTGCTGTAATGAGTTCTTTTCATGTTGGTAGCCCTATTGGATGTACTTAATGCGATGTTCAACAGAAGTCTTTGGAATCTGCGGAGTGCATGGACATATTTGTGTAATAGCTGTTTAGAAATGGTAGTTTGACTTCTAATTGATCACAGAAAGTAAATGAATCAATAAGATAAACTACCCACACAAGGTTCCATATATCTTGACACAGACATTCCATATACCCATTGAGTTGATCATACATGCGCGCACACGCGCACACACACACACACACACACACACACACACACACACACACACACACACACACACACAAACACACACACACACACACACACACACACACACACACACACACACACATATATATGCACGCACGCACACACACACACACACACACACTCTCTCTCTCTCTCTTTCTCTCTCTCTCTCACATACACACACGTACACCACACACACACACACACACACACACACACACACACACACACACACACTGGGAGAACGCGTGCGTTCACACACACACACACACACACACACACACACACACACACACACACACACACACACACACACACACACAAATAGAAAGTGCGTTGTGATCTCTTCCCAGTTTTCTGTCCGATCCTGGTATTACATTGCACCACGATTTGTACTGCCCACAGCACGGAGCGAAAGATGCACAGGAGTATGCAGATACCACCACTACTGCTCCAGCACCACAGCTCCACGAGGCCACTGTACCTGGCAGCAGTCCTGCGAAACCGGGTGGGTCTAGGGCAGACATCCGAATGTGTGTTGTTTGAACACAGGGCTGGAGATAGAACTAACGATATTATGACACTGGCCGTAAATGTTTTATTCTCCTGGTTTTTTTTTATATAGTGCCTTACCTTACAATAACTGTGCTCTAAATTGTATCTATGTGCAGAAGAATCTGACCATGTGTGCACGTGAAGACTTGAGTTTATGTGTGATTCTGCACACCAGTACAAAATATGTCTACTGTATGTTATATTAGATGAAACTGAAATGATAATTGAAAAAAAAAAAAACAGCAAGTGAATCACTGACTGATGATAATTGTTATCAAGCTAGGATGGGAATATTTGTCTTCTTCCTACGTACAAGAAGGAAATAACAGTAATATAAAGACGTGAAATTGGTAGTGACATATGATTAAAAGATCACTCAAGCCCGTCATAGGTAATAACCGGGGAGATCAGACACGTCGAGGGTTTGACCGCTAGCTATGAGAAGCAGTATGGGCACTGGTAGATTTTTTTTTATCCAAAACAGAGGCATGTTAAGTCGTTCAGGACTACGGAAGTGGAAAGAACTTAGTTCAATTGGAACTAAGAGAGGGAGAGCATCATTGAAATGCAGATAGTGCTGTATTTTTGGTTTTGACAAAGGTGAACGCAACTCTGAATCTACTACCAATCGCAAGTAAGTTTACACCTAAGGCAGATCCTGTTGCCTCACACACACACCATATCTTTAAGCATAAGGAACAGAGATGAAAGGAAAATGAAAGATAAAACAATCCAGTCTGTGGTTCAGCTTCCCTCCGTTTATAATCCTTTTAGTGTTCGATAGAAAAAATTCAAACGGGCTTAGAGGACAGAAAAGATTTTTTTTCATATTATGTACATTCTTTTTCAAATATGAACATTCTTTTTCAAAGCAAAGGATTATGAAGACTCAAGCTTTCATAGTATGTTGTTTAACGTTGATAGCTTGTCATTGCAGATTATAATGCAGGTCTGTATGCATGCATTGTATATAAATGCATGCATACGTGTTAACTGATACGTGAGTGTGTATGTATTATATGAGTTACGTCGATTAGTATGCGTTTAGGATTTTGTGAAAAGATTTCGTGTGTCAGTATGTGGGGTTTTCAGTTTTAGATGACAGTAATAAGATGTGCGTCTTGTGCTTGTTCCGAATTGGATTTCGACAAATATAACTAATGCATTTTCAGATTCTGATTAAATGAACCTTGATAACATTGGTGGCCAGTTAGAAATTTTGGTTTTGCAAGCATTTTGAATTCTATATCTGTGCCAAAAGCGAGTAGATCATGATTCGTTGCTCTTATTTCTTAGATGAGTTCTTTACTGTAACCGTGACTCTTCTTGTCGTTATCTGTCATCTTTTTTCTTTCTTTTTTTGTAGGTCTTCTTTTTCTTTTTCTTTTGATTCTTGCTTTGCTTTCAGCTTTTCTTTGTTCCTTCAATGTTTTCTTTTTCTGCATTTCCATTTAGTCATTTGTTCAGATCTCCATTTTCGTCTTTTTCTGACAGAAGTTGGCAAAATGACAACTAGTACAGAGAAATCAACCAAGGAAGACGAGTTCAGTGTATCATGCCCTTGTGGATGTAACGAGGTCAGTGTTAATAGTTTTGAGGGGGGGGGGGGGGGCTGTTTTATTGTTATAAGATTCAAAAGTTGGCAGGTCATATACATCATAATGTGACAAGACACATTGTTTACAACCATTAACTAAGCGTGCGTAAGGCATCCAGGAGCGATGTTTCCTTGGATGCGGACGAAGAATGGATACACGTGTACGCCTCCTGTTGTCTGTTCCAAAGGTGGTGTACCTAGTGGGTTTTTCTTTGTTTCTTTCCTTTTTTGTTAATCTGTTCTCGGTGTAGTCAAGAGAGAAGGAAAGGGACGCGGAGGGGCGGATTCTTGGATGGTTGAGTTAAAAGTGAGGTTACTACAGGGGATCAGTCAGAAAATCATAAAAGTAGATGTTGGCAATGAATTGCGATTAATATTTTAATCTGCGATTAATATTTTTTAGCTATATTTTCATTATTAGAAATTCGACAGTCCATGAAAATTTTGATTACTTGCAATTCTTGTTGTACACACTGACAAAAGCCATTGTAAATAATGTTTCATGCAGATATTGTAACAAAATGGTTTCTTATCTGAAGATTAGATGTTTCATACAATTTCTGTGATGTAGAGATGTATATATGAATAAAGATACACTAGATATAAAACTAAAGTAGACCGGATATGGATACATATATTATTACCAAATGCACTTAAGTAGAACTATGTAAGTTTATAATTTTTTGAAAGTGAACAAACAACAGCATTGAAATAGCAATTTTTTTGATTGGTTCAGCAATACCGGATCTTTGCAAAACCTACACGAATGCATCGTGAAATTTACATTGTTGCTGAAAAGATAGAAAGTAGGTGCTTTACAAGGGAAAATTATAAATGTGTGTAGCAAACACAGTAAAGCGCTGGTATTGTATGTCAGCATCTGAAGTCACATACGTCAGTTTATTGACAATGCACATTTATAATACATAGGCGATCAGTCAGTAAAAAAAAAAGGTGAAATGATACCAGACTGTTTTACAACTTAATCTTTGTCTGAATTTTTCATTCTTGTTATTTGTGTAATAGCCAGAGAGAGCAGAGCTGATGAGGGTGTGACATTCAGATTGCTGCTGTAGATAGCAGCGTGGTGAAGAAAAGAAAATGGGGCAGAGACAGGCGAGTGGGAACGTGGAGTGAGAGGAGAGGGGCAAGGTCTGGAGGGTGATGGGAGCAAAAGTCAAGGGTTGGGTAGGAGTGGCCTTGGTTATGGAGGAGCAGTGGAGAAATAGCAGGTCACAACATATTTTCAGAAGTGAAAACATGCAATGTCGTGTGCTGGTACTGCTCATTACAATAATGAGTCAGGTATTGCCGGAAATACCAACATGCCAGTCGGACACTCGCTACTTTTTGTGTCATTCAGTATCTGTCTCTTTTTTTATCATTCTTTTGGAACCATTCCTAAAGTGCACACGACATGTTTCATTGCAGCTTGAGGAAGAAACAATAGTTGTTAGAATTATGTCTACATCCAGCTGTGGCAATTATTCATCACATGCGAACCGATTGGGCAAATTGCCTTCCTGGTTTCTCTCGTAATTTGTAAGATGTCAGCTTTTTGTTGAGGTGTGACAACTATATAGTGACAAGGTACATGCTGTAACGCCATTGTATCTATCATTGTAGTTTATACTTTTTATTCAAGCTGAAGTGAAATGGCTGGCGCTGTCAGTGCAGCGTAGTCTGTCTGGAGAATGTTATGCTAAGAATTTGTTGTACATATTTTGAAGATAGTAACATTGTGTTTATCGTTGTTGCGTTTTCAGGACAGCATCTTCTTCCAGTATGGTGATAGCCCTAAAAGGGCCGTTCGTGAGTCGGGTGAGCTGTCGTAATACTGGAATTGAAATAGTCGTCAGCATCAGTGTGTGGAAGGTTCCATCATGATCTGCTGTATTTGTGGCAGGACGACGGCCTAATGATCGTCTGTGACGTGTGCAGCCACTGGCAGCATGCCGTGTGCTTCTGCATTCTGGATGAAGAACATGCCCCTGAGGAGCACGTCTGTGACTTCTGTGCCAAGGTTGTGGACGGGCAGTGTCTAAACTCTCTGCATTTCTCTTTTCTCTAATGATTCGAGCGTGCGCATGTGTGTGTGTGTGTGTGTGTGTGTGTGTGTGTGAGTGTGTGTGTGTGTGTGTGTGTGTGTGTGTGTGTGTGTGAGAGAGAGAGAGAGTGTGTGTGTGTATGTGTATAAAAACTCATGTGCACCATGCCCTGACTTGATCTGGTAACAAATTGAGCTGATTTTGTTTGACTATGTTAATGTTAAATTAATCACTTTCTTTCTGTTTCTGGTGTGAAGGCGGATAGCTCAAGAAAGCCTACCGACCCCTACCTGAAGGACCTGAACACTATTGCAGTTCAGGTATGTTTCTGTCCAGGGCACCATGTATATACTTCAGGATCCTTGTAAGCCTGTAGGATCGTGCAGGCGACTAAAACATAACTCATGTCATGTTTTAGTAGTTTCGTAATTCAGTAAATGCAGAAACAAAATATTGATAGGCATATTCACAGAAAGACTTGTGAAGATGGATTTGTTACAGACAAGACAGTGTTGAACAGACAAGTGGTAAGTAAAACAAAATCTCTTTGATCAAGACCTTAATTCAATGATCAAGATGGCTTATGGGATAATTAAGTCAAAGTTCAGAATATCAACGAAATAGAATCTTATAGAAATAAAAAGAAACATAAATGAGTAGACAGTCTCGATCTGTTGAACTTGAACCAAGCAAGGATTTAATAGATGAATTACTTCAGCTGATTTCAATACTTATATTTTTGCCAACGCAAAGCACACTTTCTTCCTTTACATTATCACCATTCTTCCCCTCACGAATCTGTCGTGGTTAATGCATGCTGTGTGGCTGCTTCTTTCAATGTCCCTCTGACATTATGAGAGGAATTACATGGGTATTGATTTATACTTTAACCACAATAGGGTGTCTAATTTACTTTATGTTATCACACCATCTGTCTGCCTAAGGAGTTACAGTGAGAGTCGTAAATGCATATCTGATGACCTGAAGGTCTTTTACTGACAATTCGAGGATCTGAAACTGACTCTAGTTTGATAACAAACGCTCAGAGCAGTCAGTGACTGAAACCGCTATGCATTTTCGTTTTTGGTCATCCGATGTGATCAAATTGCCAGAATGCTGTAAATCGTTTCTTGATTTGAAGGTGAACAGGGGTAAATCTTTGCTGTGTCATGATTTTGACGAGAGGGAAAAATGTAATGTGGAAATCAAGACTAGTTGCATGGAAAAAGCATTATGGTTGGCAGTTGGAAGATAGCAGTATTGACATGCTCCCCTGGAAGGCACGATTCTCCTCAAGTTGGATCCCGCCTTTCACTGTCAGTTACTGACTGCAGGTTTACAGCATCGTTTTCGTGGGCTGATTGACCTTGTGGCTGGTCCAGGCGATAGTGTGTAGTTGTTAGTTCCTGTTTGGAGAACATAATTCTAGAAACACATTAAAACTTAATGCCTGCTCATGCCTTTTGTGGAAGGTAGCAAAGGAGAATTCTGTGTGTTCACGATCAGATTGGAGAAAATATTTTGCTGTATGAGCTATACAATTGCGACGGTGTAGTGGCAGTAAACGGAAACGGGTTGTAAGAGTGTATGTGTTTAACAAACTTTCGTACGCTTATGAGTCTGAGTGATTTCATTTATCTAATCTTCGCAAGAATCTCAAAAAAGTGGTAAATGCTTATTTTAAAAACACTTGATATCTTAGTTTTGCACAGGAAAGTGTATTACAGAACTACCAGATCATTGTATCATTGCATTGATGGAATTCCATTGTTGTAATCGTAAGATTGAATTAATTTAAAAAAAAACAAAAAAAACTATGCCATGGATTGTTCAGAGAAGAAAGAATATAGAGCGACTGCAATGCAGATCATTGGTCATGGATTTCGTTTTGTTTGATCGCCCAAATTAGACAGCCTTTCGTCATCAGTAGTCTTTCAAAATGACATCCAATCTACGTACAATGTTTAAACTTTGTAATTTGAAACTACTGCTTTGAAGAAATGACTGCTGAATTTACGCAAGTTCATTAAATTAGCATATTTTAACAAGCCCAACTTGTAGATGATACACTTTCTTGATTGACACAAACAAGGATTACCTTTAACATTTCAATAATGCGATTTATGTGATTGGTATTTTTTTCATGATGATGTGAGATTGTTTGCCCATTTTCATTATCCTCCGTACTACAAAATGGGTTAAAGGAAATAAATACTGTACGTCGTTCATTTACTGTATGGAACAGACGTCAGTTTAGAGAGAAGTAAAATCGTTGTGAATTATTCCAGACATGAGACAGACAGAAACAAGGGAACGATAGGCACTCCATGAATTTAGGATCCATTGTGAACAAGAACAATGGCTTAAAAAGGGAGCTGTAAATGGGACTCTGTCCGAGTCCTGGGGTAAGCCTGCAAGGCACGGCCACCTGAAAAAAAACTTAGCTTCACAATGAAGATAACACTCAAGCAGCCATTGGTAGTATTCTTCCGTCTGTATAAATGTGAAGTGAACACTGACAACAAATCTCAGGTGAAACTGTCCTGGTTTTTAGAGAGAAAATGTTTCAGGCGTATTCTTCACATTTTTGCAGGGAAAACCAGATAAATTATTGTCAGTTCGCAAATCGGTACTTTTCTAGCAGACTCTTACGTTTCTCCACATGTTAAAACTCCCTGCTTCAAAACCTTCCTGTAGAATAGAGGAATCTCGGATGGACAGTGTGAAGGACTGGGTCAGTTACTGGACGAGAGGGGTATGGATATTGACTGCTAAGGCCCCGGTCTTTGCACTCCTCCGGTCTTTGGTCGCAGGACAATGATAGTGAAGTACTTCTCTCATCAAACCTCTTTCTTGCACTTAAGGTCAGTTATTTCCAGTTATGACCTGGCATGAGTCACGCTGGGATCTTCTGGCCTCAACTGTATGACTCGGGCTACCTTTCGTGTTGGCGAGAAATAACGGCCAGGGAAGAGAGGAAGAACCGCAGGAAGGTCCTTGCAGAATATTTCAGCAAAAATTTCGAGCATGGCTCTCGTTCATTGCTGTGTGCTCTGTGGGTATGTTATGTAGAACGAAATATGAAGACCACTGGAGTTTCTTTCCTGTCCCTTTCGTCATTGGCAACAACAACAGTATATAAGCTACAAGCGTGCACACATCCACCCGATCACATACTCTCTTGCATGCTCGCAGCACTGTCATACATCCAAACAGGTTTACATCCCACGCACACACACACGCACGCACGCACGCACTCGCGCGCGCGCGCGCGACATGCATGCATAAACACATGCATGCACGTGCACACCAGCGCATACAAACACACACACACGCACACGCGCGCGCGCACGCATACTTATTCTCTCTCTCTCTCTCTCTCTCTCTCTCACACACACACACACACACACACACACACGCACGCACGCATATGCGCTTGCACGCACACACACACGCGCACACATACACGCACACACACACGCGCGCAAACATACGCACACGCACACACACACTCACACACACACACACACACACACACACACACACACACACACACATACGCGCTCGCATGCACGCACACACACACGCGCGCACGCACAGACACACACACACACACACACACACACACACACACCACGCACGCACGCACACGCACAAAACACACACACACACACGCACGCACGCGCGCACACACAACACACACACACACACACAGCTGAAGAACGAGGTCTAAATGCAGACCTACACAGATGGTCCCTAATGACTATAACCCTTCTCTGTGACCAGGCAACGTGCTTGTGGAGGAGAACTCTGACTGTAGTGGTGGAGTTCAGCCGACTGCTGCCACACCATTTGGCCAGCCGACTGGGCGTAGACACCAATGTGGCCCAAGGCCTGGTCAAGCGCCTTGAGAAGGAAGGCTTTGTCCTCACCCCAAACAAGGACAAAAGGTAAACAGGAGCTTTAGCTAAACTTTCACATTCTGTTGTCATTACAGGACTAGTAAACAGGAGCTTTAGCTAAACTTTCACATTCTGTTGTCATTACAGGACTAGTAACCCACGATTCGTGGAACAAAAATCATTTTGAACTCGGGAACAGTCTTGCTACAATGCTATTCACCTGGAATACGCGCTGTGATATTTTGACTTCATAAATAAAGCCCTTTTGATAAGAAGTAAATAAAGGTAACTATGACGAAAGTCCTACCTGCATGTGTAATTTGTAAGTATACCTTGTGCAAAGTAAAAAAAAAAAAAAAAAAAAAAAAAGGCGAATGCCAAGACCCGCCAAAAAAAAAAAAAAAGATTGACCCACGCCGTAGGGACAAAAAGAACAGAAATCCAAGCTTCTCAATTTGTACTAAATTAAATCTCTTTGCGACATTGGTCATTTGAGAAAGACAAATCGCACTGCTTTGATCAGTATGGACAAACTTTTTTTTTTTTTTTGCTGTCCGAAACTCTGCGCCACCTCAGAGGCAGTGCACCCACGCCGCTCATTCCGACACCTGTCCACAGCCACAGCCCGGTCGGCCCCGCCGCAGCCCCGGCACCGGCAATCCACAGGGAGCAGTCAATGTCAAGTCGTCATGAGGCAACCCACCGGAGAAGACACTGCACTGCTGCCGAGTCACTTCGGTGGTGTTCAGTGGCGCCTGTTCTGATCTAACATACGCAGGACACCACCTACTAAGCCCCCAACTGACGACAATAATTGCTTAGTCGCGGAGTCGGCGCGAGTGAGCTCTCCCTCCGGAGGGCGCCACCACGTCCGTCCAACGACAGCCCCCATGGATTCGCCGATACCGGTGACCACGACGGAACCAAACCAAGACTACAGACGCGGAGAGGACATCGAAATTGAGGTCACCATGAGAGCAGAGCATGAGGGGCCACAGAATTTGAGACATTTTTTTATGCTGATCGATGAGAATGAGGATGATTAAGATGATGCTACGGATTTCCATTTCGGTCTGAGACTACATGACAGGGCTGTACTCTGCGCTTCCTTTCATAATATATCCCGGCGTCAACCAGACCCGAGAGATACAGGCACCTGCAGTGTTGGTCAGGAAGTTTGAGCAACACTCTCAGAAACGCATCCATTAAATGGATGAAACTCGACTGTGTGGTCCCAGTCTTCCCAACTGAGTCCGCAGCAAACTCAACTCTGGGTAGGAGCCGGTCGGGGCAAAAAAACCCACATGACTCTGATGGAATCGAACCCACGACCTCCCAGCCGGGAGTCCGCGACGCTAACCACTTCGCCACGGCGGCTGGTAGTATGGACAATTTTGAAATGAACGACTGTCATTGGAAAATATTCCTACCAATAATTCTTTCGAAGCAGGCAATAATACAGACAATAAATTTAGATAATAATTTTCAAATGAAAACTGAAGAAAAATCATGTGTCAAGATTTTTGTCAACATTTTTTCGAGCTAAGGTTTGGATTTCTGAAGTTTGCTGATTGGTTTGGTGACTAGCCATTCTAAAAAACTGGGGCTCCAACATTTGCTCATGCCACACTCAGAATGTTCTTTCCAGCCATTAAGAAGAACAAAAATCGTTGATGGATGTTGAAGACGGCCGCAGCTTGAGATATTAATATTTTAATGAAATCGAGGTTAAATTATGATCTGTTTAAATAAAAGCTGAACCACTTTGAAACTGACGGGCTGCCAGTCTCAGACGAGCTAGCAGAGTGGTGTTAACATATTTACAGATAAATTTGGTGAAAAAAAAGCTGGGATGGGGGTAGCTTACAAAAAAGAACTAGGAAAAGCCAGCGAAATGAGAGATTGTACACAGCAATATAATCACGCAGTTCTATACTTCTATAGTTCTATACTTAAAGACACACACGCCACGGCTATGATCAAACTATCTGGACAGTTGCAGGTTTTACATAGGTGTTTTTGTAATAGCATCAGCAACAGCCGAAGTAGTGAGCTTATTAAATGTAGCCTTACAGAAGAAGGTATAGTTATTCTCATTTTCTAAAGTACTATATGATTCAGAACCATTGTTTCAGGGCACCTGCAACGCATTGTATTTCTGTAGTAGTACTCCACAAATGCGTGTGGATACAAAACCTCATTATCTTATTTTTCAGACTGGGCAAAGTAGTACTGAAGAATAAAGTTGAGAAAGAAGGTATTCCTGCTTACTTCAGACCTCCCAAGAAAACTGATGAACACAGCAAAGAGAACTGCCCAATACAGGTAGGACTGTTAATCACACATACTGAAGATCTGTTGTACCATGTTAGTCGGAATGAAGCCATCCGTAGGTTACTCATAATTTTCAGCGCCACAAAGATATCTCACTGCGTTGTTGTTTTTGTTGTTTTAACAGATTACTCTGTAAATGTTTTCATCTGTGTGACAGGTGTGCCTATGTGGGTTTATGGGTAGTTTAGCTTTGAATCAGTGTTTTGGTCTTCTCGTTATATTAGTTCTTTTTTTCCAAGTAAACGAGATTATGGAACGCTTTACAGTGAATTTGGTTCCCGTTTCATTTTTTTCGGTGCTTGGGAGCTAAAAACAAGTTATACAAACTATGAATTAATTACTTTTTTGACACTACTGAAGTGCAAAATCGAGAATGTTAAACTAACATGTTCAATATACTTCCCCTCCTAACTCTCAGCCTCACCTCTGTCCCCTCATTCATAGGAAAGTAATAAGATTACTTGGAACCGGTGCCTTGATCAAACCGAACACTTCCGAGTGCCTTCCTGCCTTTAGATTTTATCTTTATTGGATGTTAACTGTGAAGCGGTCATAACCCTCTATTCATCTCCCCCCCCCCCCCCCCACGAAAAAATCTCTCTCTCTCTCTCTCTCTCTATCTCTATCACTCTCTCTCTCTCTCTCTCTCTCTCTCTCTCTCTCTCTCTCTCTCTCTCTCTCTCTCTCTCTCTCTCTCATCCTCCGTTCACCACGGACTTCCAGGAAGAAACCATTCCAATGGATATAGCTGAAACAGACCTTGAAATACCTAACACGAATGCCGACAACAGGCAAGAACGAAAAAAGCTTGCGACCAACAAATTTCCTGACGAGCAGACAAAGGTAGGTTTCTACTTATGTTATGTTTGTGGCTGTGTGTGTTGTATTTGAACACGTATAGACTGCTTAATTTTGTATGTTTACAGCAAGAGGGAGAGCGCGTGTGCGCGCGCGTGTGTGTTTGTCCGTGTGTGGGTGTGCGCGCGCGCACGCGGGCGGATGTTGGTTTAGTGAACATTTATTGGCGAAACAAACATGACATAATAAACTGATATTGAACAGCAACCTAGAGCTTGTAAGAACAAAATCATCTGTAACAAAATAAGACAAAACAAATGCTAATCGTATCAGTTTTTTTGTTTTGTTTTGTTTTTCTTTTCAAAGTCGTACACTTCCATATTTCTTCGTGTTCCAATACAGGGAGAGGAACGAAATGCGCGCGAGAGAGTAGGCCACAGCGAAAACAATGTTCTTGATCGTTGAGTGATTGCATGTGTTAGGAAATACAAGTAAAATTTACTGTACACAATTGTTAGCCATTACTGGAGCTAATGTGACCAACAATGCTTGGATTATTGTAGAGTTAAACCCGCCACTTAGACCATTGTTGTATTTTGACTTCCAAAATATCATGTTTCGTATACAACCAAATAACCAAGTTTATCAGTTGAAATACTTGCGTTTACTGCTTAATGATAAATGCAGTTGAAGTGCATTTCAAAGATTTAACTTTGAAATCAAGAGAATGGTAGAGTGAAATGAAAACTGACTCGTGAATGATTTATTTGATTCATTCAGTACTTTCGTCGGACTTCGTCCGAGCTTATTGTCTTCGTTAGTATATTAACAAGGTTACGCTAGTAACAATGCACATACATTGACCATAATCACACGATTCGGGTGTGCAACCTTGAAACTGAACATTTTCAACCAGAGGCTCGTTGCAAGAAGACGTTAGCACTATGCGACGAGTTCTGTTCAGGTCTCAGCAGGGCACAGTTTGTTTTGTGTGCAGCTGTCTGACGTGACGGAAAGGACGGCTAACATCAGTCTGCACAGCCATCAGCTCCGTTCGTCGTCGGCAAAGAAGGCAAGTGTCCATCCTTGGTTTAGTCAATGGTCTGAGCTTGAATCACAGAACTGGTTCGACTTTATGCAGAATGTTACGATGCATTTATCATTGTGAAGAGTTGTTACTCGATTGAATATTGGCAGGATCTTTTTGAGACGTCTGAATAAAAGATGATGTGGGGCAAACTTTCGACGTTTTGTTGACAGTTAACTGATCAAGCACTGAATCATCTTCCCCACTAATGTTTCAGATGTAACTAATTTATCGAATTTGATGATGACATGAAGACGTGCTAAAGTCAAGATGAAGGTGCAATTGCCGAGAGCTTACAAATTTTGACAAACCTTAGCGAATGCCGTACAGTGATATATAAACTGGTTATGCTGGTCAAATATTGTGACCTGCCTGAGTTTGATCAACGGCGTCGTTTCTGAAGAGAGGATGGAGGTGTAAGGAGGAGGGGGTGGAAGGCAGGTGTATGAGGGGTCAAGTATGGAGATCAAGAGGCTTCGTCAAAAGTCTAGGTGGGTACCAGCCGCCGTGGCGAATTGGTTAGCGTCGCGGACTCCCGGCCTGGAAGTCGTGGGTTCGATTCCCATCAGAATCATGTGGGATTTTCTGCCCCGACCGGCTCCTAACCAGAGCTGTTTGATACGGGCTCAGTTGGGAAGACTGGGACCACACAGTTGAGTTTCATCCATTTAATGGATGTGTCTCTGAGAGTGTTGCTCAGATTTCCTGACCAACACTGCAGGTGTCTGTATCTCTCGGGCCTGGTTGACGCCGGGATACATCATGAAAGGAAGTGTCGAGAACAACCCTGTCATGCAGTCTCAGACCGAAATGGAAACCCGTAGCATCGTCTTCATCATCCTCATTCTCATCAATCAGCGTAAAAAAGTCTCAAATTATGTGGCCCTTCATGCCCTGCTGTCATGGTGCCCTCAGTTTTGATGTCCTCTCCACGTCTTTGGCCTTGGTTTGATTCCGTCGAGGTCACCGCTATCGGCGAGTCTATGGGAGCTGTCGTTGGACAGACGTGGTGGCGCCCTCCGGAGGGAGAGCTCACTCACGCCGGCTCCGCGACTAAGCAATTATTGTCGTCAGTAGGGGGCTTAGTAGGTGGTGTCCTGCGTATGTTTGATCAGAACAGGCGCCACTGAACACCACCGAATGACTCGGCAGCAGTGCAGTGTCTCCTCCGGTGTGTTGCCTCTTGACGACTTGACTTTGACTCCTAGGGATTGCCGATGCCGGGGCTGCGGCGGGACTGGCCGGGCTGTGGCTGTGGACGGGGTGTCGGAATGAGCGGCGTGGGTGCACTGCTACTGAGGTGGCACAGAAGATCGGGCAGCAAAAAAAAAAAAAAAAAAAAAAAAAAAGTCAAGGAGGGTGACAGGTGGAAGTAGCAGGTGAAAAATATTGTTTTTCCCCTGCGTGGGCAATTTGCGCGCCATTTGTAAATAAAGTGATTGTGGCGAATAACCCACAAAGAATGTGCGGGAGATTTTATCCTGGATACATACTGTATAAAATTTACACTTTTCATTTCCTACAGAAGGCAGGACTGTCCGTGCTGAAGGACGAAGAAAAACGACACAGATAATGCCAGCAACGCGAACAGAGAGAACAGCAAGAAACGAGGACAGAAGAGAGTCTTCTCCAAGGTGGACCAGGTGAAGTTCAGAACAGTATAAGACAGGACTGGACAGTTTAGTAAAGTAGCATACAGACACACATAGCAAGACAATACTCTGTAGTGCAGTGCAGTAGAAGACAAGACCGTATAGTTCAGTACAGTATAATACAACACACACATCACAAGACAGTACATTGTAATACAACGAAGTGCAGTACAAGGCTATGTGTGTACTACAATGCAGAACATTACAAGGCTATGCAACACAATAAAAAATATCTCAATACGAACAAAAGAATATGATTCAATATGAGGTCGCATGACACTGCACAATGCAGTGGACCACAATGCAACATTGTACAGTCATATAACGTTACTTTCAAAGTGAGATGACAAAAGGCGAAAAAAGACAACAAATTTTAAAAGAATTACTAGTAAGTCCGCCACACACTAGGGACAATTTACAAGAAAAAAAACACGACGCGTTTCGACCTCTTAGGTCTTCTTTAGGCAAGTTAAACAACATTCAGGACAATGAAAACGAAGAACGAGCAATCATTTATCTTCTTGAAGTTGGTTTATTGTCTTGTGTGAAATAACAGCACCCAGACCAACACTTCAGGTCTTGCGGAAGGGAAGACAGGGAACAGAACAAAACAAAACAAAAGATAACTATCGATCCAGCACACAATTGGAACCAAAGGACTAGGAATTTTCTGGTTTTCTAGGTGTGAGAGTCAATCTGCTAGGCCACCTTTCCACTACTGTTTATGACATATAGAAGATGAATCAGTTGTGATGGCTGGAACCCACAGTCTACTGTTACAAAAAGCATGAAGATGAAACAGATTATTTCATTGCACTTATAAGCATGACTGGTTGGTGCAGTAGTGTGTATGTGGTCGCCAGTCATGGGCCATGTTTTGTTTTGTATCGCTTACAGTATATTACTTTGTTGTTGCAGACGGAATTTGAGTTGAGCAACAGCCAGGAAACGCCGTCCACACGATCGACACGTCGTAGAA
>CM065733.1:66639827-66659827 GCA_033310375.1 Conus canariensis
AGAACTTCCCCTCATCTCTCCTTCCCCAACAGTCAGCTCTGCCGACAGACCAAAGTGTCTCCCACATCCACCCTCGCCCCCTCTGCCGAATGTGGACATTGTAGAAAATAGTCAAGAGGTCGAAGATACAAATCGAACGCTCTTGAACTAAAAACAAAAACAAAAATTAAAAAGAAAAAAAAACGTACGGGGAGTGATACACAGCGACCATTTAAAAAATTCCACCACTATGTGAGTCAGCACTATTCAGAGCCAATGAGGCAATCAGCTTTTATCAGGAGGATTTGGTCAGGAGTCAACATCATGAGTTACATAATTGGATTTTTTTTCTGTCTCATCTTCGAGGCCACCTCGGTGGCATTCACAGCCTGGCCTGTTGTGATCCAACATATGCAGGACACCACCTAGTAAGCCCTCTGCTAACGACGACGATTGGTTGATCGTGGAGCTAGTGTGAATGAGGTCTCTTTCCGGAGAGCGCCACCACGTCCGTTCAACGACAGCTCCCACACATTTGTCAATACTGGTGACCCCGACAGAGCCAGACCAAGGGCACAGACATGGACAGAAAATCTAAACTGAGATCGCCATGAGAGCAGGGCATGAAAGGCCACAGATTACAGACTCTTTTTTATATGCTGATCGATGAGGGTGGTGCTACGGATCTCCATGCTGGTCTGATACTGTACGACAGGGCTGTACTCAACGCTTACTTTAAGTGGATGAAACACGACTGTGTGGTCCTAGTTTTCCCAGATGAGCCCAAAGCAAAGTCAACCCTAGGTAGGAGCCGGTCGGGGCAGAAAAATACCATAAATAAATGGTTCTGATGGGAATCGAACTTGCGACCTCCTAGCTAGGAGTTCGCGACGCTATACACTTCGCCACGGCGTCTGGGTGCTAGGGACAAGAAAGAAAGAAACCCGTCATAGTATTATTGCTCGAGTTCCACTCACGCATAGACAACCCAATTTTCCACTCAGCGCTATGTGTACACAAACCGAATGCAAGAGCAAATGGCGAGAAATCTTGTCATAACATGTACGCCGTCTCTCTCTCTCTCTCTCTCTCTCTCTCTCTCTCTCTCTCCAAACACACACACACACACACACACACACAACTCCTACACACAAAGAAACATTGCGCGCGCGCACACACACACACACACCCGCGCGCACGCACGCAAACACACACACACACACACATATACACACACACGCGCGCACGCGCGCACACATTTTCACAGGCAGTCACCCAGTTAGAATGCATCAACAAGGATGGCATTGACAGAATCACAAAAATCAAATGAAATATTAAATGCAATTTATTTTCTTTGCCATTTACTTCAGAAAAATGGTTAACAGGACAAAATATAGCACAGGACCAAAACCACTGACAGCGGTCGAGACGAACGGGACGAGCGATGTAGCTGCGAATCGATGGACAACAACTGGTACTTTCTAGCGCTAGGATAAACAAGTGACCATTGTTCCACGATGTCCAGTGATCTGACAACAGTTGATTGTAAAATCGCCAGCAGAGACTGGAAACCACCAATATCAAACAGCGACAAAGACAGAGGGAGATGGTGGGAGGGGCCTGGGTGCGGGGTGGTGTGTAGGAGATTCTGCCAGGTCAGTCCAAGGATACTTCTTAACAACAACCTCCATACAATCTTGTCGTCGGTGGATGGAGGGGGAGGTGGGGGAGATCTTAACGTGAAGTCAGTCAACAAAACCGCCTTCACTGGCTACCTCTTTTTTTCCCCTGATTTTCACTGTCCGTTTCTTTAACTCCATCCCTAATCTTCAGTGAAAGTGGCAACGCTTTAAGGCAAAACAGTCTTCGGAACAGCAGTAAAAATTTAACCTGTTTTCATTTAATTGTTTAATAGAAGCACTTTGGCAAGGGATCAGCCGCCATGGAATCACTGCCATCCAGCCGTGTGGACTTCCGGGTCATCACGTGCGTCGCCCTTTTCTGCTGACCGCGGGAAACTACGTCCAAAGACGTGAGCAGTAAGCTGTTGTACGGGTATAGGTAAAATACCACTCATCCCCATACCTGAATGACTAGAAAGAACAGGTGAATCAGTTGACTGAAATCAATTCCGGAGCATTGCACGTGTAGGTGAACGTATTGAACCACCAGTAATCTCAGGGTTAGATTAAAAAAAATGAATGCAGTAAAAATATGACAATAAAACATGGGGGGTGGGGGGCCTGCACAACAGCACCGCCAGTGTACACGAAGGGAGATATGCTCCATAAAAACATAATTATCTTAAAGCGGAGTCTCCATTAGGAGATTCAATGGCACATGCAGAAACTTACTACCGGTTTGATTATTTCTGAGAGTAAATGAAATAAGATAATCAGGTTAAAGATGCCATAGTCTGCCATTGTTCGGTGGGATTAGAGATCCCATAATCCGCAAATGTTCGGCTGGATTACACCAACATTCTGTCATGTTGGGTGGGATTACATATCCTGTTATCTGCTTGTGTTCACTTGGATTAAGAACCAATAATCTGAAGAGGGGGAGGGGGATAAAGATCCTATAATCTGCCTGTGTTCCATGAGAATAGAGATTCTATAATCTGCCTGTGTTCCATGAGAATAGAGATTCTATAATCTGCCTGTGTTCCATGAGAATAGAGATTCTATAATCTGCCTGTGTTCTATGAGAATAGAGCTTCTATAATCTGCCTGTGTTCCATGAGAATAGAGCTTCTATAATCTGCCTGTGTTCCATGAGAATAGAGCTTCTATAATCTGCCTGTGTTCCGTGAGAATACAAATTCTATAATCTGCCTGTGTTCCGTGAGAATACAAATTCTATAATCTGCCTGTGTTCCGTGAGAATAGAGCTTCTATAATCTGCCTGTGTTCCGTGAGAATAGAGCTTCTATAATCTGCCTGTGTTCCGTGAGAATAGAGCTTCTATAATCTGCCTGTGTTCCGTGAGAATAGAGCTTCTATAATCTGCCTGTGTTCCGTGAGAATACAAATTCTATAATCTGCCTGTGTTCCGTGAGAATAGAGCTTCTATAATCTGCCTGTGTTCCGTGAGAATACAAATTCTATAATCTGCCTGTGTTCCGTGAGAATACAGATTCTATAATCTGCCTGTGTTCCGTGAGAATAGAGCTTCTATAATCTGCCCATGTTCTGTGAGAATACAGATTCTATCATCTGCCAGTGTTTCATGAGAATACAGATTATATAATCTGCCAATGTTTGGTGAGAATACAGATTCTATAATCTGCCTGTGTTCCGTGAGAATAGAGTTTCTATAATCTGCCAATGTTCCGTGAGAATACAGATACTATAATCTACAAATGTTCCGTAAGAGCAGAGATCCTGTAATCTCCCTGTGTTCCGTTAGATAAGAGGTCCTATAGTCTGAGAGTGTTCAGTGAGAATAGTGACCCTATAAGCTGCTAGCGTACGACATGACTAGAGATCCTATAATGGGCCATGTTGGGTAGGTTAGAGACCCTGTAATTTGCAATGTTGGGTGGACAAGAGATCCCACACTCTGCCAGTGCTCAGCAGGTCTAAAGATCCTATAATCTACCACTGACCAGTGGAATTAAAGATCCTATGTTTAGTGCGGCTAGAGATCCTATAATTAGCCATGTTCATTGAGATTAGAGATCCTATAATCAGCCATGCTCATTGAGATTAGAGATCCTATAATCTGCATGTGTTCAATGGATACAAGATCCTATAATCTGCCACATCAGCGGAACTACAGATCCTATACTCTGCCAGTGTTAGGTTGGAGTTGGGATCTTCTAAATCGGCCAGCGTTGGGTGGACTAGAAACGCAAAAACATCAAGCCTGCATCAGGATTGCATGAGAAGATAGGCAACGCTAGCGATCACTACAATGGGAAGAACACTCAGCAGCGACACAAGCACTGTTGTTCTAGATTTCCCATTGACATTATTAGAATGCCATCCTAAGGTCGTTCTAACTTCCAGAGGTTTGTTGCAATACCTCAAATGCCCCGCCCCCTCTCCCATTCTCCCCCCCCCCCCCCCCCCCCCCATCCCCCACCCCCACCCCAGAAAAATACACGAAAGGCTTTCGTTCGAACTAAGAGTTCGTCTTCCTGTCTGAATGAAGTATGTGGACTTTGCCTGTGACTAAACTGCTACAGTAGCAGGGACCAGGGAACGCCATGGATGTTGACAGGCAAGGCTGCCAGGTCAGGAAAACGAGAAGCGTGCACGCCTTGCACTCGGAAGTGTTGGGATGATCAGCAGGAAAAGGTAGTTCGACGTGCATAGCTGTCACCATTCCTGTTGAAGGCTTCTCCGCACAATCAAGATCAGTACCAGAAGTTCGTGAACCAAAACGTCGGAAAAGTTCCATTCCTGATCTTCCCAACACCATCTAGAACAAAGTAATAGCAATCTTTCGTTTCCATTACAAGGCCGCCACTGTGCACTGAATCACAGCCTGCATGATGGAATAATGAAACGTCTGAATGAGCGCACTAAGGACAAGCACAAGCGACCTTTATGGAGCGCACCACTGGCATCCACACGACCCAGGTCTGGGACATGACGTGCCGGCGTCATTTCTATTCAAGACTTAATCAGATCGTTCACATAGTCAGACCTGCTGGTCCGCTTTTGTGTGCATAAATAATAACATTATTCAGCCGATGCTGTTCCTCTATAAGGACATTACTCAGCCGATGCTGTTCCTCTATAAGGACATTACTCAGCCGATGCTGTTCCTCTATAAGGACATTACTCAGCCGATGCTGTTCCTCTTTAAGGACCTGTTTAAACGATGATCATTCTCATATTATTCTGGTCGCTTTCATGGCTGAAGAAAAAAAGAGAAGACAAAACGCTTTCTGCACGAGAAAGTCGATGTGGGATTGTTTGAAAGTTGGATTGCAACTGTTTCTTCTGCAGCTAACTTCACTGGGAAGAAATATTAAACAGCAAACAAATGCTCAGACTTAAATATTGGGTGGACTGTTATAACGGGACAAAACTTCGTGAAACCCGAAAAATATGGCTGAAGAGAGAAGATGGTGTTAGACCTTCAATTGTAAACCTGTTTATGGAGACAACTGCCCAAGGGGGGAAACAACAAACGATGAAGATGAAAAGGAGGATTCTACAGAACTTCTGGCACCACGAATATTATCATAATGATGACATCATTTCCAGTTACAACAGAGACATCAATACGGCCCATCAATATCCATAGCAATGCAGAATAATCAGGGACAGAAAAAAAATTCTGTTCGCAAAATTTGCAATGACTAACAACAAAATAAAAACCAGTGACAAGGCAGAATGCAATGAACAAAATCACACACCATCTATAACACGAACGTGTAGTGCTAATAAAAAAAAAGGTCAACTGATCATCAGAAAGACGCTCTATCACCTAACACATGCTAATGATCACACCTATTATCACATTGACAACAACGAGGCATGTGACACCTGCCATCCTCATAACATGGAGTCGGTGTGTACAACATAGAGTGACGATGACGTATCGTCTGCTGCTCAGGCCCAGACATCATCAACGACATTTGTGCACGTTGGACCCTATTCACAGGCAATAGAAAACACACACACAAAATAAAAACAAGCAAACAATCGCAAAACCTCATCGATTCATAACAAATGGAAAAAAAACATGAATGTAAGAAGAAACGTGTGCGGTTTGCTCTAATCTGCGTAATTTGCTCGCAGTAAAATTGTGCTTTGGTAATGAAATTAGTGGCCGACAGGAGGAAGAAGAGTGACAGACAAACCGACAGACAGACGGACACATAGTGTCGCAAGAATGCAGTAACCATGCTAAACACATTAGATTTAAGCAAATCCTACATTTGTTCTCTTTCAGACACTGAACTGCACGTTGAAGTCACCGGCAAATGGGAACCACCACTACGGTGATGATTATTGTAATAATGATGATGGGAACATTTCTGTGTTATGACTTATACTCAAAGCACGTTAAATTCACGTTTAGCGCCTTAGAAGCCCTTCACATGTATCAAGATCCATGTATGGTAAGACGTCCTTGATACATCAGTATCCAACATTGCGCAATGTTTGACAGCAAGATGTTTAAAACATTACTATATCAGTTTGAAGGAAGAAAACGTTACTGCAAGTAGCCTTATTAAATCTTTAGACGCAACGCGCTTCTTTCTTTCTTTTTTCTTTTTCTTTTGCCATACGGCCTTAACACACGGTGAAAAATGCGATTTAAAAAAATAACAGAAAAAACTTGCAGTCGGGAGGAAGAAGCTCGTGACCTTGACCCCGTTACGCTGGCAGGACCCAAGTTTGGGTATAGCATATATATATATATATATATATATATATATATATATATATATATATATATATATCTGAACACAGTGGGGAGGTGGGGGGGGGGGACAAGTGTAGGCGAACAATTTCTCCGTCATTATATTGGCACTGATTAAAAAAAAAAGGAGGGGGAGGGGAGAGAAAGGAACCGGGAAAAAAAGAAAATAAGAACAAAAAATAAGGAAATACATTTCAAATATCGAGCCTTTCACAAGCATCATATGTCCCCTTCGTAATCCATCCTGAAGACAGAACCATTCATATCGCCTGCTCCAAGGCCTTTCGCCCGCTGGATCGGACTCATCAGGGACGCACGGCAGATGGTGTTTGTGCTTCCTTTGGCTTAAATGAAGATATACCACAATCTATAATTCTGTGGTATTCTCACCACCAAGGGTTACAAAAAACGGAAAACAACACCACCCTAAAGCAGTCAGTGAAGGGTAGAAAAGTAAAACAAAAAGAAAGTGTGGTAAGAAAATAGGTTGCTGAAAAACTAAAATCAGTATGTAAGCCGTGCAAGATGCAGGGGGGCAATCTTTGAGCCTATGCTTGAGGATCCATTGAAGGCTAAAGGCACTGGCATTCTGGTGCCTTCAGCTCGGCCACTCCAGCTGCCGTAGCGGTCCACAGGAATGCAAGCAGACTCTTCCAGCCCTAGCCTGAAGCCAAAGTACTATCTGTCAGGGGTGGGGGCGGGAGAGAGGGCAGGGGGCAAATACCCGAACTGGCCTGCTGGCTAAAACCAGCCATCGGCTTCGTCAAATATTTTCATTAACGGCGAGTTGACGATTTAATCTCAAGTCCATTCTGCTCTTATGTAGAACATGGAAATAACTAAAGCTGTTGGTGTTGGATCTGTGGACCACAAAGCATTGACTGTTGTTTCTTGCAATCGCTGGCTCAACGTTTGCGGAGCCATGCTCTTTCGCGTGGGGTGGTTTGATTCTTCGCTTGATGGGGTGACAGTTGTTTGGAACTTTTCAGCAGGGACAACCGGGATCCCACCTTGAAGACATGACTGAGGCGCCGAGGTTTTCTCCTCTCCGGCAGTGGTGGTAGTGGCAGACGTTCCGACATCTTGGAAACACACCCCGGCTGTGGCGGTCAATAAAATTTTGTCACGAGGAGAGCTGCACGTCTTTTGAGTCTCTCGAGGTCTCGTTGTAAGGGTCCCACACTGCTGCGATGTGCCCCAGGATTGATTTCCCTACGGAGACTCACGCAGAACATCTACACTCTAGGGTACAGAAGCGAAGGTTTTGAGAAAGAGTCTCAGTGTTGTGCGTGCTTTTTTTTCCCCACCAAGTTGTGAATGTGGGTAGTACACCTAAGGTCGTTGGTCAACGTAACTCCTACGTGAGGATTGCAGAGGACACGCACGACGTTTGTTCGAGGAGTCACAGCGGGCTGATGCGGATCAGACGCTGGGGATGTAACCCTTTCTGCCATTAAACCTCATCCCACATGTGAATGCCCACTTTTCCAGTTCATGAAGATCTTAGGCAGGCGTGATGATCAGGATGGGGAGGGGTGGGGGTGGGGAGTGATGGGTCTGTATAAAAGACAGTCGTCGGCACATATATACGGACCTGAGTTTCACTGTGGGTGGTAAGTCGTTTACGTAGCACAGGAACAGTAGAGAGAGGAGAAGAAAGAAGGGGAACACTGTGAGGGGAAGGAGAAGGGCAGAGGGAGTGGTGTACTTAGGGGAAAGAGAAGACAGGGGTAGTAAAAGCTCGCAGATCAGATTCAGCTGGATGCTGCCTAACTGACCCATTAACCGAAAGTGCTGATCATCCGTGAGAATTCCCATCACTCCAAGCACCAATCAGCGGTGCTGATCATCCGTGAGAATTCCCATCACTCCAAGCACCAATCAGCGGACGTTACTATTTATAGTGCCTGATCGAACCTGTGGGTGGGTAGTTCATACTTAAAGGCAACATTTATACAGTTTGTATTGAAGAGGAACCGGATGTTGAACGGAAACAAACTGCATCAGAAGCTATTCTTAGCATCGGTTTTGTTCCAGATTTCTGTCTTTATTTACATACATGTGTGTGTCGAGTTTACTGACTCGTTGAATTCTGCCACCTTCCGGGCCATCGATCCCTGATCAGACCTCTAGTCCCTGCTAGGTCAGACCCTCACGATTGCGTCCAGTTTTGATCGACTTCCAGTAACCTGCCTTGGTCCCGTCAGAGTTGTGTTCCATTTACTTCCCATAACTTGCCTTCGTCTACATTCTTTAAAAAAAAATAGCATGCATTTTTTTCCATTCTGTTTTCGTTTCTTTCTTTCCTTTTTCACCCGCTGATCGGCCCTGATTTACTGTGCTCTATAACGCCGTTGTCACAATGTGTAGAGAATTCGGCACCGTGAATCGCAACGAGAGTTGAAACCATGTGTGCACAACCTGAACTGACGTTTGTGCGTGCGTGCGTGCGTGCGTGCGTGTGTGTGTGTGTGTGTGTATGTGTGTGTGTGTGTGTGTGTGTGTGTGTGAGAGAGAGAGAGAGAGAGAGAGAGAGAGAGAGAGAGAAAAGTTACACTGGCGTAGCAATTCATCGAAAGGTGAGACAGCACGGTCTGGGAGTGAGTGTTTCAAGGTCAGTGCATGTTTGCGCAGGCCGACGAAAACAGAGCATCACCCATCATACTGCCTGTGAATCGTAGTATTGAAAAACAAGAAGAAAAAAAAGCAAAGGATATCTGTCCTTGACTGATTGCCTTTTGTCATGTACGTGTTTCAGCCCCAGCTTGCTCCCATTGTTCATCAGCTTCGTCATCGTTTTACATCCATGGAACAGATGACGTTTATTTTACTTGACGCTCCCATTACGGATTTCCCTTTTTTCCCCAGCACAATCATATCTTGTTTGATCCCAGCCAGGATGAGAGATGTGCAATTTACTGACATTATTGAAACAAATTTACAAGAAAAAAAATCGCTCCGCCGGACAAAAGGGACAAATTACAAGACGAAACACGACGCGTTTCGACCTCTTTGGTCTTCTTCGGGCAAAATAAACAGCATTCACGACAATGAGAACGATGAACGCACAGTCACTATCTTCTCAAATCGGGCACAAAATGGACGTTTTAATTCTGTTTCAGTTTTCGCCTGCAGTCACCTCACTTTGAAACTGACATTATCTGGAAACTGTAATTATGGAAACAAGTCGGTTTACTGAATTTGACGTTTCTATGAGGCTTCACTGGCTTGATTCATCATAAACGATCAACTGTTATATTTGTTGCAATTGAAAAGCAAGATATATCTGCATAAATCCAAGTTTTGATCTATAATTTGTCGCGCCCTGTCCGGGTGGTTCGTCCAGTTTGGTCCCCACCTGGCACTCAGCTCCCACCTGTGGCACCTCCTAGCTGATTGCCTGCAACAGCGCACACGCCCCGGGCCACGGCTTCGACTGGCTGGCAGAACTAGGTGAAGGTAGCCGACGAGTCTCAAATCTTCAGTGAGTTGGGGCTTGTCTACCTAGGCATGCTGTTTCCGCAGACTGTGCGGAGGAAACCACTGGACGTTTAACGGGCAAGAAGGTGGATCCAGCAAAGCGTTGCGGAGCCGAACAGGGCTCAGTGAGACACGAAGGACACTGCTGGCCATTCAATACATCTCGGCTCATGTCCAGCCGTCTTGACTTTGTCTTGCCACTGGATTCGGATAGGCAGTGACCAGAGAGTGAGGTTGGCGATCCTGCGCAACTCTCCCTCACTATAATCTAGTTCACGCGCAAGCCAAGACTCACGTCATACGTCTAATGAGCATGGCGGATGCTGCAAGCTTGCCAGCAGACTGTTTCGGTCACGTAATATGAAAATACGCCACAGCATCCCAAGCTGTCCTCTGTACACACACACAGCTGTCCGCTGTACACACATCGACTATTCTATCCACTGAATCCAGAAATCACAAGCGTTCTCGGGAGAGCGCACACCTCTGTCAAGATTGCCCTTTGGCCCGGATCTGCTCCACGGATCCTTTCCCAAAATGCAATATGTTGGTCCTTGCGCCAGTCTTTTCACCACGTTCCTTTCCAAACATGTGGCGTTATTTCTGCACAGTCCTGCTGACAGACAAACCGACCGATACTCAGAGCTGAACAGCAATCTTGTTGGTAGAGGTAATGCAAGTCCAGACACAGAGGGCAGGGAGGGGGGGGGGGGGGGGGGTTTAAAGGAATGTAGAAGTAGGGGAGGGAAGAGTCCTGAGTTTCTGTGTCAACTCCCATCTACCCTGCCATTTTCTGATTAATTCTGGACCAGTGTAATTTTTAAAAAAGGAATCCTGAAATAAATGTACCACAAAATGAGCAGACTAATCTGAACAAACCCTGAAATGACTGCACCATAAGATGTCATGAAATGCCCGATTTGCACAACAGTCTGACCGCTGCTATTAGGTGATTCACAAATGACAGACACTACGGTTGATCCAAAACTAATGGAGCAAAAAGCTATGCATGTCTATAACCTGTCATTGATTTCTTTGATGCTCTTTCATGTTTCTATCTGTACCAATAAAATGATCATAACAATATGCACAAAAAAAAAAAAAAAAAACACAAACACACACGAAAATCTTCATGACCACAAACACTTGCTCCCTGACCATGACAGCAGTAAAACGGACAAAACGACAAACGTAGTTATAAAAAAAAAATCAAACGAACATGATTATAACCGAAAAAACACACACGAAAATATGAAAACAAAAACATACAAAAACTTTAAAGTTCCTTGGGTATAAAGAAAATTAAATAACTCATCAACAGAATTTTCTGATGTGATACATATGATGAACAAATTTGTGAAGTAAACACAACTTCAACAAATAAATGACGCGGGAACTTAAAATGATATGTTCCCGTTTTTTGACTGAATATTCCGTATTGATTTCAAAATAAGAACTACCCGCTGGCACATAGGCTATAAACCCCGATGTGAAAATCATGTCTCCTTTGTTCTGTGTGCTCCGTGTTGGCCTTTCTGTCAGGCGATTCGGTGTCGTAAGCAACATTCGTTTGGAGTAATGGGCGTGTTTTTCTTTCATCGCAGGAGCAAGAGTTACCCTTCTTGTTCGTTATTTACGTATTACTCTAATCAGGCGACATGAGGGTTAATCTATCAGTTCCTTCAGATCTATTGTTGCTGTTTGTGGATATTTTCTTTTAACACTACGTGCTAAGTTTCATTTCCACTCAGAACAATGTATCTCTGTATAAATTCTAACTAAGAGGAAAGAAGTGAACCCAGATGATACAGAGCGAATTCAGAATTCTTGGCTCCGATACAGCGCCTGGCGCAAACCTGATCCAAATAATGAAAAGGATGAACAGATGAAAAAAGGAACACAGTGCTTTAGGAACGGTAAATTCAAACCTCACTTACACATTCCTTTGCCTTCATCTCCCAGATCAATGGCCTGGAGATGGTCACCAGGCCAGGGCATTACCTATGAACATCGCACCGTGTGCTTCCCACCTGATGATCAAAGGTGTGCGGATGATCGTGTCAGAATGAATGTCTACCTGGATGATCAGATCAGAATGCTTTTCACATACATGACCATATCGGAATGATTTTCACACAGATGACCATATCAGAAGCCTTTTTACTGGATGATGTAGCCAGAATGAATTTTTTTACCTGGATAATCAAACCAGAATGATTGTTCACCTAGAAAATCATACTACAGTGATTGTTTACCTGGATGACCATACCACAATGATTGTTTACCTGGATGATCATACCACAATGATTGTTTACCTGATGATCATACCACAATGACTGTTTTACCTGAATGACCATACCACAATGATTGTTTACCTGGATGATCATACCACAATGATTCTTTACCTGATGACCATACTACAATGACTGTTTTACCTGGATGACCATACCACGATGATTGTTTACCTGGATGATCATACCACAATGATTCTTTACCTGGATGATCATACCACAATGATTCTTTACCTGGATGATCATACCGCGATGATTCTTTACCTGGATGATCATATCACAATGATTGTTTACCTGGTGATCATACCACAATGATTCTCTACCTGGATGATCATACCACAATGATTCTTTACCTGGATGATCATACCACAATGATTGTTCTACCTGGATGATCATACTACAATGATTCTTTACCTGGATGATCATACCACAATGATTGTTCTACCTGGATGATCATACTACAATGATTGTTTACCTGGATGATCATACCACAATGATTGTTCTACCTGGATGATCATACCACAATGATTGTTCTACCTGGATGATCATAGCAGAATGATTGTTTACCTGGATGATCATAGCAGAATGATCTTTACCTGGATGATCATACCACAATGATTCTCTACCTGGATGATCATAGAACGGCACACAATGATTGTTTACCTGGATGATCATACCACAATGATTGTTTACCTGGATGATCATACCACAATGATTGTTTACCTGGATGATCATACCACAATGATTGTTTACCTGGATGATCATAGCAGAATGATTTTTACCTGGATGATCATAGCAGAATGATTCTTTACCTGGATGATCATACCACAATGATTGTTTACCTGGATGATCATAGCAAATGATTCTTTACCTGGATGATCATACCACAACGATTGTTTACCTGGATAATCATACCAGAATGATTGTTTTACCTGGATGATTATAGCTGAATGATTGTTTACCTGGATGATCATACCACAATGATTTTGTACCAGGATGATCATAGCAGAATAATTGTTTACCTGGATGATCACACACAATGATTTTTTACATGGATGATCATACCACAATGATTTTGTAGCTGGATGATCATAGCAGAATGATTGTTTACCTGGATGACAATACACAATGATTTTTGACACAGATGATCATAGCAGAATGATTTTTTTTTTTACCCGGAGGATCATATCAGAATGATCTTATACCTGGATGATCATACCACAATGATTTTGAATCGCTGCGGGTGAAATATAACAGCCACCCTCATTTGATCCCACTTCCTCCTCTTCACTTAAAACAATCTGACAACACTTCAACAAAAAAAGACATCATGATAACAAACATATTCACTGATACTTATAAACACACACGTGTGGGGGTGGGGGGTGGGGGAGATTGTGTGTGTGTGTGTGTGTGATGTGTGTGTGTGTGTGTGTGTGTGTGTGTGGTGTGTGTGTGTGTGTGTGTGTTTTCCCACTACTCATTGTTCAACACACACACACACACACACACACACACACACACACACACAGAGAGAGAGAGAGAGATTGTCAAAAGTAGCGACGTATGATCCTAAGGATATCAACAACGGTGACTCAAGCAAGTAACACTGCATTAAAGCGCAAGTTAAACAACTCGCACAAAATCTGAAGAAAATAGAAACCCACTTGCTTCCACAGTAAGGTTGTAAACATTAAACTAATGCATCATGAATCTGCCTGATTTGTCAAAATAAAAAACATTAATGTCGATAAAGTCTGGAAATCGAAACTTCATGCATCAACTACAACAAATATACTGTATTACATCAAAGTAAGCTAATGACGATGTTTGAAATCAGTCTGTACTCCAACCCGTACGTGATGGAAAGCTGACAAATCAAGGAGTGGCTGGAACAAGATTACTTCGACTAATTCGCAGTACGCGAGCCTTTTTTTCTCTTCCGCGGTAAATCAAAAGTAAGCTGTGGACAACCTTTCCCGCTGTCCCAATCTCTTCGTCGCACGTGAGTCAGGATAGGAATAATGACTATCTGTTTTAACTGTTCAGCTTTTCTTCTGCTCCCTTTACAATGGCCACAGTTTTACACTTCCATACAGCAAAGTTCTCACTGATCACATATTTCCTTTAAGTGTGAAGAAACCTTTGCTAATCTTATCACAATTTCATTCTTTGTGTGTGTGTGGAAACTTAGGCAGTTGAAATGACGAATTCTGTGCGTGCAAAACTGTCGGAAAACATTGAAAATTGACATCAGAATCAGATTTTTCACATAAACGTGAACTGTTGTATGACATAAAGAAGAAAATAGGAAGGAAAAGACAGAAGTGAACATCAGATGACCAAAGAATGACGTGGTGAGGAGGCCAAACAGTCGTTTGAAGGAAGGTTTTTCCATGCTGAGTGAGGGGGAAACACAAACGGCCCCAGATGGCGTTGAATTCCTGAGAAGAGCAAGGCGACACGGTTCACTGCACACACAGGACCACAGTCAGCAGCAACGTCCACCAAACCGTCGCCGTCAGGCTGCTGCCTGTGACGTCACCACCATTGCTCCCTGCCACAGAGAAGGCATGACGTCATTACAATTACGTTCTAGCGATTGGTGAACTTGGTATGAACTATCTAGCATACACAGAAAAACAGCTCCAACAGAACTTGTATGACTTTATACACACACACACACACACACACACACACACACACACAGCTCTCTCTCTCTCTCTCTCTCTCTCTCTCTCTCTCTCTCTCTCTCTCACACACACACACACACACACACATATACACACACACACACAGAGTTCAAAGTACGACCTCTCTCCGACACATACTCGTTTATGTTTACCCCATATTTTTCCAAATCTTCGTCGTCGTCTCTCTTGTTGACGTTATGGCTAGATGGCGTTTGTTTACAATTCAATTCCATTTTATTCAGATTTTCGGAACTTGTATCCACCCCTCTGAATTCTGTTTGATCCAATCACAAAGCCAAGATTTGACCTGATGATGTTGTTTGATGAATGTTCCAGTGAACGAGAGCAAGACTGTTTAATTTGCTGCTTTCATGTGGCTTTCTTGGCTCGATTCACCACAAGTGATAACATATATTCATATGTTGCTAGCTTTCTGCTATAGTCAGTAAAATATTGATCTACGTCTGCTCCTGAACTTGTGGAAATTGGCAACAATTGATCTCATCTTAATTCTGCTCATGTTAACATCAGGTGCCATAGTTGTAAAAAATGCCAAGTAACATATCAGTTGTCACCATGAAATGCAATAAATGCAAACGAACACAATACGTTTTAACGAGAATTTCCTTAACATAACACTAAAAGTAAATGCCGAACACATGCATCATACGGCCTTAACATTGGGTGACGTTTTCACGAGACGGATGATTAGAAATTATCATCATATTTGTCTTTTTGTAAGGTTTTGTTTTGCAGACACTTGTAACTGCTCACAAAAAAAAAATCTCTCTCCCTTTCTCTCCCTCACACACACACACACACACACACACACACACACACACACACACACACACGCACGCAGGCACGCACGCTCGCACACACACGCACGCACGCACGCTCGCACACACACGCACGCACGCACGCACACACACACACACACACACACACACACACACACACACACACACACACACAGAGTCAGAGACACAGACAGAGACAGAGAGAGTGACAGAGAGGGGGAGAGAGAGTGAGAGAGCCAACACACCATGACACACATTCACTCTGTTACACGCGCGAGTCAAACTTGTACAAACAGGTGCTCTGTTTGTCACTAACAAGGCAAAAAACATAGGACTAGCAGGTAAAGGAGCTAGCAAGTGTTGTGAACGAATAACGCAAAAAGGTAACTGGCGCTGTGTTTGTGAGCAGCAAGACACATGGACCAGCTGGTGCTTGTTTGTAAACAGAAAGACAAAAAGATACTAGCAGGTGCTGTGTTTCGTAAATATTCAGACAGACAACAGTGTGAAATAGGACGTAAATATACGAGGCAGAACATGGATTTTGCGTATGATGTCAGTGACAAACAATCATGGATTGGCACGTGCTGAGTTTGAAAAGAACAAGACAGAAAATGTACAAGCACGTGATGTCAAGGACAAGGCAGCGTGGATTTGCACGTGCTGTGAAGATGATAACCAGACACAAGAAAGTGGAAGGACACGAGCTGTGAATCTGAATACAACAGGCTGCACACCAAAACATTTATGCGTCTAGGCCTTGCTTAAGGAGTCGATTATTTATAGACTGGCACAATTAGATAGTTTTGAGAATGTGTGTGTGTGTGTGTGTGTGTGTGTGTGTGTGTGTGTGTGTGTGTGAAAGTTTATGCTCTTCATTTTCTTTCATATGGCCATCAAGGTACAAGCCAGGTGGTTCCAAGCAGGCAGATTAACATCAAAGGAATGGGACTATTTGGGGACTTCCAGCTGTCCCAAAGATAGGGACACGGGTGAGTGGTAAGGCCTGAAATGTGACGTCAGCTAAGGGGAAGGTCATGTATTTGAAGACTGTGATTTCATCGGTGGAAATCCCCCCCCCCCCCCCCCCACCCCCCTCTCAAAACAAGGGACATAATAGGTGGCGAATTGTTCTTTTGATCAATTATGAGTAGTTTAACATTGCAATATAATGATGGTTCAAATTTTTGGTGGGCCTCAAAACACGTACATGGATTATAACGCGTTTTAGTGCGAAATCCTAACTGTGCCGTGTGGCCAACACGTCAAGGACGCTTGCAGTATTGTGTTCGCAGCTACCAAGACAGAGCAAAAGACTGGCCACGATGCTGTCAGTAACAAGACAGAGAGTGAACTGACGCATGACTCATTTATTAGCTCACACGACAGGAAATCGATTGGCATAATTATGCTACAGACAAAAAAAAAGAGAGAGAAAACCGCAGGAGAAAAAAAAGAAAAATAAGTAAAAAGAAAAGAGGAGGAAACCACAGATTTCAAGCCAGGCACAGAGGGAGTGATGAGAGAGTGCAGACGATGTGAGATGACTGGCGGATGGCAGTGAGACGGAGTCAGCTACACACACACCCCGGGTACAGTGGGGCTGTCTGAATTGCGAGGGTAGGGCCCATCCAGCACCAGGCTGTTCTGCCTGCGCTGTGAACGCTACAGCTTTTAGGGCTCTGGTTTTGGAAAAGGAAATACAGCATGCGTTTTGTGGTTCCCAGCGGTTTTTTGAGCAATGAACACACACACACACACACACACACACACACACACACACACACACACACACACACACACACATACGCAGGTACGCAAGTACTCACACATTCACACAAACTGACAAATAATTTTTTCGGGGCTTTTGATTTTGATCAGATATACTCACTTACATGCGCGCTGACGCACACACTTGTGCATACAAACAACACACACATACAAGCGCGCGCGCGCGCCCACACACACACACACACACACACACACACACACACACACACACACACACACACACACAAAAGAGAACGTGGATTGATACTGTCTTAATCTGCAGTTCTCTCAAACGAAAAGCGTTTACAAGCGTGTCTACATCACAATGGAGACCCGACCCCAGCCCACCCCCTCGCAATCCATGACCGGGCAGGGGAAGAGAGAGTGATGGACAGGCGGACTGTGGCAGTATACCTTGCTGGACCTGTTGGATGGGGCTGGAGGAGGTAGGGGTGGTAGGGGGAGGTTTCTCACCACAGTACGTGGCCTTGTAGACCGTCACGTTGTGGCGCTTGTCCTCCAACTCGCGCACGATGTAGTCGGGCAGATTCTGGTAGCCCGCCTCGTCACAGTCCTTGCGGGCCTCGTCCAGACACTCCATGGCCGACGAGGCGATGCTGTGAGGTACACACATCCACCAGGTCAACAAGATGGCCAGTGCAGTGCAGCACTCCAGGGTAACAAGGATTTCAGACTAACTGAACTTCATAGCAGTCAAGAACTACCGACCCGACAGTCTACTGACGGAATGCAATCAATGAATTATTGAGTCAGTAAATTAATCAAGTAACCAGTCAATAAGGCAAACAATGAGTCAATAAATTAATCAAGAAATCAATCAATAAGGCAAACAATGAGTCAATAAGTTAATCAAGAAATCAGTCAATAAGGCAAACAGTACCTATATGAATTTTTAGATTCGATCAACAGATTTGTGAATATCATGGACACACTTTATGACTTAGAATGATAATTTGGTTGATAAATCACAAAACAGATAAAAAGAAAACTGAGTAGGGTACAAACAACAACAACAACAACAACAACAACAACAACAACAACACACACACACACACACACACACACACACACACACACACACACACACACCACACACACAGCGAATAAATCAAGAGGAACAGATCTGGGTAGAGGGCGGTCTTACAGATCAGTCTCAACACCTGTACATTAATACCATACACTGATCAAGTCTTGGATACCTGGTTGGCATTGGCTGAACGATGGATACCTGGTTGGCATTGGCTGAACGATGGATACCTGGTTGGCACTGGCTGAACGATGGATACCTGGTTGGCATTGGCTGAACGATGGTCACAGGCAAACAGACAAGATCGTGAAAAAATATCCTGATTCAATGTTGCGCGCCTATGCCACCAGCCCTGGTATGGCCCTTTGCGGTCGGCTGGGCTATAAGCAACATTATCCCCCATGTCAAAGGTGCTAATGGGTCGCGGGGAGCGGCCACGTCACCCAACCCATGGCGATAATATATTTCATGTGTGATGGGTTGTTTGACACCAGCTTCAACAGGTGAAAATGGTGCTTTCTGTGAAACACTAATTCCCTCCATTGGAACAGCGATAATCATGACTTAATTGAACCGTCAAAGCTAATCGTCTGTCGGGCAGCAAATCAACAGGCATCAGCATCAATGTAAAGGGGCACAACTCCTGAACAAACTGCAGTGTAAGTGAACACAAGACACACGAACACATATTCACAACACGGGCACAGAAACGCTTTACCAAATACACAGTAAGAAGCAGACAAGTGAACTGTCGACGGTGTCTTTCCTTAGACGTCACTAAGAAACTACAGGTCCACACAACAATCGTCACCAGCTTCCCCCTCCCCCTCCCCCCCACCCCCCACCATGGTTGCCAGCACCTTGTTGTGTGTTCTGTCTGATGAGCGCAGCAAGCTGTTTGCAGTGTACAGACTGACCAAGGTTGCTACATCACTCAGTTAGTGCTACAATCAGTCGGTTTAGTGCTACATCAGTCGGTTAGTGCTATATCAGTCAGTTAGTGCTACAATCAGTCGGTTAGTGCTACGATCAGTCAGTTAGTGCTACAATCAGTCAGTTAGCGCTACAATCAGTCAGCGCTACATCAGTCAGTTAGCGCTACATCAGTCAGTCAGTGCTACATCAGTCAGTGCTACATCAGTCAGTACTACGTCAGTCGGTTAGTGCTACAATCGGTCAGTTAGTGCCACAATCAGTCGGTTAGTGCTACATCAGTCAGTTAGTGCTACATCAGTCAGTTAGTGCTACAATCAGTCACTTAGTGCTATATCAGTCGGTTAGTGCTACAATCAGTCACTTAGTGCTATATCAGTCGGTTAGTGCTACAATCAGTCACTTAGTGCTATATCAGTCGGTTAGTGCTACAATCAGTCACTTAGTGCTATATCAGTCGGTTAGTGCTACAATCAGTCACTTAGTGCTGCATCAGTCGGTTAGTGCTACAATCAGTCACTTAGTGCTATATCAGTCGGTTAGTGCTACATCAGTCAGTGCTATATCAGTCAGTTAGTGCTACATCAGTCAGTACGTCAGACAGTTAGTGCTACATCAGTCT
>CM065733.1:66664827-66672327 GCA_033310375.1 Conus canariensis
CTTTATTCGATGGCTTAGTGCTTCATCATGCATTTTCATGTTTCAATTTCCACCTGCAGGCATTATACTTCGAAACGAACTGTATTAAAAACACAAACAGACAGACAGACAATGAAAAACGACCTGCGGATATGGAAAATAGCAAGCCAACTGAGAAGGTAAACGCATTATTGTATTTTTGCACATTCCTGTTTCAACATTTGTTTTAGTCTGTTCAGTAATAATATACTATATCACATTTATGGAGCAGTTTCTTTGGGTACGCATTATGTACACACACACACACACACACACACACACACACACACACACACACACACACACACACCTCTCTCTCTCTCTTCTCTCTCTCTCTCCCCCTCTCTCTCTCTCTCTCTCTCTCTCTCTCTCTCTCTCTCTCTCTCTCTCTCTCAGATGAATTATGCAGCTGATGGTACTTGATCTGTAAGGATACCCTGTATAGAAATGAGACCCGCAGACAAAGGTCTTTTTCTTTTCAAGCCAAAACAGCATGGATCAGATTCTCTCGACACTTCCGACACCCTGACCCCTTCGCCTATGTTAGGCCTGGCCTTAAACCTCACCCCTTCCCCCGCCTGTGTTAGACCTGGCCTTAAAGTTCACCCCTTCCCTCGCCTGTGTTAGACCTGGCCTTAAAGCTCACCCCTTTCCTCGCCTGTGTTAGACCTGGCCTTAAAGTTCATCCCTTTCCTCGCCTGTGTTAGACCTGGCCTTAAAGTTCACCCCTTCCCCCGCCTGTGTTAGACCTGGCCTTAAAGCTCACCCCTTTCCTCGCCTGTGTTAGACCTGGCCTTAAAGTTCACCCCTTCCCCCGCCTGTGTTAGACCTGGCCTTAAAGCTCACCCCTTCCCTCGCCTGTGTTAGACCTGGCCTTAAAGCTCACCCCTTTCCTCGCCTGTGTTAGACCTGGCCTTAAAGTTCACCCCTTCCCTCGCCTGTGTTAGACCTGGCCTTAAAGCTCACCCCTTCCCTCACCTGTGTTAGACCTGGCCTTAAAGTTCACCCCTTCCCCCGCCTGTGTTAGACCTGGCCTTAAAGCTCACCCTTCCCTCGCCTGTGTTAGACCTGGCCTTAAAGCTCACCACTTTCCCCGCCTGTGTTAGGCCTGGCCTTAAAGCTCACCACTTCCCTCGCCTGTGTTAGGCCTGGCCTTAAAGCTCACCACTTTCCCCGCCTGTGTTAGACCTGACCTTAAAGCTCACCCCTTCCCCCGCCTGTGTTAGACCTGGCCTTAAAGCTCACCCCTCCTCCCGCCTGTGTTAGACCTGGCCTTAAAGCTCACCACTTCCCTCGCCTGTGTTAGACCTGGCCTTAAAGCTCACCACTTCCCCCGCCTGTGTTAGGCCAGGCCTTAAAGCTCACCACTTCCCCCGCCTGTGTTACACCTGGCCTTAAAGCTCCCCCCTCCCCCCGCCTGTGTTAGACCTGGCCTTAAAGCTCACCACTTCCCCCGCCTGTGTTAGGCCTGGCCTTAAAGCTCACCCTTCCCCCGCCTGTGTTAGGCCTGGCCTTAAAGCTCACCACTTCCCCCGCCTGTGTTAGACCTGGCCTTAAAGCTCACCACTTTCCCCGCCCGTGTTAGACCTGGCCTTAGAGCTCATCACTTCCCCCGCCTGTGTTAGACCTGGCCTTAAAGCTCACCCCTTCCCCCGCCTGTGTTAGGCCTGGCCTTAAAGCTCACCCCTCCCCCCGCCTGTGTTAGGCCTGGCCTTAAAGCTCACCACTTCCCCCGCCTGTGTTAGGCCTGGCCTTAAAGCTCACCACTTCCCCCGCCTGTGTTAGACCTGACCTTAAAGCTCACCCCTTCCCCCGCCTGTGTTAGGCCTGGCCTTAAAGCTCACCCCTCCCCCCGCCTGTGTTAGACCTGGCCTTAAAGCTCACCACTTCCCCCGCCTGTGTTAGACCTGGCCTTAAAGCTCACCCCTTCCCCCGCCTGTGTTAGACCTGGCCTTAAAGCTCACCCCTTCCCTCGCCTGTGTTAGACCTGACCTTAAAGCTCACCACTTCCCTTGGCGATGGGTGTGCATGTGGTATGTCCTTGAACACAACATGGACCTTCCAAGTGTGTGATATTTATGATTTTGTGAGTGTGAATGTGCATGCGCTGTTACAGTGAAATGCACATAAAGGTATAGTTGTTTGTTGTCTGTTTATTTTCATATACATTATTTTTTCTTGGTGTATCTGTATAATATTGATGGATGTGTTATATAAAACATTGAATGCATTGTCTACATGTATTTTAATTATCATAAATGTATTGTCTACATGTATTTTAATTATCCGTAAAGCATCTAGAGCAGGTTTCTGAACAGTGCGCACTGCTGTCATGAACAACATGTACATGCATTCTGTGTTAGAGAGAGAGAGAGAAAGAGAGAGACAGAGAGAGAGAGAAAGAGAGAGAGACAGAGAGAGAGAGAGACAGACAGACAGAGAGAGAGAGAGACAGACAGACAGACAGACAGAGAAAGAGAGAGACAGACAAACAGAGACAAACAGACAGAGAGAGAGAGAGTTAAACACAGAGAGAGAGAGAGAGAGAGAGAGAGAGATAAAGACAGAGAGAGAGAGAGAGAGAGAGAGAGAGAGATAAACAGACAGCCAGACAGATAAACAGAGAGAGAGAGAGAGACAGACAGAGGGAGAGGGAGTCAAAACTTCACTACTCAAGAACAGATGTCCTAAGCAGTGACAAGTTTTCCAATATGTCTTTGTCATATTGAAACAGAACAATCACACCCCACACACACACACACACACACACACACACACACACACACACACACTAGTACACACACAAACTAAGAGAGAGAGAGAGAGAGAGAGAGGATGACGAGGAGGACTTGGGGAGGAGGAGGGTGGGTGAAGGGTGGGGAAGGGGTGGGGGCAGGAAGGGGGCCGACAAACAAGGCACTCACCCCAAATCACCATCCAAATCGCCAGCGCTCTCCTGGCTGCGCTCGGGGCAGCATTTGTCTCCCTTTCCGATCCGGCGGCAGCCATTGCCCCAGTAATCCTCCGCAATTGGCCGGCCCTGCCTGGTGCTCACATGTAGGTCACAGGCTGTCAGGCGCCCCCCAGCATCACTCTGTAGCAGTCCCTGCCCGTCCACCCACACCAACACCCACACCACCACCACCACCACCGGCAGCTACCACGTGGGCGCCATGGGAGACAACTCCTTTGAGCGACACACATGCACGAGAGTGGTCAAGTTCATCAGCTCTGGCGGTGCCCCAGAGGCTTCGCTTGAGCTTGTTGCATCGTTGTGCCGTAGAACGGTAGGTCGTCAATGATTCTGCGATGGTTCTTGGAATCGTCGGCGTGCGAGTCCTGGGATCTGCTGTATCCTGGCTGAGAGAAAGGGAAGACGTTTAACGGTTAGTGACTGCAGGGGGAGGTCAACACATATCAAATGTTAAAGTTCTAAGCCGTCAAATGGAAAGAGCAAACAGCCTGTTGGTCTTCCTCAGGCAAGAGAAGGACGAATAAAGAACGGAAATAAACATGGTTGGGAGGAGGGAAGAGAAACAAGAGGGGTGGGACGAGACGGCCGTTGTTGAAACAAACAGATCACTGACAGCAGTGGGAATCGCTGACTTCCATATTTTGAAGAGAACTGTTTGGTTATGCTCAGCCAGAGTCTCCGGGAAGAGAACTCTTTGAAGGTCTTTACATGGTTTTTCCATTTCCTTTTTCGATCCCTAACTGACTCCTTTGGGATTCCATTGAATAGCATCACAAACATGTATGTGGTGTTCTGTGGTAAATATTGTGGGTCGAATGCCACCACTGAATAACATCACAAACATGTATGTAGTGTCCTGTGGTAAATACCGTGGGCCGAGTGCCACAAATGCTGAAATCTGACCACTGAAGAGTTATCCAAGTAACGAAAATCGATTGTGTCGGGGCATAAAGACACGACTGTTTTCAAACGACGGAACTCGGTGATTCATGCTCTTGTCAGCGAAGGATGTCTGTACATTTCAACGTCGTTCTTTTCATCACATCGTTCCTTTTCTCTTCCAACCTTCTCCCAAGCCCATCCCTGTTAAGCCATTTTTACAGTGACAGAAAATGTCCTCACCTGCACCTGCCTTTCTCATTTTTACAGTGACAGAAAATGTCCTCACCTGCACCTGCCTTTCCCCCGTACTGTGCGTTTATTCCCGTTGTTTCCATGTCTGTTGTTGGTCTGCATTGAGAAGACCGATAAGTCAGACTCGTTGTTTCATTGTATGTCGTGTTCACCTGGCGGCGCAGTTCTTTAATTAACCTTTTGTTTCTTCTTCTGGCATAAGAAGGTTACCTATTAGGGCGCAGTTTTTTAACCTTTGGTTGGTTGGTTGGTTGGTTGGTTGGTTGTTATTGTTTTCTTGTTGTTGTTGTTTGTTTCTTTGTTGCATGTTTACCTACTGAAATGTTCAGAGGAATGATCTAGTAGAGAACTTACCGCCCGTGTTCATCGACAGGAAGGTAATAACATGCAAACGAACATTCTATCTTTGATTATCCATGTTCACCACCTTTGGCTATTCGCTGTTTGGTGTCTTGATGCGAACTTTTTTTCCCCGGGAAAAAAACAACAACCAAACAACAGATGTTATTCTGAACGTGGTACTATGGACTAACATTCAATCTCTCAGTCACCAGTTCCCACGCACCAAGACAATGGGGAACTACCTCTCACAGGATGTCAAAGATGACCCTTACCATTTTGCATGCTAATGGTCTTTGCCCGGATAATACCGCTTCCGGTTTCGATTGAATTCCCCCTTACCATGATGGCGACGTGTGCAAAGGTTGCATATCGCACAGCGCTGTCGCTTCGGCGCTCTAAGTACGTGACGGTTGTGACGAAGTCATGGAACTGAACACCGCTGTGGAGGAAACGTGACCTTTGCATCACAGTTCTCCCTTCACATCCATACACAGCAATAGGATCACTCTGCAGGTCTCACGGAGACTTGTTCGATGGCTTCAGTGTGCATTACTTTGATATCAGTTCTTTATTTGAGTTCTGCTTCCTGCCCCCGAACGAGGCATCACTATGAACAGAACCCTTTCGTTTAGGCGCCTGCATGAAAAGAGCGTTCCGAAGATCCTGCATGAGTTCAATACCCGCTCGTTTAACACAGACCAGGCATCCCGTCTCTGTTGTGTTGTGTTCTGTGAGATACTGGAAATGATAGACACGTCTCCTTCTTCTTCTTCTTCTTCTTCTTCTTCTCCTCCTCCTCCTCCTCCTCCTTTTTCTCCTCCTCCTCCTTCTTCTTCTTTTCCTCCTTTTTCTTCTTCTTCTTCTTCTACTTCTTCTTCTTCTTCTACTTCTTCTTCTTCTTCTTTCTCCCCCTCCTCGTCTTCCTTCCTCTTCTTTCTCCCGTGATAACTGTTCCCGTCTTTAGATTCGGCTCTTGTGGGAAAAGCAGGAAAACAATGCACAATATGAAATCTGTGTTAGAGTAATGGACAGCTGTTCCCTTGACACAGATTGTTGAATTAGTGTTTGCCAGGAAAGGTGAAAAGAGTCATGGTTTGGGGTCTAAAAGAGCGGAGAAACCGGGACTATACACATTAACTCCTGGATTATTTCTCATAGTTCATACACACAAAAACCTGTTCAGCACTAAGCTTGCTACTGTAAACTCCAGGCAAAAAAAAGGACGTAATCAACAACACCACCCAGAGTTGTAGTCCTGGGCACTGTTTTTCTAATAGCCAGGGTATCCGCTGAACACACCACAGCCTGGCGAACCTTCACACACACACACACACACACACACACACACACACACACACACACACACACAGAGACAGAGACAGAGACAGATCCCACAGTATTTCATAATCACAATTCGGAGGCAGATTTCCTTCTCATGGCTCTGGATGCACTTGTAGTAGGATAAATCGGACATCAGCCCAGCAGGGCAACACGACCTAGGATCATTAGTACCAGCCCAAGTTGTGGTGTCCGGGCAGTTTCCAACGACAGGATAATCCTGTTACTGCACACCACGCTCTGACGACTTCCTCAACCAGGGAAAGGGGACGTCATTCACTATTGACTGCTACCGACTGACCGAAGACACATTTTACACAGAGTTGAATACAATGCGGGATCATTTTTAGCTTTACAAGATGAAGGGATGGGGAAATCTTGCTGAGTTATCAGAGACAGCGATGAGAAGCATGAGAGACCGGATTAGGGTGCTGAACAACAGAACCCATGAATGAAAAAAAATCATCGTCATTTGGACATCCTCTGTGTGAACTGGTCGAAGAGTCACTGGGGCACCGCAGTGAAGACTAGTTCACCAGGTTCCTCCAGTTCTGTCCGTGGTGTACCAAGGTCTGGGTCTCTGCAGATGTTTCCCTTGTCCACTCTAAGATGATATCAGTCCATTATCTTTCTTCCCCTGTCTTCCCCTCCATCTTCCTCCATCAGCAGCTCTCTGGAGGACAGTCCCAGCGGTGTCGTTGGATTTTGTTACACGGCTACACCAACGTAGTTCTCTTTCTGATGACAGTAGATCTTTCTGTGACCCAATGTGCTGCTTCATAGTTTGGCGCACTTGCTCACTGGGGACAGGATCAGTATACAGTGCACTACGTTTGACAAGAAATGAAAGGGAAATGTGAAAAAATAAGTTGAGATATAGACCGTATTCTCTCTCTCTCTCTCTCTCTCTCTCTCCTCGCTCGCTCCCTCCCTCCCTCCCTCCCTCTCTCTCTCTCTCTCTCTCTCTCTCTCTCTCTCTCTCTCTCTCTCTCTTTTCTTTGCATGACCCGTGTTTTATTTATTACTTTATTTCATTGCGTATTGAAATCCCTACTCAGGTCCAGGACTGGATGTAAAAAGTATATCCTATCTTACCTCTATTCATACATCTGTACTCGAGTGTGCTCTCTCTCTCTCTCTCTCTCTCTCTCTCTCTCTCTCTCTCTCTCTCTCTCTCTCTCTGTCTCTGAGCAAGCGCGCATAGTTTTGTGTGTGTGTGTGTGTGTGTGTGTGTGTGTGTGTGTGTGTGTGTGTGGTGAGTGTGTGTGTGCGTGCGTGTTTGTGTGTGTGTGTGTGTGTGCGTGTGTGTGTGTGTGTGAGAGAGAGAGAGAGAGAGAGAGAGAGAGAGAGAGAGAGACGGACGGACGGACGGACGGACGGACGGACGGAACAGGCGGACAGACGGACGGACAGACAGACAGACAGACAGACAGAGGTGTTGTTGTTCTTGCTGCTGCTGCTGCTGCCTGGTAGGATTTGTATTCCCAGCAACATAGCCGACAAGAACTTGACTGGAGTATGCTCATCGTTATTGGGTCAGTCGTGCAGGTACTCTTTTCATTGACCTTCATTACTCTGATCTCACATCCCGTTGTTCCGGGATGAGAAGGAAGTGTGGGTATCAACCTGTCTCCGAATCTGAATCCTCTTCTTTGAGCTCGCAGAAAGACAACCCTCGCCCCCTTGCTCTCCTC
>CM065733.1:66677327-66679827 GCA_033310375.1 Conus canariensis
AAGGGTTTCTACACTTACACAATCGTTTGCACAGAGCGTGAAGGGTTTCTACACTTACACAATAGTTTGCACAGAGCATGAAGGGTTTCTACACTTACACAATCGTTTGCACAGAGTGTGAAGGGTTTCTAAACTCACACAATAGTTTGCACACAGCGTGAAGGGTTTTCTACACTTACACAATCGTTTGCACACAGCGTGAAGGGTGTCTACACTTACACAATAGTTTGCACATAGCGTAAACGGTTTCTACACTTACACTATGGTTTGCACATAGCATGAAGGGTTTCTACACTTACACAATCGTTTGCACAGAGCGTGAAGGATTTCTACACTTACACAATAGTTTGCACACAGCGTGAAGGGTTTCTACACTTACACAATGGTTTGCACAGAGAGTGAAGGGTTTCTACATTTACACAATAGTTTGCACAGAGTGTGAAGGGTTTCTACATTTACACAATAGTTTGCACACAACGTGAAGAGTTTCTACATTTACACAATAGTTTGCACACAGCGTGAAAGTTTCTACACTTACACAATAGTTTGCGCACAGCGTGAAGGGTTTCTACACTTACACAATCGTTTGCACATAGCATGAAGGGTTTCTACACTTACACAATAGTTTGCACATAGCATGAAGGGTTTCTACACTTACACAATCGTTTGCACATAGCATGAAGGGTTTCTACACTTACACAATAGTTTGCACATAGCATGAAGGGTTTCTACACTTACACAATAGTTTGCACATAGCATGAAGGGTTTCTACACTTACACAATAGTTTGCACGGAGCATGAAGGGTTTCTACACTCACACAATAGTTTGCACAGAGCATGAAGGGTTTCTACACTTACACAATAGTTTGCACAGAGCGTGAAGGGTTTCTACACTCACACAATAGTTTGAACATAGCGTGAAGAGTTTTTACACTTACACAATAGTTTGCACAGAGCCTGAAGGGTTTCTACACTTACACAATCGTTTGCACAGAGCCGTGGAAAACAGCGTGGAAATGTTTATCCATCTCAGAGTATCATTCTCTTCCGGCTGATCATTAGCATCATCTTTTTTCCCCTTGCCTCTTTCTCTTCTGGTCATAATCGTCTCCTCTCTGTCATCATAATGATCACAATCTTCTTCTCCTTCGTCTTCATCATCATCATCATCTATCATCATCATCATCATCATCATCATCATCATCATCATCGTCATCATCATCGTCATCTTCATCTTCTTCTTCTTCTTCTTCTTCCCCAACCTCCCTGTCCTTCCCCTCTTCCTTGTTCTGCACCTCCTTTTCCTCCTCCTCGTACTCCTCCTTCTCCATCCCTCCATCCTCTTCCTCCTCCTACTTCTTCCTCTTCTTCTTATTTTTCTTCTCCTCGTCCTTGTCCTCTTTCTCGTCCTCGTCCTCCTCGCCCTCCTTCTTCTTCTTTTTTCCTCGTCCTCCTCCTCTTCTTCCTCCTCCTCCTCCTTCTTTTTCTGCCCTGTCTTCGCCTCCTTATTTTTCTCCTCCTTTCTTCCTCCTTCTCCTTCTCCGCCTCCTCTTCTTCCTCCTTCTCCTCTTCTCCACCTTCTTCTTCCGTTCAGCACGTTGTTCACTCCATCTCCTTCAAGGACCCCCATGGAAACACAGATCAACTGTAAACGGTTTTCCCCGTTCCAGGTGCCTACACGGAGCAAGTTCCTCAGTGTCTCTGACACTTCCAATCTCTCATTACATTCCAGATGTTCCAGCTGCCTACACGGAGCAATTTCCTCAGTGTCTCTGACACTTCCAACATCTCCTTCCATTACAACATTCCAGATTGTTCCAGCTGCCTACACGGAGCAATTTCCTCAGTGTCTCTGACACTTCCAATCTCTCATTACATTCCAGACGTTCCAGCTGCCTACACGGAGCAATTTCCTCAGTGTCTCTGACACTTCCAATCTCTCATTACATTCCAGACGTTCCAGCTGCCTACACGGAGCAATTTCCTCAGTGTCTCTGACACTTCCAATCTCTCATTACATTCCAGACGTTCCAGCTGCCTACACGGAGCAATTTCCTCAGTGTCTCTGACACTTCCAATCTCTCATTACATTCCAGACGTTCCAGCTGCCTACACGGAGCAATTTCCTCAGTGTCTCTGACACTTCCAATCTCTCATTACATTCCAGACGTTCCAGGTGCCTACACGGAGCAATTTCCTCAGTGTCTCTGAACTTCCATCTCTCATTACATTCCCGGACGTTCCAGCTGCCTACACGGAGCAATTTCCTCAGTGTCTCTGACTCTCTGACACTTCCAATCTCCCAGACGTTCCAGGTGCCTACACGGAGCAATTTCCTCAGTGTCTCTGACTCTCTGACACCTCAATCTCCCAGACGTTCCAGGTGCCTACACGGAGCAAGTTCCTCAGTGTCTCTGACACTTCCAATCCTCATTACATTCCAGATGTTCCAGGTGCCTACACGGAGCAATTTCCTCAGTGTCTCTGACTCTCTGACACT
>CM065733.1:66687327-66692327 GCA_033310375.1 Conus canariensis
GATGTTAGGTAGGTTACTCAAGTTCTGACCACTGAAATATAGCAGACTAAACTGTTGGCACTGAAATATCAAGGGCCCTTGACGTCAAACACACCAAGGCTCACTGAAATCAAGGCACGCTCAAATAGCAGCCAGCAGAGAATTAAGTCTCAGAGCAAATCTAGACTGGACTCATAGCCATTGGGCTTTTAAGAACTACTGAATTAAAGCCAGATTCAACAGGTGGGTATAGAAGACTTAAGGTTTCTTAAAATCAAGTCTGACAAAAATGGTGTGGGTGGCACTAGAAATTAAGGGTCATTATAAATATCCAGGCTGAACAAATGGCCACAGGAGACGTAAGGGTCATCGAAAAAGAAAGGGCATAAGGGTCATTGAAATAAAGCCAGTCTAAAATGGTGGCCACTAGAGAAATAAGGGTCTGTCCAAGACGGGGGAAATCGTGATGGTATTGCTTAAGTGCACTAAGTTGATGTATTATTAGTCAGGCTTAACACACCAAGGTTATCTCTGCACTCATACACGCATATGCACACTCATGCGCGCACCAAACATTCACCTCTCTCTGGGAATGGGATGTCACGCATTCGTTTCTTTCCTAACACGACTGGGAACAAGAAATACAATTTCTATGCTACTTATAATCAAGCATGAAAAATCCAATTACACAAAATGAAATGATCAAAGCATAAAAGATCAATACTTCCTAATCCCGGGTTATAATAAAATGACTTCTTACCTGGCCAGGTTTTCACACACACATCCACGCTTTCACACCACACCACAGTTCTTGAAAAAGTCTCTTCACGTCTTCTTCAGCACTGCTTGATGGTGATGCCCTTGGTTGACTGGCTCCAGGCTTCAGGTCTGGGTCTTCGTGGTCGTCTCTAGGATCTCGACGTAGAACTCTTCTTCTTCGTCTCTTTCACCCACCTCTGGGTTCAAATTCAGTTTGTCTGTCTTCACCCACCTCTGGGCTTCAAACTTAGTTTTCTTCTCTTCCAGCTTGTCTTTAACTCTAAGACTTCGCTCTCTCTTCTATCTCCCAGACCACGTTTCTCTTGACCCTTTCTTTGTCCTGCCCACCCTTCTCTCTCTCCTCTGTCCTTCTCTCTCTCTCTCTCTCTCTCTCTCTCTCTCTCTCTCTCCTCTCTCTCTCTCTCTCTTTCGTGGTGGTCTTCTCTGCTCTCGTTGTTCTCCCTCACTTTATATAGGGAGGGAAACAAAGGATTCCCCTTCGGGCCATGCCTTTGTCCATGCTGCTTCTCAAACCCCCTGGTCACAAGTACCCTGAATTCTCCGTTCGCTACATTCTTCCACACATCAGCATTTACACACATCCCTACCTAACTGATTAGCAAACAACCACTTGGCACCAGATGGACATCGAAATTTCCCGCCGACTTCGGAGGCCACTTTAACACAGTAATTATCTTAAAGAGGGCTACGACAACAACGTCCACGCGCATTCAACCAGCCTGACAATAGAACCAACACAGTGCCCCACGGCAATACCATCTGAACGAGTCCAAGACTCCTGCTTTTCAATGACTGTTTACAAAAGAACCTCAGCTGACTGAGTATTTAGCGCCCACTTGGTGCACCGAGGTCCTAGTAGTTACATCCCCCCCCCCCCCCCCCCTTTCACTGTCGGGAAGGTCCGAACTCTCTACTACCTTAGGTGCCATCTGTCACCTGACCACTTCGTCCTCCTTGACCCAGTTCGACCGTGTGCGGTGGGTACGGCACCCTGGTTAATGGGTCTATTACCTATTTGTATACTACGTACAACGTCCCTTTGCCTCTAAGCGTTTAATGCCTTTTGTGAGAGGTTCTACTCACTTGACAGGGTCATTGCAATAAAACCAGTCTGAAATGGTGGCCACTGGAGTGTTAAGGGTCATCGCAATAAAGCCAGTCTGAAATGGTGGCCACTGGAGTAATAAGGGTCAGTGTAATAAAGCCAGTTTGAAATGGTGGCCACTGGAGTGTTAAGGGTCATCGCAATAAAGCCAGTCTGAAATAGTGACCACTAGAGTAATAAGGGTCAGTGTAATAAAGCCAGTTTGAAATGGTGGCCACTGGAGTGTTAAGGGTCATTGCAATAAAGCCAGTTTGAAATAGTGACCACTAGAGTGATAAGGGTCATTGTAATAAAGCCAGTCTAAAATGGTGGCCACTGGAGTATAACGGGTCAGTGTAATAAAGCCAGTCTAAAATGGTGGCAACCAGAATATCACGGGTGATTATAATAAACCCAGTCAAAAATGGTGGCTACTGGATATATAACGAGGCACCAACAGCAAACAGTAAATAATTAATAAGTAGGGTAACTCTTGCTACCATGGTGAAATAGAAGCACAACACGCCCATCACTCCAAACGAATGCGGCGTATAACACTGATTCGCTTAGCAGAAGTGACAACACACAGAAAACAGAACAAACATGGAGACAGCACCCCCTGTGCCCCCCCCCCCCCCCAACACACACACACACACACACACACACACATACACACACACACACACAAAGAAAAAAAAAGTTAACCACACACACACGCACATCTGTCGGCATCAAAGCTTACCTATACACACTGCACTTGACTTATCTACAGTAACAAGGACTGGGGAAATCAAAAATACAAAATAACGTTTATTCAAGACTGACACAGCCTTTTTGATCTTGGATACAGTCAAACAAACACACAAACAAGCTGCAGTAAATACAGATAACCTCAGTTTCATTGACAGATTAAAAAAGGTAGGGAACAGCAAACAGAAAACAACAAACAAGAAGAGTAACTCTTTGCTCCCATGATGAAATAATGATCTCCCATCATTCCGAACGAATGCTGCTTACGGCACCATATCGCCTGTGAGAAATGACAACACCGAATTATTTCATTATGGAAGCAAAAGTTACCCTACCTGTTTAATATTTGCATGACACATTTTGTGTTTTGGGAGCAAAAGGTACCCTACCTGTTTAATATTTGCATGACACGTTTTGTGTTTTGGGAGCAAAAGGTACCCTACCTGTTTAATATTTGCATGACACATTTTGTGTTTTGGAAGCAAAATTTACCTTACCTGTTTAATATTTGCATGACACAGTTTGTGTTTTGGTTTCGAAGGTTGACAACTGTTGTGATTTTTTTTCACTGCTTTTTTTTTCTTCTTTTTTCCCCCTTCTGAGTTCGTTGAGAAGAAAGAGAGTTTGTGCTATTATAAGTATAATAATTATAATCCATAGGACCGACTTTAAATTAAATGGTGGAAGGTAGCTAGCCAGTTATCACGATTCGGTGTATAACGACAGCCTGATTGTGGGCCACTTGTGAGCAGAATGTGACGGGACAGTCAAGTCAAGTCAAGTCAAAATTATCTTTATTAAGGGTTAAAGAATAAGCTTTACAGCTGACAGTGGGATGATATGTGGAATAGTCATAGCTTGTCCTAACACTCCACACTGGGGGAGGTCCAGAGTCTATGGTCCTGTTCCTGTCGTGTCCTGTGTCGCTATTTCTTTGTTGGGTGTCAACACCCAGAAGACAGCATTTTGGTTGCTACCTTCACGCTATTTAATTTACACACACTTTCCCTCTATGTCTTTCTTGCCGTCGGGAAAATTGGTGGTTGAGACGATAAATTCTGAATAATGAACAAACCAAAAGAAAAACTCACTTACTGTGTTGCGGTCAGTTGTGACTAAGCATGAATGTTGTGATTCGTTAAAAAAACAAAACAAAACAAAAAAACAGCAACCCGAAAAGAAAACCAACTGTAACTCTATCTGGGAGAAGGGGGAGGAGGGGGGGGAGGGGGGTTAACTATTAAAATATGTCAAAATCATTGTTCACAGCCTCTTTGGGTGAAAGAGTCAGTTGCTTTTTGTTGTGAAGACAGATGTGTGTGGTGGCGACACGTTCGTGGCAGTCGTTAGTCCCCCTTTCCAGATACACCCTGTCTTGCCCTGCGTGCTGACAGCAGAGCTGAAGAAGTGCTGTGCGGTCCGCTGTACCATAGCATGGAGCCCTTCCAGTGCATGGAGGGAGAGGTATTCCGTCTGGAGACTGGGGCTGTATGTACTGTCCAGCGTTACGTGGAGTTACCTTCCTTACCTGTCCCTCCTGTTTCCTCCCTTAGCCCGTTCTTGGTGCAAATGCCAGCTCGAAAAAGCCACAACCCCTCTTGCTTATGTCTTAGTTAGGGGACATGGGACTGGGAAAAAAAAACAAACAAACAAAAAAACAAAAACGATCAAGCTGTCTTGGTTACCTTCCCCTCCTTCCCCCCCCCCTCCAGTGTGTGTGTGTGTGTGTGTGTGTGTGTGTGTGTGTGTGTGTGTGTGTGTGTGTGTGTGTGTGTTTCATGGTGACATACGTTAATTGTCTATTCTCATTTACATTCTGATCAAGTCGATTTGCCGAAACACCAGCCACCAAAACTGCACAGCCCAACCATCCATCCATCCAACTTTGCTTAAACACGACTCCAACAAAAAAGTGCGACGTCTTGGAGAATAGATATTTTATTTCTGGACATGAAGAGAAGGGTAGAAATACAACAATAGTCCTGGGTTTTGTTTATCTTGACATAGAGGGGAAAGGCAGAAAAACAACAGTTGGTCTTTTTTTCTCTCTCTTGACATAGTACCAGGCGGAAAAACCACAATAGAGTTATTTTTGGTCTTGACATAGAAAGGAAAAGACGGTAAGACCACAATAAAGTTATTTTTGGTCTTGACATAGAAAGGAAAAGACGGAAAGACCACAAAAGAGTTATTTTTGGTCTTGACATAGAGGGGAAAAGACGGAAAGATCACAATAGTTCCGTTGTTTATTATTTAGTTTTTGTATTGACATAGAAGGGAAAGGCGGAAAGACCACAACAGCAAAGTACACCAACGGTCTTGTTGTGATGATGAGAATGAACAAACACCCGCACCATTATTAGAGTACTTATAATAATAACAATAATGATGACGATGATGATAATGG
>CM065733.1:66697327-66707327 GCA_033310375.1 Conus canariensis
ACAAGAAAGCAGTAGTAGGGAACTGACAACATACACAGGTGGTCGAGTGTTAATTTATGACGAAGTCAAATCTGAAATGAAACAATGTCTTGGGTGTGACATCATTTCATTTTTTTAAATTTTTTTTTAAAGGAAACGGGTTTGACAATGAAATCAATCAATATAATGACAGAATTAGACTGCACGAGACACAGTAATGAGGAATGGGATACAGAGAACGCCAATAAATGAATAATTCAAACAATCGATCCAAAAAAACATCAAAATAAACAATCCATTGGTCAGTCTTCACCCAAGTGCATTGCATAATCACACGCATGTAACATCAAGGATTCAGTCAACGATGGCTAAATTCAACAAACTGGCACAATTCGCAGGCTACAGCGGAAAAACTGAAAGAATACTGTGCTATTATTACTATTATTATTACTAATTTTATTGTAATTGATTTGATATTATTATTATCATTATTATTATTGTTATTATCATTATTATTCAACGTCTTCTTCTACTTCTTTTATTACATCAATAAACTGTATACACTTATTACAGATCGTAGTTTATCTTGTGCACCAAAAAAAAAAAAAAAAAAAAAAAAAGAAAGAAAAAAGGTACATTTAAATTGAAGGCATTGAAGAAAAGAGAAAAGAAATTAGGCCAGTGGTCCAAATACATTTTGAGAGAGAGAGAGAGAGAGAGAGAGAGAGAGACGGAGTATGTATGATTTGAAGGATTACAACAACATACATTCCTTGATGGATTTAGGAAATGTGAAAGAGACTAACAGTGAGACTTCGATCCAATCGCTTTCAGAGAGAGAGAGAGAGAGAGAGAGAGAGAGGAGAGAGAGAGAGAGAGAGAGAGAGAGAGAGAGAGAGAGAGAGAGAGAAGGGAAACAATTTCAGAGTTACGCGGAACAAATGAAAGGAAAACATGCCGAGTTTTCTCCCTTCTCACGCTACTCCGATGCAAACGGTCTCCGGGTGAGGGTGCGGGGCGGACATGTCTCACACGAGGCACAACTCACGTCACAAGCTCCCCAAACCAAACACGTGGGCATCGGGTGCTGCATCTAGTTTTGCCTCTGCACTTCAGCTGCTTCGTCAGTGTTGAAACGTTTTAATGCCAGTTCGCGTGTAAAATACTTTCTTCTGCCTCTGTTCCTTCTCAGTGTTTTTTTTCTTTTCTTTTTCTAATCAGGTTCATTTCATGATTTTGGATGGTTACATTCTGTTATCATTCATCTGTTTTCAATTTTCATAGGAAACGAATTCAAATTTTGTGTTCGACACTCTGATAAGGAAAATTAACACGTATGTTAACAAACCAAGGAAGTACACGAAACGACAACATAAAATGACAGATAAGTATACAAATAAATGAATAAACAAATAAACATGTGTTTATGATATAACGAGACCAGAAAAAAGCAGACTATCTGTTGTATACTAAATGACTATCTATTGAATACGAGATATTTAGTCTCTGATAAATAAACAAACGCTATATCTAAAAAAATATATAATGCTGAAATATACAGTGATATACCACGACAACAGCTACAGTAAACGGCATACTTATATATATATATATATATATATATATATATATATATATATATATATATATATGAGAGGAGAGAGAGAGAGAGAGAGAGAGGAGAGATTATCTTTTAGCGTTTTGGGTTTATTTATTGCATAACAGTTCCCAATGATGCAGAGAAGCAAGAAGCTAAGCAATGCACATTTCAGAAAAAAGCATTACAAATAGAGAGCATTTGCTTGTAAATAAATGAATTTATTTCAAAAGAAAGAAGAAAAAGCGTCACCTAGTTCCAATTCTTATTAAAAAAAACAAACTTCTCAGCCCACTGGCACAAAAAACATTTATATAAAATCAAAATAAGAATTTATATTGGAACAAAACTTCAACAAACGACCCCATGTGGCTCATACATCCTGATTATTATTTGTATACGAACAAAGTCTCTCCAGGTTCAGTTTCAATTAACAACGCCACATGTCTTACGTGTTTTATACATTCGATAGAGAAACACGGAAAATAATGAATAACAACACTGATTGATTACGTGCGTGGCTATATTCAAAAAGTTCGACAGAAAAACCAAGGACAGTGCATTCGAGTGTTACAGAGTGGAAAAAAACGATGTTTTCTCCCTTTACTGAATAAAGCAATGGAAACAAGTAGTGCGTGGCAATAAAGATATATTTCACCAACACAGACATTTTCCATAAACGACAATTACACGAGTTAAAAACAAGAGAAAGGGACAAGAGGGGAAAAGAACAAAGACACACACACAAAACAAAGACATCCACATCCTTGCTCCTGCTTCGCACGAATGACGCTTCTCCTATGGAGTGACGCTTCACTGACGTCATGCCACTGTCCTGCTCACGTCACAGATCCAGTGTTTCACTGCTCACAGAAGTCAGTATCCAAACATGTCGAAAGAATGGGCGCGGGAGGGGGAGAAGGGGAGGAGGGAAGGGAGTGGGTGAGGGAGAAGGGGGTGGGGGGTGGGGGGTGGAACAAATAACGTGAGGGTGGAGGTAGGGGCGGGGAGAGTGGATGGGAGAGCTGGGGGAGGAGGAAAGTGAGGGGGGGGGGGGTGGAGATGGGAGGACGGGCGGAGGAAGGGGGGGGGGGGGTAGGATGGAATTGGGAAAGGGTAGGCTATTTGGGGGCTGAGATCGGCAGACAGCCAAGCTAAAGGGATGGGAATATTGGGAATGGGGAGTGTGGGTGTGGTGATGTGTGGGGGGGGGGTGGTTAAATGGAACTGGTCGTTGACATTGTTGGGGGTGGTATTGCTATGGATGTCTGGGGCAGAGGTAACTATCACGGGTGGTGGTAGATGGATTTTGGGCTGGCGTTTTGAGTTAAGTTGGTGGTGGACGGTAGTATGTGTTGGGTATGTCCAGTACATCTGGCGTCATGGAAAAGTTGAGGGGGCGCTAATGTGAGGACGGCGTTGTGGAGGGGTGGGTATGTAGCGTGTTTGGTAATGGCACGACTGGGGTTTTAGGAGGACTCCTCTAGGGGAGCTGGATGATGCTGTGTTCGGACGGAGGGATGAGGGGGTTTGTCAGAGATGGTGTTGAATGGAGAGTCTGGGATGAGGAATGTGAGTGGTGGGGGTGTGGATGATGGTTGTTAGTACAGGCTGGTGTGTCATAGGGGGGAGAGTCTGTTGATGTGATGTGCTGGTTGTGGAGGTGGGTAGTGATAGGGGGGGTTGTCTGGATGTACGATCTGGTGTTCAGGGTGGGGTATGCTAATGTTGGTGATATGTCAAGCCTGGGCACGGGACATCTAGTTGAGGGGGGGGGTGGAGATGGAGGACGGGCGGAGGAAGGGGGGGGGGAGAGGTGTTGGGAATGGGAGAGCTGGGGGAGGAGGAAAGTGAGGGGGGGGGGTGGAGATGGGAGAGCTGGGGGAGGAGGAAAGTGAGGGGGGGGGGGTGGAGATGGGAGGACGGGCGGAGGAAGGGGGGGGGGGGAGAGGTGTTGGGAATGGGAGAGCTGGGGGAGGAGGAAAGTGAGGGGGGGGTGGAGATGGGAGGACGGGCGGAGGAAGGGGGGGGGGGGAGAGGTGTTGGGAATGGGAGAGCTGGGGGAGGAGGAAAGTGAGGGGGGGGGTGGAGATGGGAGGACGGGCGGAGGAAGGGGGGGGGGAGAGGTGTTGGGAATGGGAGAGCTGGGGGAGGAGGAAAGTGAGGGGGGGGGAGAGGTGTTGGGAATGGGAGAGCTGGGGGAGGAGGAAAGTGAGTGGGGGGGTGGAGATGGGAGGACGGGCGGAGGAAGGGGGGGGGAGAGGTGTTGGGAATGGGAGAGCTGGGGGAGGAGGAAAGTGAGGGGGGGGGGGGTGGAGATGGGAGGACGGGCGGAGGAAGGGGGGGGGAGAGGTGTTGGGAATGGGAGAGCTGGGGGAGGAGGAAAGTGAGGGGGGGGGGGGGGTGTGGAGATGGGAGGACGGGCGGAGGAAGGGGGGGGGGGAGAGGTGTTGGGAATGGGAGAGCTGGGGGAGGAGGAAAGTGAGGGGGGGGGGTGTGGGAGATGGGAGAGCTGGGGGAGGAGGAAAGTGGGGGGGGGGGTGGAGATGGGAGGACGGGCGGAGGAAGGGGGGGGGGAGAGGTGTTGGGAATGGGAGAGCTGGGGGAGGAGGAAAGTGAGGGGGGGGGGTGGAGATGGGAGGAGGGCGGAGGAAGGGGGGGGGGAGAGGTGTTGGGAATGGGAGAGCTGGGGGAGGAGGAAAGTGAGGGGGGGGGGGTGGAGATGGGAGGACGGGCGGAGGAAGGGGGGGGGGAGAGGTGTTGGGAATGGGAGAGCTGGGGGAGGAGGAAAGTGAGGGGGGGGGGTGGAGATGGGAGGACGGGCGGAGGAAGGGGGGGGGGGGGGGGGGGGGAGAGGTGTTGGGAATGGGAGAGCTGGGGTAGGAGGAAAGTGAGGGGGGGGGGGGTGGAGATGGGAGAGCTGGGGGAGGAGGAAAGTGAGGGGGGGGGGTGGAGATGGGGAGGAGGGCGGAGGAAGGGGGGGGGGAGAGGTGTTGGGAATGGGAGAGGTGGGGGAGGAGGAAAGTGAGGGGGGGGGGTTGGAGATGGGAGGCGGGCGGAGGAAGGGGGGGGGGATAGGATGAATTGAAGGGTAGGCTTTTTGAGCCTAGGAATCAGGCACAACAGCCCAACCCCTCTTATAACCATGGACATAATTGTGTGTGTGTGTGTGTGTGTGTGTGTGTGTGTGTGTGTGTGTGTGTGTGTGTGTGTGTGTGTTTTAAATGAATTTCACTTGTCAGTTTTGACATTTGTTCTGGTGGTGGTATTGCTATGACTGTTTTCTCTGCTCACACGGTTATACCTACATCATCCGCATGTGGTACCCGATGGATTTCCTAGGCTGAGCGCTCTCCCTTTCTAATGTTAATGTTGGTGTGTTGTTGACGGTATGTATGTGTTGGTGTTTGTTCTTCACGTACATCTGGCTGTTCCATGGAAATACGTCTGTATTCCTAATGCTGATGTGGCTGTGTTGTGGAGGGTGTGGTATGTGCTGCTGTTTGTTCCTATTGCACGTCTGGTTGTTTCTATGGGGTTACCTCTCCTCTTAAAGCTGATGTTGCTGTGTTCTGGACGGAGTGGTATGTATTGGGTTTGTTCCTCACGTACATCTGGTTGTTTCTATAGAGTTACGTCTCTCTTACTGATGCTGATGTTGCTGTGTTGTGGACGGTGTGGTATGTATTAGGGTTGTTCCTCATGTACATCTGGTTGTGTCCATAGAGTTACGTCTCTCTTTCTCATGCTGATGTTGCTGTGTTGTGGACGGTGTGGTATGTATTAAGTTTGTTCCTCATGTACATCTGGTTGTTTCAGTGGGGTTACCTCTCTTTTCCTAATGCTGGTGATACTTCCACAGCCCCTCCACCCGGCTCCACACTCCTCCAGCTTGATGCTCTCACCCTGTTCGATATTTCACCTGATCGATACTGCCCATGATTGTTGCTGCTTGATACTCCCCTTGACATGGGGGGAAAGGAGGAGGGCGTCCCTCCCTCCCTCTCCCCCCTCTCTCTCTCTTTATTTTCAAAAAAATACATTTGACATAAATTTTTAAAACTTTTAACGTCTTGTTGCATGCTGTCTTATTTTGCATTGTTGACCCTGCTCAGGGCGAGGACTGGATGTGAAAAAACCACACCAGTGCTTATTTATTATCCTCGGATATAAAGAATTTTGTCTTGTCTTGTCTTGCCTTGTCCCCCGGCTCCATAACCCCCCCCCCCCCTTCTTGTCGCTGCTTCATATCCCCCTCCCCCGATCGATACATGGGGGGGGGGGGGGGGGGGTATTGAGCAAGGAGAATGTGGAGCAGGAGATCCCTAAATCCGGTGTGTGTGTGTGTGTGTTGGGGGGGGGGGGGTATATTGAACTGACTTCCTCACAGATAAAATATTGTTCTGCAGCATTTCAATCTGGTCAGTGTGTTGCTGTTGTTGAATGGAGGGAGGTGGGGGGAGGAGGTGGGTATATTGAGCTGACTTCCTCACAGATAAATGTTCTGCCAGCATTTCAATCTGGTCAGTGCGTTGCTGTTGTTGAACGGAGGGAGGCAGGGGAACACTGGGGGGCGGGGCGGGGGGGGGGGGGGGGGGGGCAGAGAGGGGTGAGGGAGAGTTGTTCATTGTATTGCTTTCTGTGTTTAGCTTACTTTCATTTCTGTGTGTGGGTATTGTCGTTGAAACAGTTGTTCGTCTATTTTCTTTTAAATTTTACTTAGCGTTAAAACTTTCTTCTCCTTATTTTGCTTTCTTTCTTGCCTTTTCTTTCTTTCTTTCTTTTTCTTTTCTTTTCTTGTCTTTGTTTGTTTATTTGTTTGTTTCTTCTTTTCCATTTCTTATTTTCGTTCTTTTCTCCTTTTTGTCTTTCTTTCTTTCTTTTCTCTTCTTTTTTTAACCTCTCTTCATTTTTCCTTTACCTTCTTCCTTCGCTCTTTCATCCCTCCTTTCCGACAGATTTTCTGTTGTTTTTTTTCTCCCAAGCTGTTCAATTTTTTTTAAAGAAGTAAAGGAATCCAGAGGACCAAGCTCCTGTGACAGGAATTCCGTGTGGCGGCGGAGTAACACGGTAAAGGAGATTCCATCCTCTGCCCTCACCAAACAAGCTTATTACCTTGCAGCTGACACTGGACGAGACAAGTCATCTCGTTCTGTTCTCCCAGTTCCTCTTTACGTCTGAACAGGTCTGCCAGATGACAACGTTTTATTTTGTTCAGCACAGTCACAATGATGGAGGTCTTGTCTAGATAGGGATGGTGTTACGTGTTTACATACACTACCACTATGTATAAGTTTTTCTTTTCTAAGAACTATAATAAACATTATTTGCGTGTGCGTGCGCGCGCTGGGGTGTTGTGTGGGTGTGTGTGTGTGTGTGTGTGTGTGTGTGTGTGTGTGTGTGTGTGTGTGTGTGTGTGTGGTGTGTGGTGAGTGTGATGTGAGTGAGTGAGTGAGTGGTGAGTGGTGTGTGTGTGTGTGTGTGTGTGTGTGTGTGTGTGTGTGTGTGTGTGTGTTGTGTGTTGTTTGTTTGTTGTTTGTGTGTGTGTCCGTGCGCGAGAGTGGTGTTCGTGAGTGTGTGAATGGTGATGAAAAGGAAGATGAAATCATTCGTGGAGCTCTTCTTCTCAGTGTGTCTTTTATTGTTATCTTGTCGGTGTGACTGGTGTTGTGACTGACTGTTGCTAAACGGCCGTTTTCTTATTCCATCCTTGGTGGTGAGCTGCCACCATTACTCATTACCGAAATATATCCCTGGCACCTGTTCAGGGCCTGCCCCGAATTTTTAAAACTCCTCTCTCCATACCGAGTTGTGTGCAGTAGAAAAGTCATTAGGCTTAGTTGTCTCCCATGAGTCTGAGAGTTAAGACTTCCAACAGTTCTCCATGCTAATCAAAAGACATTATCCTGTTCATATTGAAGATGACGTGGATTTCCAAAGGGAAGGAGCTGAATTAACTCAAACGTTATTTCTGGATTTCATCTCTGCCTCTGTCATTCATGAATATTGCTATACACACGTCCGGGTTTATATGATTGATCGAATTTTGTTAACTTCCTTGTGATTGGTCGGAACAGCCTGCGGCATTGACCTGTCGTTGAAAAGCAATGGGGAGACACTGTGTCGAGTGATGATGCCCGTGGGTTTGGGAGGGACATTGGGGAGTTCATTGGGAGGTCATTGGGAGGTCATTAGGTGAAGTTGATACCCGTGGGCTTGGGTTTGGGGTCATTGGGAGGTCATGGGGAGGTCATAAGAAGGTCATGGGAAGGTCATGGAGAGGTCATGGGGAGGTCATGCGGAGGTCATGAGAAGGTCATTGGGAGGTATGGAGAGGTCATGGGGAGGTCATGGGGAGGTCATGGGGAGTTAATGGGGAAGTGACTGGCAGGCCATGGGGAGGTCATGGGAAGGTCATGGGAGGGTCATGGGAAGGTCATGGGGAGATCATTGAGAGGTCATGGGGTGGCCATGGGGAGGTCATGGGGAGTCCATTGGATGGTCATGGGGAGGTAAAGGGGAGGTCTTGGGAGGTCATGGGGAGGTCACTGGGAGGTCATGGAGTGGTCATGGGGAGTTAATGGTGAGGTCACTGGGAGGTCATGGAGTGCTCATGGGGAGTTCATGGTGAGGTCACTGGGAGGTCATGGGGAGGTCATGGGGAGGTCATGGGGTGGTCATGGGGTGATCATGGGGTGGTCATGGGGAGGTCATGGAGTGGTCATGGGGAGGTCATGGGGTGGTCATGGGGAGGTCATGGGAGGTCATGGGGAGGTCATTGAGAGGTCATTGGGAGTCACTGGGAGGTCATTGGGAGTCATTGGGTGGAGTTCATCCCCGTGGGTTTGGGTTTGAGGGACACTGTCTTACAGCCCACAGCGTGGAAGTAGAGAGCGCCAGTCAGTGCCGCGGTCAGCCGGGAGACCAGCAGCCAGGTGTAGTCAGGGTCAGCCGACCGTGTCCACGTGGCCATAGTGAGAAGCGTCACTGGAACAGACAGTGGTGACATCAGTCAATGATGACGACAGCGACAACAACAACGTCATCAACAACAATAATGTTAATGATAACAGCAGTACTGGCAACAATAATAATGATAAGAACAACAACAACAACATTCATAATGATAACGATTATCGTAATAGAAATAATAACAACAATGACAACAACGACATCGATAGTAGTAGCAGTAGTAGTAACAATAAAAATAACTATAATAATAATAATAATAATAATAATGATAATAATAATGATAATAGTAATAATAATGATAATGATAATAAGAATAAGAAGAAGAAAAAGAAGGAAGAAGAAGAAGAAGAAGAACAACAACAACAACAACAACCATACTACTACTACTACTACTACTACTACTGGGAAATAGGGCCATTTTGCAGTAGCGCTTCAGGAGCGAACCGTTACTCTGTGATTTTGAGACTAAACGTCTGAAGCTAATAAACACTTTAATTGGGTTTTCCTCAAGGTTCTCCTCTCTCTCCTGTTCTGTGCAATGTTTACACTAAAGGCCTTGAGACCTCAATAGAAAACAGAATTGCTCGAGTGTTGACACTCACAGATGACGGTCTGATCTACAAAACATCAAAGAATGCTCAAGAAGTGAAAGTAATCAGTAGTAGCTGAAACATATTTCTCAGTGGTGTCCAGAATGTGAATCATCAATCAACCCTTCATGTGAATCATCAATCAAGCCTTCATGTGAATCATCAATCAACCTTCATGTGAATCATCAATCAACCCTTCAAAAGCCCAAACATTGGTCTGCACACTCAACAGTAAGACGACAGGACAATTACCCTCACCAGTTTCCTTCCATGGAATACCAGTTGAATCATCTGACAGCCTACGCGTCTTGTCAGTTGTACTCAGTGTGACTGAGTGATAGATTCGAACTTCCAACACCACCCACAAGCAATCTTTTAGATAAGAAAGAATTAAAAATGCGACTGATCTTGAGAACTACAAAGGACACACCGACTGAAACTGTACCATACCTGCTTGACTTTCTTCAGTGCAGGTCAGACACAAGGTAGGACAGTTCAAAGCGTATTGTAGAGCATTTTGAAATCCTCAAAACCCACTACATGCGGCAGTCAAAGACATTAAAAAAACGCCAACCATTTAGGGTGTGGAACATCATGGATGGGAAAGACAGAAGACAATATACAGCTTCTCTGCAAGTTATCAGAAGTGAAAGAAACGAAAGAATAGGGCAAGTACCCTGACCATTTCAAACACCTTTACCACACTGCCATCGCTCCAGAGCTTGAAAGACACCGTCACGAATGGTCAGAGAGCAAAACCAACGCAGAAATTCTGATTCATGTGGAAAAGATGGGCAAAAAAGATATTGTATGTGCATCGAGTCTTCAGTCACCAAGTCAGGCTGGAGATACACAGTGAAGC
>CM065733.1:66712327-66727327 GCA_033310375.1 Conus canariensis
ACGTGCTAGTTGGTCCACACCTCACCCCACCCCCCACCCCTGCCCTGCACATCTCTACGTCTACCTCAACACACCCTTACTTGCAGCGAGCGAGCAGACAAGGAGAAGGCGGAGAAGGAGAAGGTGGGGGTAGGGTGAGGGGGGGCCGGCGGGGATTCGAGCCTCAACGGAAGGAATAATGCCTGGCGTCCCGGTACAGCATCCAATACAGCACCCCGCTGAGCCCCGCCGCCCCCAGGCGGGTCACGTGACACACCGTCCCCCCCAGCAGCCACTGCTCTCGAAGGGGGGCAGAGGACAGAGCCGCCACTGCATGGACACACAGACCAACATACACACACGCCATGGACACGTACACAAACACATCCATGATCAATGATGGCATGAAAGAACAAAAAGATCAAGTCAATGATTAGAATGGTTTGCGCTGGGTTAAGGGGGCGAAGGGGGCGGGAGACTTTGAAAATGGCTGGGAGGAATACAGATGTAGATGATTCGTTTGAGAAGGGCAGTTGTGTACCAAAAACTGTGGGATATAACATTTTCGTGACATGAGAGAGAGAGAGAGAGAGAGAGAGAGAGAGAGAGAGAGAGAGAGAGAGAGAGAGAGAGAGAGAGAGAACACGGTATTGTAAAAAACATTTAGGAAAACGTTCACGAGTGACTTTCAATGCATGTCAATGATCGAGTTGTTAGACGGAGGTGGCAGTATATTCATAGGCCTGCTATTGATATACCTCTAATATTGCTGCATGCATACACTGGTCGACAATCCAGTTTTTTTTTTCTTTCTTCGTGTCTTTCCTCATCTTAGCTATCCGGTTGCTTAAGGCAAGGAATAACCTTCACCCCCATCGGCAAACGAGTTGTGTACCTTTATTTCAAAGTGGGGTAAAGCTACTGTAATCGTATCAGCATTTACTTACTTCTGTTGTTCTCCTCATGTCACTGAAGACTCGTGGATCGACTGTCATAGGGAGCATACCCAAACTCACAACCACCCCGTCCCTCCTCTCTCTCCTCTTATCCCAAGCGTGTCAGTTCTACCATTTTCATAAAAAAAAGTCTTAGTCATCGTAGAAGAAGAACAAACATGAAAGAAAGACAAACCGACAGGTGTTGGACAGAATCTACACTGACAAAAAAAGCCATGGAAGAAATGACAAAAACCAGACAAACCCACAGGTGTTGGACAGAATCTACACTGACAAAAAAGCCAGGAATGAAAGGGAGCGCGAGGTTATGGTAGGAGAGAATTATATGGGGGAGGGGAGCGGAGGTGGGTGGGATGGTGGCAGGAAAGAGGTGTGTATTTAGCAACATGAGATGAAGGCTAATGAAGTTGAACACGAATTCCAGTTTTCCTCTGGAAACACAACGTCTGGCAATTTTCTTTTAAAAAAACAACTGACACCCATTACAGGCCTGCAGGTGCCAGAACAACTGACATCCATTACAGGCCTGCAGGTGCCAGAACAACTGACACCCATTACAGGCCTGCAGGTGCCAGAACAACTGACACCCATTACAGGCCTGCAGGTGCCACACTCGTAAGAAGCCAGGGCAACAGATAGCTGGCACTGGTGTTCTCTCACAACACTGACGTCAGTTCTCTACAGAAGGGTGTTAGCGCAAAACCATGCAGACAATAGCACACAGACACAAACAAGCCAACACATTTTCAAACAATTGTGAACTTCCTTCATTTTTTTCCGTTTCTTTTTTTTTCTCTCTCCTTTTATTTCTGCAAAGAAATGAGTAAAGAATTTAATGTTTGAATAGCTCTTTGTCTACAGATTTTTTCACGTGTGAAACTGTATTCAGACCTCCCTCCCCCACACACCTATCCCCACATACATACACATGCACAAAAATGCACACACTCACGCGTGCGCACGCATGCTCGCACGCACGCACACACATACACACATATACACCCGCACGTACGCACATACACACACACAAAGCACGCACATACCCACATATAAATCGCTGTCTCCGCTCTCGATCTTGAGAAATCTTTTAATACTGTCAATAGAAAATACTGGGGTCAGTTGAAAATGGTATAAATGGTAATTTATAACATTGCATCCAAAGTATGAAAATGATGTTATAAAGTTAAGATACGGTGTGGATATAAACTGATTTCATCATGTGCGCTTATGGTGTTAAGCAAGGTGATCTGTACAGTCCGTTTTTTTTCCCTTGTTTATGAATGAACTTGAAATAAAAATAATTCCAAATGGTAAGCATGGTGCAGTGTTTATTTTGAGCTCTTTATCTTATTGTTAGCGGATGATTTTGTAGTATAGTCAAAGACAATGATTGCTTTGCAAACGCAGTTAAACTGTCTGCGGCGCGCAGCTTTCTCTCTTGATCTGAAAATGAATTGAAACAAAAAGCATTATAATTGTCTTTAGAAAAGGTAGCTACTGGGCAGCAAAAGAAAATAGGACGCATGATAATGCTGCGATACCAGTCGTAAATGCTTATAAATACTTACACTGTTTTCAACAACAAAAATCAGTTTGACATTGGTGTGCAATGATTTGGTTAACAAAGCAAAAAAAGCTCTACTCTGCATTGAGAGAAAACGGTATATCTTGGAAAAAACACTACTGTACATTTATTGTTGAAGTTACTTGGTTTCCATGCTCAGCCCATTGCTCAGTACGGTGCAGAACTTCGGGGACTAGATGATGCAGCCCGCCATTGTGAAAAAGTACACCCGTTTGCCTTGAAAATATGCGAACACCCAGTGACTTTGCCCACGGGGAGACGAAACGATATCCTATTCATTTAAGCCCTGTATTAAGCTGTATTCCATACTGGTTTAATTTGACAAAAACAAATGACTATAGATTACCACGGAAAGTCAATATGATGCTATACGACCTACATGCAAGAGACAAAAGAATTTGGATTTCAAATGTCTGTTGTTAATTGTATCAGTTTGGATTGGCTATGTATGGATAAACCAAGGCGCGCAAAATGATAGATTATTTCTGTGTGAATTTAAAGACAGGCTGATTGAATGCAAAGGAGGCAGGAATGCGATTTCATGTTAAGTTAGAGATAGATTTATTATGCATGGATTATTTTGCTCGGTACACGATGCCAAACTTGATTTGCAATGGATTTAGACAGATACTCGAAGTTTGAAATGACCAAATTTTGACAGGGAATTTTAGATTTTGCACAGCATCATTATCGTTACAGTAAATATTCTGGGATGGATTTGACTTTTCCACTATGAAAAAATGGAAAAGAAGTCGAGCTGCATTTTGTTTTATGCTGCTGCAAATCACCTCGTTTAAGAGCGCTGTAAATGCCAGCAAAGTTCTTCAGGGATCCCTCTCAGTTTCGATTCAGCCTGTTAATGGCATCTCAGAATGAAAACAGAGTGAGACATTTCTCAGTTTACTAGTTCAAGACATTTAATTTTTGATCCGTTATGACCTCGTGAGAGAGAAGGCCATTCAGTGTTTCTACTGTTCTTTTAAATTGATGTACTGTTGTAATGTTCTCATTAACCCACTTCTTACGGGGCAAGAGCCTTCACATGAATGGACCATCCGAATGCTGAGTTCTCTCTCTCTCTATGGGTGTGTGTGTGTGTGTGTGTGTGTGTGTGTGTGTGTGTGTGTGTGTGTGTGTGTGTGTGTGTGTGTGTGTGTCTCCCTGTCTCTGTCTCTGTCTGTCTCTCTCTCTCCACACAGACACAGACACAGACACACACACACACACACACACACAACACACACACACACACACACACACACACACACACAGCACACACACATGAACACGTGCACAAATGCATGCACACACTTACATACAAACAAAGAAACACACACACATAATACGCACGCACGCACTTACGCAATCACTAACACACACATACACACACACACACGCACGCACGCACGCACACCACACACACACACACACCTCTCTCTCTCTCTCTCTCTCTCTCTCTCTTCACACGCACGCACACACACGAACACGTGCACAAATGCATGCACACACTTACATACAAACAAAGAAACACACACACATAATATGCACGCACGCACTTACGCAATCACTCACACACACACATACACACACACACACACGCACGCACGCTCGCACACCACACACACACACACACACACACACACACACACACACACACACACACACACACACACACACTTACACACACTTACACACACTTGAGCGCACGCGGATACATATACACATACACAAAAGGCAATTTCAATGTTTTTAACATTGTGATTCGTTGTCGGTTCATTTCAGTTCTGTCTTTGAACATTAACACAAGATCACAGAGTGGAAGCCAAAGAACACACACTCCAGAATGCTTCTTCTCTGTATCAACAAAGACAGCAACGTGTTAAAAAAAAAGCGGTAAGAAGCATTCTAGGTGAAGCCAATTATAAACAGTGAATAAGAAATAACCGTGTAATAAACAACAGTCTCATTTTTTCTAGAAAAAAAAAGTAACAAACAACCTCCCAGCACCCCCTCTTCCCCCTCCCCCACACACATTTACTGACAAAAGAAAGAAGAAAAATAAATTCATGACACGGGCATCTATAAAAATAAAAGTAAAATAACAACAAACACGAGTGACAGCGAAGCGAATGGGATGTATACACTCACACTCACTATAACAGGGTCTCTTTTCCTCTTCTCTCTCTCTCTCTCTCTCTCTTCTCTCTGCTCTCTCTCATACACACACACTCGGAGTGCATAACACATGGGAACAGGTCCTCGTATACGAGCGAATGTGTGCAAGAAACAGGCAGCCATTAAATAATATTTCAGGTGGTATCCTGCAACTGGCGTTTAAGCAGATCAGTTTAAAGTCCCGACTTGGAAGTAAGTAAGGAAAGCAGGGCATAACGCAGAGAAAGAGAAGGCCCTGGTAATGTGCTGCTTTCGGTTGGTTACATGGGGATTCACAATAGTCGACCATCAGCGGAAGAACGGAGGGATCGTACATGCATGTGTTTTTGGAAGAGGTGAGACAAACGGACAGGCGCTTCACGTGCAGGGACCAGACAGGCAGACTCCTATTGAATCCTATGCTCGATTTTGTGCCAGCGTAACTTCTTCAAGAGATCAGCTGTATGATCTTGTTTTGGAGCCTTCTGGATAAGGCAGACGGCTGAAATTTGAACACGCTGTAGTGGCGGGAGTAAGGCTGCAAGTACACCCAGGTAAAGAGCGTTACAATAAACTAATCCACACAAGATGCAGGAAAACACGGACATCTTCGTGACCTGTTCTGTGTGGAAAGGTCTGACAGGGGTAGAGCCATTACAGCGGAGTTCACTATAGGACGTTTGGCATGGTTTGTCTGTGTGGTGCTGCAGAGTGAGATCACAATGAGGACAGAGGCCAAGTGAGATCACAATGAGGACAGAGGCCAAGTGAGATCACAGTCAGGACAGAGGCCAAGTGATATCACAATGAGGACAGAGGCCAAGTGAGATCACAATGAGGACAGAGGCCAAGTGAGATCACAGTCAGGACAGAGACCAAGTGAGATCACAATAGGACAGAGGCCAAGTGAGATCGCAGTCAGGACAGAGGCCAAGTGAGATCACAATGAGGGCAGAGGCCAAGTGAGATCACAATGAGGACAGAGGCCAAGTGAGATCGCAGTCAGGACAGAGGCCAAGTGAGATCACAATGAGGGCAGAGGCCAAGTGAGATCACAATGAGGACAGAGGCCAAGTGAGATCGCAGTCAGGACAGAGGCCAAGTGAGATCACAATGAGGGCAGAGGCCAAGTGAGATCACAATGAGGACAGAGGCCAAGTGAGATCGCAGTCAGGACAGAGGCCAAGTGAGATCACAATGAGGGCAGAGGCCAAGTGAGATCACAATGAGGACAGGGCAGTGGTCCATCAGGCAGAGGCCAAGTGAGATCACAATCAGGACAGAGGCCAAGTGAGATCACAATGGCAAGGCAAGTGAGATCACATCAGGATAGAGCCAAGATCAGGAACACACAGCATGAATGAGATAACAGTGGAGCCGACGACTGTTCATGGATAAAGACGGGGGTCTTGAGGTGAGTGTGTTTCATGAAATGCATAGCTTCTGTTTTATCATCATTCAATTTCAGCTTAGTATTAGACATCCATTGTTTAATGTCAAAGATAGAGTCTTGAAGATTTTCTACGAGAATATCATAGTTTTCTAACGTGTCAGTGCTTACGCACACTGTCGTCAGCCAAAAATTCATGATTCATGATGAACAGAACGGTTGATTATGACCTCTCAGGCGTTGTGTACATTGTGAAAAGCACGGGACCTAGTACAGGACCCTGAGGAACATCAAAGTCTGGGGAGACTTGTATCTCATTAATAAGGACGAACTGCTGTGTGTTTAAGAGATACAATCTAAACTAATGTACGGTAGTGTCACATATACCACAGTCTGAGCTCAGACATGAGAGGAGAGTTTTGTGGTAACTTGTGTCGAAAGCTGCGGGCACATCTAAAAGAAAAAGTACAGATACTTTGTCGTCATCAAGTGACGTCAGGGTGCTGTTCAAGATTCGGATGAGAGCAGTGCTATACCCAGGATGGTTAGGTGACTGATGAAAGTAACTTAAAAGAAAACTTACAATTCCGCCGAACGAAAATGACAAACAAATTACAAGACAAACACGACGCGTTCCGACCTCTTTGGTCTTCTTCAGGCAAGCCAAACAACATTCAAAACAGTGAAAACGAAGAACGAACAATCACGCATCTTCTCCAATTGGGCGCAAAATGAATGTGCATTTCGCGCCCAATTTGAGGAGATAAACGACACCTATTTTGTGTCCAGTTTGAGGAGATAATTGATTGTTCGTTCTTCGTTTTCATTGTCTTTGAAAGTTGTTCGTCTTGCCTGTAGAATACCAAAGAGGTCAAAACGCGTCGTGCTTTGTCTAACTTTTTTTTTTTTTTTTTTGGTCTCTTTCGCTCGACAGAATAGTAATTTTTTTCTATTAAGTTTGTTTCCAATTCCGCCTGCGGTCACCACATTTTCTAACTCACTGGTGAAAGTAAGCTTAGAGTAGAGCCCTGTGGTTGTGTTAGTAAACTTTAAATTCCTAATAACGTTTAGTGTCTGACCCAAAATATTAAAAAGTCGACTATGGGATGGCCATACTTCTATTTAAAAAAATCGAAACGAATTCCGTACAAATATCAGCAAAGTGGTCTTCATCTGTGCATTTAAATGTTAGCTGTCTATGTTCTGTACGTATTGAAAAAAATGTGTATAAGTTACCCTTAACAGATTTTTGCGATGACGATGATGACAAGAATGACAATTGATCTTCCCCGGATATAACTGCTTCATGGTGACGATGATTCGTGCTCCTGATAGTGAGGGGTTACGATCCAGACTGCCAAGAACAACATCATCTTTTTTTCCCCACTCCGTTTAATTCATTTTCTACTTCTCTATTTCTTTCCTTCCGGTCAGGAGTTTGATTGACTTTCTTTCCTTTTTTTTAACCCCCTTCTCCTCCTTCCTCCCAACCACTCCCCACCCCCCAACACTCTCTCTGCTGTCCTTCTGGTCTCCTCCTTATTTTCAACACCTTCGGTAAATTGAAAAGTTTTTTTTTCAATTTGTTTGCAGAGGGGAACGGTCAAGTAGGGGAAACAACTCCACCCGTGCTGTTATGTGGACAGTGATGAATGTGCTAAGGACGACAACTTCCATGGGGAATAGATGACGCAATCTTAATGGCCGGCAAGAGCAAATGCCATACGCCTGTTTGTGTTGCAGGAAATTGTTTTAGATGAGTGGAATGACCGCCATTGTGTGTGGCTGATTAAACTGGGTCTGGTAGAGAGAGAGAGAGAGAGAGAGAGAGAGAGAGAGAGAGAGAGAGAGAGAGAGAGAGAGAGAGAGAGACTATGTGTCAGTCTCTCTCTCTCTCTGTGCGTGCATTACGTTCGCGCGCGCGCGCGCGCGTGTGTGTGTATGTGTGTGTGTGTGTGTGTGTGTGTGTGTGTGTGTGTGTGTGTGTGTGTGTGGGGATTGAGCGCGCCTGCGCGTATACACAGGCAATAATATGAATGTACTTATATGTACTTATGTTGCTTTAGAAAAAGAGAGAAATCCCGACTAAAAACCGTTCTAAGTCATTCACAGAATATTGCGTGGAATTAAAAGAAACAACAACAACAACAAAAACAACAACAACAGCAACAAAAACAACAACAACAACAACAACAACAAGTTATTGATGAAAATAAATCGCTTTTTATTCGTTTTGTTTAAGTTGCTAGATGTGGTTATTTATCATTTATGTATTTATCTATTTAATTATTTGGTTATTCATGTATTGTTTACTTAGCTTCAGTCATATGTTTACATTTTCTGCTGAAAAAAAGAAAAGACCAAGAACGCCCGTTTCTTTCGCGATTTAGTAATACAAAAAAAGTTTGATTTAGACTTAGTGTCTAAGTTAATCATTCCTTTGTTCCTTCTTTCTGTTGTGTAATGACAAGGAATACTGGTGCCCAGCACACTGCCAACAACACCTCTGTCCCAGCAAAGAACCTTCTTTCTGTTGTGTAATGACAAGGAACACTGGTGTCCAAGACACTGCCAAGAACACCTCTGTCCCAGCAAAGAACCTTCTTTCTGTTGTGGAATTACAAGGAACACTGGTGCCCAGGACACTGCCAACAACACCTCTGTCCCAGCAAAGAACCTTCTTTCTGTTGTGTAATGACAAGGAACACTGGTGTCAAAGATACTGCCAACAACTCTGTCCCAGCAAAGACCCACAGGCACTCGCAGCATGCCGGAACGGATTGCCATAAAGCAGATTTAGTTCCAGCTACGTTCTGTTCGGATGCGATGTCTTGCTGAGAACATGAGCCGCGCCATTCGGATTCCCATTTCTCTGGTTTTCCTCTTTCCCTCCCACTGTCTACCGTCCTCGTCCCACTCTCACCCCATCCCCCACCCTCTCCCCTTATTACCCTCCCCTCTCGCTCTTATTTTTCCGGAAATACAGGTCCATGTGGCTGTACACCAAAAATTAATGCGCGAAGGTCTTGGTTTAAAGAGTGGAGTATTTATAGACTGGAGCAATTAGACTGTTGTGAGAGTTTTTATTGTGTCTGAAAGTTGATTTACTTTATTTTGTTTCATATGCCCATCAAGGTACACGCCACGTGGTTCCAAGCAGACATATTAAAATGAAAAGAATGGGACTATTTGAGAGGAATCAGCTGGCGCAAAGGTGGGGTCACGGGTGAGTGAGAAGTCTTGAAATTTGACGTCAGCCAAGTATTTGAAAATTGTGGAGAACATCATCGGTGGAAATCCCCCAAAACAAGTCAAATGATTTGGGGGGGGGGGGGGGGGGGGGGGGGGCGGTTAATCAATTATCAGTTGAATATGAAACACTGGCTCAAGCATATGCCAGGCCTTAAAATGCTTACATGGATTATGTAAAGATTTAGAGCAAAAATCCTAATTGTGGCGTGTAGCTTGTCTCCGCTCCTGCTATCCCAGAAACCATTGCCTATCTTGAGCTTCCTGTTGAAGTCTCCAGTCTTATACTGGTCGCATGGACGGTTTCCTGTTGAAGTCTCCAGTCTTATACTGGTCGCATGGACGGTTTCCTGTTGAAGTCTCCAGTCTTATACTGGTCGCATGGACGGTTTCCTGTTGAAGTCTCCAGTCTTATACTGGTCGCATGGACGGTTTTCTGTTGAAGTCTCCAGTCTTATACTGGTCGCATGGACGGTTTTCTGTTGAAGTCTCCAGTCTTATACTGGTCGCATGGACGGTTTCCTGTTGAAGTCTCCAGTCTTATACTGGTCGCATGGACGGTTTCCTGTTGAAGTCTCCAGTCTTATACTGGTCGCATGGACGGTTTCCTGTTGAAGTCTCCAGCCTTATACTGGTCGCATGGACGGTTTCCTGTTGAAGTCTCCAGCCTTATACTGGTCGCATGGACGGTTTCCTGTTGAAGTCTCCAGTCTTATACTGGTCGCATGGACGGTTTCCTGTTGAAGTCTCCAGTCTTATACTGGTCGCATGGACGGTTTCCTGTTGAAGTCTCCAGTCTTATACTGGTCGCATGGACGGTTTCCTGTTGAAGTCTCCAGTCTTATACTGGTCGCATGGACGGTTTCCTGTTGAAGTCTCCAGTCTTATACTGGTCGCATGGACGGTTTCCTGTTGAAGTCTCCAGCCTTATACTGGTCGCATGGACGGTTTTCTGGTTGTGGCGGTGTGGCTCATTGATGAGAGAGTAGGGTTCACTTTCCACTGGGGAAACGTCGTCAATATAGAAGATTGTTCCCCTGGGAGACAGTGGGGGATGATGGGAGGGCTAGTCTTCCGTGGATGATTCTGTTTCCCCTGAGGAAATTTTTACCATGCGTGATTGCTCTTTTTTTCTTTCTTTCTTTTTCTTTCTATCTTTCTTCCATACTTGCTTTTTTCTTTCTTTCTTTCTCTCCTTCTTTCTGTCGTTTCTTTACTTTTCTTTCTTTCTTTTCTTTCCTTTCCTTTCATTCTTTCCTTCTCTCTCTCTCTCTCTCTCTCTCTCTCTCCTCTCTCTCTCTCTCTCTCTCTCTCTCTGTATTTCTTACTTCCTTTCATTCTTTGTACGGGTAAGGGTGGGGGGAAGGGATCAGGGGTGGTTTGTGTGGTTGTTCGTTTTATCCTATATAGCAGGGTTTCTGTGACTTTATTTCCTGTGTAGTCTTTGATTTGCTAGGAAAATGTCTTTTTCTTGCGTGGAAGAGTTTCTGAAAGAGGTTTCTAATCTGTGGCTAAACTTTATATTTTTCCGGGAATGGGGAAGGTTTGTTCTCCTGGGGGAAATTCATCTCCTGTGAACATTTTTTGGTGGTGTGAAGGAGTGGGGAAGGGAGTTTATTTTCCCTGTGGAAGATGGGGACGTTCACTGCCTGTGAGCATTTTTTTTTTTGGGGGGGGGGGGGGGGAGATGGGGGTGGGTGTGAGTGGGGATGGAAGAGGGGGGGGGGGTGGAGGGAAGGAGAGGGAGTTAATTTCCTGGGAGGAAGGTTTTCTGTGGAAGGTACAAGTATTTTTTGAAGTGTGTGTGTGTGTGTGTGTGTGTGTGTGTGTGTGTGTGTGTGTGTGTGTGTGTGTGTGTGTGTGTAAGTGTGTGTGTGTGTGTGTGTGTTGTGTGTGTGTGTGTGTGTGTGTGTGTGTGTGTGTGTGTGTGTGTGTGTTGTGTGTATGTGTGTGCCCAAGCGCGCGCGCCGACAGAGGCAAGTAAAAGATATCAAACACGTGAATGCAAAGTCTCAATCTCCATACCAGAAGGAAGCAACAGAACTGGACAAAGCACCGTAGTGTGACATGCAATAATAATGTTTATGAACAAAACAGACAGAAAGATGAACAACGAAGAAGCTTAAAGAAATCAGATTATGATAGAGATTTGTTTCGTTTCAAAATCCACGTTTTTAGATATGAACAATAAACACGCTGCGTCAAAGGGCCAGAGGTTAAATACAAATCTTCAGGATTTACGTCCATTCGTTGTCCCATGCATCCAAAATAGAACCGTCTTCTGATTGGTAGATGGAAACGGCGGAAGTCCTCTGATTGGTAGATGGAGACAGCGGCATTCCAATTCTCATCAACACCAGTCCCATCGACCTCGAGTCAATGAACTCAAGTCGAAGGACAGTACCGTTAATTACTCCATTTTGTCCGAGAACCTTGTTTTCCTTCAGCGAGCATTCTCTGTCCACCATGATTCTTCGTTAGCCGGCCCCGGGTGTTTGCCAGTGTCCGTCGCCAACTCCATCCACCCCCTACACCCAGTCAGCCATGATCGGAGGCTTGCTCCTCCAGATGAAGACGAAGAAGTGTGGGGACGGGTCAGCCAGGAATTCTCAAAGGGAACAACTCACATCACCACAAGGGCCGCCATGTTGGTTGACCTCAGCTTGCATTTCGTTAGCAACACGTGATTCCAGCTGTTGATCATCACCAATGGCAAGAACGTGGACAGAGTTCAGCCAATCATGTGGCCTGATACATTCGTAGAGAAACAAATTCATGGTCCGACATTCTCATAAATCAGCGAATTATGTAGCCCGACATTTTCGTGAATCAACGAATCAGATAGTTCGGCACATTCATCAATCAACGAATCATATAGTCCAACATAAGCATCATTCAACGAATCAGATCGTCAGATACATTCATACATAAACGAATCTTATAGTCTGACATATTCATAGTTAAGCACATCGCGTAAGCCGACACATTCATAAAGAAATAATGTAGGCCAATATATTCATAATTAAACAAAAGGCGTGGCCAGACACATTCCTCAATCAAGGAGATGAAAAACCAAGATTTGTCAGCCCAGTCTCTGGTACTTTCTTTCCGTTCAAAATCCTCTTCCTCTTCAACATCAGCAAGATAAATGTCGACCGTCAGTGGTAGGAGGTCAGGAAAGAAATATTTTCCAATTAGTACTGTTACTTTCTTCTGGTATTATTAACCGTACCGCCTCCTGATTGGTAATTGGATGTCTGCGGCATTGCTGACCTCCTGACCCAGACTGTCCAGCAGGCAGGGGCACCGTGTCACAGTCACTGTATAATGGGCTGATTGCCGGGGACTAGAGGGTCAAATCCACGGAGCTTGTATCGATCGCTGGTACAACGTCCGACAGAATGATGACGAGTTTGGTCCAGTGCGTCTGACAGGCACACCGAGTATGGTACTAATGGCTCAGAGACAGAGAGGGAGTGCCTCTAAAGTGGTCATTATTTCGTTCTGTTATTTTTTCGGACAGATTAGCTCAGGTTTGTTCTGACTCACTGTTCTTCTTCGATGTACTTGTGTAGAGAAAGAAGGCGGAGGCTTTGCGTTAAAATTGTTCAGTCCACAGTGAATGGAGTTACTTCTGGCAGTAAATGAACAATGACAAAGAAGCGCTTTGTGAGGAGAGGAACACACATTACTGCTGCCAGTAAATGAACAATGACAAAGAAGTTCTTTGTGAGGAGAGGAACACACATTACTGCTGCCAGTAAATGAACAATGACAAAGAAGTTCTTTGTGAGGAGGACACACATTACTGCTGCCAGTAAATGAACAATGACAAAGAAGTTCTTTGTGAGGTGAGGAACACACATTACTGCTGCCAGTAAATGAACAATGACAAAGAAGTTCTTTGTGAGGAGAGGAACACACATTACTGCTGCCAGTAAATGAACAATGACAAAGAAGTTCTTTGTGAGGAGGACACACATTACTGCTGCCAGTAAATGAACAATGACAAAGAAGTTCTTTGTGAGGTGAGGAACACACATTACTGCTGCCAGTAAATGAACAATGACAAAGAAGTTCTTTGTGAGGAGAGGAACACACATTACTGCTGCCAGTAAATGAACAATGACAAAGAAGTTCTTTGTGAGGAGAGGAGCACAGCTCGCCCACTTTTTATTCTGTAGACAGTGTGTCGTTCCCTCTCCCTTGGTTCGTCTTCTGCAGTTTCTTCCCTATTTATCTCTCCTCTGTAACTTTCTTTTCTTTTTCCTTTTCTTTCTCTTTTTCTGTCAATCTTTCTGTCTGTTTGTCTCGCTGTCTGTCTGCCTGTCTGTCTGTCTGCGTTCATTTTCTTTTTCTTTTTTTATTTTTTTTTTACTTTTTTCCCTTTTTCTCTCTTCTTTCTCTTCTTCTTGGAAGTTTTCTTTCTTTGTTTGTTTGTTTCTTTCTTTCTTCCGTTCATCTTTCTTTCGTTCGTTTGCTCGCTCGTTCTTTCTTTCTTTCTTTTATTTTCTTCCTCTTCTTCTTTCTTTCTTTTCTATTTCTTTCTTTCATTCTTTTTCTTCTTCTTCTTCTTCTTCTTCTTCTTCTGTTTTCTTTTCAGAGGATTGCCCATTAATCCTTCAGTGCAGTCTGTGTTTTATTTTTTCCTCTGACACATTTTTCTTGTTGCTGTTGTTGATGCCCAGCATCTATCTTCATCTCTGTCCAACTGCCAAGAACACGATTTGATCAATAAACACATAGAAAATCCCTTCCAATGGCTGAACCTGTCTGTCATGGGCGTTAGAAACTTTCCTCCCTACAGCTTCGTTCTTTGGCATCCCTCTCCTCTTCCTCTTCCGCTCTTCTGTGCTAAGGGTGTGGCTGCACACCAAAAAGTAATGCGCCAAGGCCTTGCTTAAGGAATAGAGTATTTATAGACAGGCACAATTACATTGTTTTGAGAATTTATTGTGTCTGAAAATTGATTTACCTTCTTTTCTTTCATATGCCCATCAAGATACATGTCAGGTGGTTCCAAGCAAGCACACAGATTAAAATGAAAGGAATGTGACCGTTTGGAAGGAACCAGCTGGCACAAAGATAGGGTCACGGGTGAGTGAGGAGGCCTGAAATACAACGTCAGCCAAGGGAAGGTCATGTATTTGAAGATTGTGAATGATGTCATCGGTGGAAATGCCCCACAACAAATGAAATGACTGATGGATATATATATATATATATATATATATATATATAATATATATATATATATAAACTCCATAGAAATATCAATAAAGTCGTCTATATATGTATTTGAATGTAAGCTGTCAGTTTTATGCACGGTATTTTTTTTTTTTTTTAGTGGGTGACCCTGTGAAAGATTGAGGTGATTTTACAAAGATGATGACAGCAGCAGCTGAAGTAGCAGTAGCAATAATAATCATAATAGTCACAGTCATAATAATAATAACAATATAATATAATGACTATTCATGTGGCACCTAATGTTTGTCAAAATTCTTAGCAGTTTATACTGATGATGATAATTTTGTGTTGCTGACTATGGGGGTATGATCACAGACTATCAGTATCCGTACATCACCATTTATGTTCTCTGTCTCTGTCGGTTTCTGCCCCTTTCCCCCTTTTTCCTGGTTTCGAGTTTAATTGACTCTTTTCTTCTTTTTTTTTTAAATTCTTCT
>CM065733.1:66732327-66752327 GCA_033310375.1 Conus canariensis
CTTTTCTTAAAATTTTTGTTTCAAGTTTAAATGACTCTTTTTCTTTTTCTTCTTCGTCTTTTTTTTCTTCTTCCTCATCCTTACACCACCTCCCTTTCCTACCTCCCTCCCTTCTTCTCTCCCTCCGGTCCCCTCCTTGGCAGCAATTTTTCTACAGTAAATTGAAACTTTTTTTTTCTTGGTTTGTTTGCATTGGTCAAGTAAGGGAAGCAACTCCACCAGCGTATTGATATGAGGAGTGATGAATGTGCTAAGGACGACAACTTCCACCGAGCATAGATGCCGCAATCCTGATGGCCGACAGGAGCCAATGTCCCACACATGTCTGTGTTGCAGGAATTGGTTTTTAGATGAGTGGAATGATCGTAACGTGTCTGGATGATTAAATTGGGTCACACACACACACACACACACACACACACACACACACCACACACACAGAGAGAGAGAGAGAGAGAGAGAGAGAGAGAGAGAGAGAGATCCATTTATCGATCTATAGATTGTGTGTGTGTGTGTGTGTGTGTGTGTGTGTGTGTGTGTGTGTGTGTGTGTGTGTGTTTTGTGTGCGCGGCGTGTGTGTGTGTGTGTGTGTGTGTGTGTGTGTGTGTGTGTGTGTGTGTGTGTGTGTGTGTGTGTGTGTGCATGACTGTACGCATGTGTGTCTGTGTGTTTGTGTATCTGTGTGTCTGTGCGTGTGCACACACACACAGTAACACGAATTATTTTCTGTTGCTTAAGGACAACAGAATGGGAAACAAAAGCAAAGAGAATTAAAAAGCCCTCTCAGCCGTGCACTGAATATTGCTTTGAGCTATCAAAAAGTTTATTGATTAATTCATTTTGTTCTTATCCGCTTGTTTGTTTTGGTTGCTGCATTTTATTTGTGTATTTATGTGTTTATGTATTTATTTATTCAGTGAATTAGTTATGCATTTGTTTATCTATTTATCCATCTATGTATTCATTTATTTGTTTATTTATGTATTTCATGTTCGAATTGCATCAAATATTGATACCTTCTGCTGATAAAAATATCTGCACCCCTCTGTTATATCCATGAAAGAAAAAAGTCTGATTTGAATGGTTTCTTCGTTTGTTGATCATTCCTTTTTTTCCTCTTTCTTTTGCGTTATTGACACAGCACACTGATCATTAAACCACTGGCAAATAACTCGGTGTGCTAGCAAAGGGCTGCGGGCAGTTTTAACGTGTCAGCGCAAATTACGTGGAAGCGGATTTAGTTCCAGCAACTTCTGTTGGGAGGTGATTTTCTTGTTGCTGAGCCCCACCACTTCCATTCTCATTTGTTTTCCTCCCCTACCCCCCGCTCTCCCTCCCTTCGCTCCCATCCCTCCCCCCCCTCCCGTCCACCATCTCCTTTCAATCTCTCCTGTCCTTGGCCAACCCCACTCCCCCCTTCTGCCGTTTCGCTCTTTTCCCCAAATACAGGCCACACGTCTCCAATGCATGCTGCCATTCCAGAATCCTCTGTTCATCTTCAGCTCTTGGTTGAACCCTCCACATTCCTATATCACTTCCACGGGAGGATTGATGGTTTTAGAGGCTGGAATCTTTTGTGGAAGGCTGGTCTGATATTTAAATGGGTCTGTAGAGTGAGAAGAGGGGAGTGGGGGAGGGGAGGGGACTAGGAGCATTCTGCGATGAAATATCTATCTATCTATCTATCTATCTATCTATCTATCTATCTATCTATCTATCTATCTATCTATCTATCTATCTCTGTCTGTCTGTTTGTCTGTCTGTCTATCCATCTGTCTTTCTATTTATCTATCTGTCTGTCTGTCTGAAGTCTATCTGTTTGTTTGCTTGTCTGTCTGTCTATCTATCGATCTGTCTGCCTGTCTGTCTACCTATCTAACCAATCTTCCGTGCCTCTACATAGGCATCACCTCCATGCCACTCGTGCCGGCTCCCAATCTCCAGCCACAGTCTGGCCCGTTCTGCCACAGACCCGACATCGACAATCCTTAGGAAGAAGTCAATGTCAAGTCGTCATGAGACAGCCACAGTCTGGCCCGTTCTGCCACAGACCCGACATCGACGATCCGTAGGAAGAAGTCAATGTCAAGTCGTCATAAGACAACGCACCTAAGGAGACACTGCATTGCTGCCCAGTCTTTAAAGCAGTCTTCATAACTGCTGTTCTGATCCAACATACACATCACAGCACCTGCTAAGCCCCCTTCTGACAAGTACTGCTTAGTAGCAGAATCCGCATGAGTGAGCTCTCTCTCTCCAGAGGACGTCACCACATCTATCCAACGAAAGCCCCCATGAATCTGCCAATACTAGTGACCTCGACAGAAGCAAACCAAGGGCATAAACTTGAAAAGAATGGAAATTGAGGTCACAATGAGAACAGAGCATGTAGGGCGACAACATTAATGTTCTATGCTGATTGGTAAAGAAGAGGATGATTATCATGATGCCACGGATTTTTATTCTGCCTGAGAGGGCTGTACTCTACACTTACTTTCATAGAATAAACTGGCGTCAACCAGGCCTAAGAGATACAAGCACATGCTGTGTTAGTCACGAAAGCTGAGTAACACTCTCAGAGACGCATCCATTAGGCGGATTAAATTCTACTGTGTGGTCCCAGCCTTCCCAACTGAGCCTATGGCAAACTCAGCTCTGGCTGGGAACCGGATGGACCAGAAAAATCGATAGACGATTTTTTTTTTTTCAAGGGGGAGGGGGGGGGGGGGGATGAAGAAACGGGGGTGCAGGCTTAGATACTTTGGATGTTTGATTTTTTGATCTTATATGAAAGGTTTTCGTGGGCAAGTCCATTCCCTGTATCCTCTTTCGTTTTCAGGGGGACATATACTCCACACGTGGACTTTTTTCGGGGAAATTTATTTTCTAAGTTTTAAGTTTTCTAGGAAAAGATTTTTTAAAAGAGAAATTATAATTTATCTGCTGGAATGAGGGACAAACAAACAAAACAAGACGCATGTCGACCTCTTTGGTCTTCTTCAGGCCAGATAAACAACAGTCAGGGCAACGAAAACGAAGAACGAGCAAGAACTTATCAAATTGGACGCAAGATGTACGTTGAAAGATTATTCCTGTTCGGGAGGTTGGTATTCTAGGGCAAGTTTATTCCTGTTCGGGAGGTTTGTATTCTAGGGCAAGTTTATTCCTGTTAGGGAGGTTTGTATTCTAGGGCAAGTTTATTCCTGTTAGGGAGGTTTGTATTCTAGGGCAAGTTTATTCCTGTTAGGGAGGTTTGTATTCTAGGGCAAGTTTATTCCTGTTAGGGAGGTTTGTATTCTAGGGCAAGTTTATTCCTGTTAGGGAGGTTTGTATTCTAGGGCAAGTTTATTCCTGTTAGGGAGGTTTGTATTCTAGGGCAAGTTTATTCCTGTTAGGGAGGTTTGTATTCTAGGGCAAGTTTATTCCCCTGTCAGGGAAGGGGACTGGGGAAGGTTTTCCAAGGGAAGTTTATTTTCTGCATCATAAGTTTTCTGGGAAAGTTTAATCCAGTGAGACAGGTGTTTCTATGGGGAGTTGAATGTCCCGTGGTTTTCTGAGAAGTTTAATCCAGTGAGACAGGTGTTTCTATAGGGAGTTGAATGTCCTGTGGTTTTCTGATATGGTGGTGAATGTCCTGTAAGGAGGATTTTCTGGGGAAAGTTATTCCCTTTGTGCTTTTGAAAGGATGGGGGTAGGGAGGGGGTTAATTTCCTGTGTAGAAAGATTTCTGGGATAAGTTTATTCCCTATATGGGAGGTTTTCTGTAGACGTTTTGTTCTCTGAGTAGAAGGTTTTGTTTTGGTGATTCATTTCCTGTGAGCTTTTCTTTGTAAGGTGGAGGGTGGGGTGGAAAAGGGATGGGTGTGTGGGTGTGTGGGAAAATATACACACTGTATGGACGTTTTTCCTGAGGGGAATTGTATTCATTCCGTGTGAAAAGGCTATTTCCACGAGGATAACAACAGATTAGTTTTCTTTACGCAAAGTTTACCCATCGTCTGTAATCTTTTTGAGAGAAGTTACTTTCTGTGTAGAAGGTTTGTTCTAACAGCTCTCTCTCTCTCTCTCTCTCTCTCTCTCTCTCTCTCTCTCTCTCCTCTCTCTCTCTCTCTCTCTCTCTCTCTCCATCTCTCTCTCTCTATCTATCTGTGTGTGAGCGTACGTGCGTGCGTACGTGCGTGCATGCGTGTGTATGTGTGTGTGTGTGTGTGTGTGTGTGTGTGTGTGTGTGTGTGTGTGTGTGTGTGTGTGTGTGTGTGCGTGTGCGTGCACATAAAATCAAATGCTCATTATCACGAGCCCCGTTCTTTTTTCTGTTCATCAATGCCAGCTCCAGCCTGCAATGGAGAGCAGTGCAGTGATGGTATTGACAACGCTGCCTGGCACCGGCAGACAATGGTACCAGTTAGCGCCCAGGTTCCATCTCTGAAGATGAAGAGGTCACCACGTTAAGGAGTTACCTTCAACATGCCACCATTTGATTCGAAACCCATGTGTGTGTATGTGTGCGTGTGTGTGTGTGTGTGTGTGTGTGTGTGTGTGTGTGTGTGTGTGTGTGTGTGTGTGTGTGTGTGCGTGTGTGTGTGTGCGTGCGTGCGTGCGTGCGTGCGTGTTCTTTCTCTTTTTTCTTCTTCGTAAACGTCTTCACACTTGAAAAGTGATCTTCAGTAGGGAATGTGGTGGGGACGGAGGTGGAAGTACTGCCTTCTTCCAATTCTTTGTGCTGCCTTCTTCAATTCCTTGTGCTGCCTTCTTCAATTCTTTGTGCTGCCTTCTTCAATTCCTTGTGCTGCCTTCTTCAATTCTTTGTGCTGCCTTCTTCAATTCTTTGTGCTGCCTTCTTCAATTCCTTGTGCTTCCTTCTTCAATTCTTTCTGCTGCCTTCTTCAATTCCTCGTGCTTCCTTCTTCAATTCTCTGTTCTGCCTTCTTCAGTCCCTTGTGCTGCCTTCTTCAATTCTTTGAGCTGCCTTCTTCAATTCTTTGTGCTGCCTTCTTCAATTCTTTGTGCTGCCTTCTTCAATTCCTTGTGCTGCCTTTTTCAATTCCTTGTGCTGCCTTCTTCTAATTCTTTGTGCTGCCTTCTTCAATTCCTTGTGCTGCCTTCTTCAATTCTTTGTGCTGCCTTCTTCAATTCTTTGTGCTGCCTTCTTCTAATTCTTTGTGCAGCCTTCTTCAATTCTTTGAGCTGCCTTCTTTAATTCTTTGTGCTGCCTTCTTCTAATTCTTTGTGCTGCCTTCTTCAATTCTTTGAGCTGCCTTCTTCAATTCTTTGTGCTGCCTTCTTCTAATTCTTTGTGCTACCTTCTTCTAATTCTTTGTGCTGCCTTCTTCTAATCCTTTGTGTTGACTTCTTCGATTCTTTGTGCTGTCTTCTTCCAATTCTTTGTGCTGCCTTCTTCCAATTCTTTGTGCTGCCTTCTTCTAATTCTTTGTGCTGCCTTCTTCCAATTCTTTGTGCTGCCTTCTTCTAATTCTTTGTGCTGCCTTCTTCCAATTCTTTGTGCTGCCTTCTTCTAATTCTTTGTGTTGACTTCTTCCGATTCTATGTGCTGCCTTCTTCCAATGCCTTGCACAGCCTTCTTTTAATTCTTCCAATTCCTTGTGCTGCCTTCTTCCAATTCTTTGTTTCCTTCTTCCAATTCTTTGTGTTGGCTTCTTCCAATTCCTTGCACTGCCTTCTTCCAGTTCTTTGTACTGCCTTCTTCCAATTCTTTGTGTTGACGTCTTCCAATTCTTCGCGCTGCCTTCTTCCAATTCTTTGTGTTGACTTCTTCCAATTCTTTGTGTTGACGTCTTCCAATTCTTCGCGCTGCCTTCTTCCAATTCTTTGTGTTGACTTCTTCCAATTCTTCGCGCTGCTTTCTTCTAATTCTTCGAACTCTATGTGCTGCCTTCTTCCATTGCTTTGCGCTGCCTCTTTTAATTCTTCCAGTTCTTTGTGCTGCCTTCTTCCAATTCTTTATGTTTTCTATTCCAATTCTGTGTGCTTCCTTTCCAGTTCTTTGTGCTGCCTTCTTTCAATTCTTCCAATTCTTTGTGCTGCCTTCTTTCAATTTTTCCAATTCTTTGTGCTTCCTTCTTCCAGTTCTTTGTCCCGACTTCTTCCAATTCTTTGTGCTGCCTTCTTCCAATTCTTTGTGCTGCCTTCTTCCAATTCTTTGTCCCGACTTCTTCCAATTCTTTGTGACGCCTTCTTCCAATGTTTCCAATTTGTTCTGCTGCCTTCTTCCAATTCTTCCAATTCGTTGTGCTCCCTTCTTCCAATTCTTCTAATTCTTTGTGCTGCCTTCTTCCAGTTCCTTGTTCTACCTTTTTCCAATTCTTTGTGCTGCCTTCTTCCAATTCTTTGTGCTGCCTTCTTCCAGTTCCTTGTTCTACCTTTTTCCAATTCTTTGTGCTGCCTTCTTCTAATTCTTTGTGCTCCCTTCTTCCAATTCCTTGTTCTACCTTTTTCCAATTCTTTGTGCTGCCTTCTTCCAATTCTTTGTGCTCCTTTCTTCCAGTTCCTTGTTCTACCTTTTTCCAATTCTTTGTGCTGCCTTCTTCCAATTCTTTGTGCTGCCTTCTTCCAGTTCCTTGTTCTACCTTTTTCCAATTCTTTGTGCTGCCTTCTTCTAATTCTTTGTGCTCCCTTCTTCCAGTTCCTTGTTCTACCTTTTTCCAATTCTCTGTGCTGCCTTCTTCTAATTCTTTGTGCTGCCTTCTTCCAGTTCCTTGTTCTACCTTTTTCCAATTCTTTGTGCTGCCTTCTTCTAATTCTTTGTGCTCCCTTCTTCCAGTTCCTTGTTCTACCTTTTTCCAATTCTTTGTGCTGCCTTCTTCTAATTCTTTGTGCTCCCTTCTTCCAGTTCCTTGTTCTGCCTTTTTCCAATTCTCTGTGCTGCCTTCTTCTAATTCTTTGTGCTGCCTTCTTCCAGTTCCTTGTTCTACCTTTTTCCAATTCTTTGTGCTGCCTTCTTCTAATTCTTTGTGCTCCCTTCTTCCAGTTCCTTGTTCTACCTTTTTCCAATTCTTTGTGCTGCCTTCTTCTAATTCTTTGTGCTCCCTTCTTCCAGTTCCTTGTTCTACCTTTTTCCAATTCTTTGTGCTGCCTTCTTCTAATTCTTTGTGCTGCCTTCTTCCAACTCTTTGTTCTACCTTTTCCCAACTCTTTGTTCTGCCTTCTTCCAATTCTGCCAATTTTTTGTGCTGCCTTCTTCAATTATTTGTGCTGTCTTCTTCCAATTCTTTGTGTTCCCTTCTTCAAGTTCTTTGTGCTACCTTCTTCCAATTCTTTGTGCTGTCTTTTCCCAATTCTTTGTGCTCCCTTCTTCCAGTTCCTTGTTCTACCTTTTTCCAATTCTTTGTGCTGCCTTCTTCTAATTCTTTGTGGTCCCTTCTTCCAACTCTTTGTTCTGCCTTCTTCCAATTCTGCCAATTTTTTGTGCTGCCTTCTTCAATTCTTTGTGCTGCCTTCTTCCAATTTTTGTGCTGCCTTCTTCAATTCTTTGTGCTGCCTTCTTCCAATTTTTTGTGCTGCCTTCTTCAATTCTTTGTGCTGCCTTCTTCCATTTTTTGTGCTGCCTTTTTCTAATTCTTTGTGTTGACTTCTTCCGATTCTGTGTGCTGACTTCTTCCAATTCTTTGTGCTGCCTTCTTCCAATTCTTTGTGCTGCCTTCTTCCAATGCTTTGTGCTGCCTTCTTCCAATGTTTTTGTGCTGCCTTCTTCCAATTCTTTGTGTGCCTTCTTCAGTTCTTTGTGCTGCCTTCTTCCAATCTTTTGTGCTGCCTTCTTTCAATTCTTCTGTTTTGTGCTGCCTTCTCCCAATGTTTTGTGCTGACTTCTTCCAATGTTTTGTGCTGATTTCTTCCAATGTTTTGTGCTGACTTCTTCCAGTTCTTTGTGCTGCCTTCTTCCAATTCCTTGTTCTGCTTTCTTCCTATTCCCAAACGTTCCGTGCCTTAGTCTGTGCTTCTTTGCCTCCGTCTTCCTGTTGCCAACACTTGTGTGGGTCAGTCGGTCTGTGTCGTTGTGTTGCCTTCTTCCATTTCGTAACAGCGGTATGAACACGGCGACATCATTACTCTCATCACTATCCGTCTATCACCAGTGAGTCAATGAATCGAGGTCGGAGACTGGGAGTCGGGTTCATGACTTCAGTTCGTCAGAGAATCGTTTTCTTTATCCCCCCCCCCCCCCCCCCCTATGACAGCAGTTCAACAAGCACAGCTGTTAGCTCATTAGACAGCCTCAGACATTGTCCAGGGCTGTCTGCAGCCTCTACCCGTCCATTACACCCAGTCAGCCATGACAGGGGAATGCAGTGAAGCGAACATTCTACTAAGGGGGGAGGGGGGGTGTGGGGGGGGGGTGTAGGAGCCTTACAGCGGAACAACAGTTGCCCATCACCACAATGATCACCATTTTTGTTTCTCACTAGTCGTTCCCAAGTGAACTTGAACTGTTGATAAACATTCATGGCAAGTAAACCTAACACAATTTTGCCGATCGTTTCGTTCAAAACATTGATCAATTAAACACAATGTTTGCCGATCGTTTCGTTCAAAACATTGATCAATTAAACATAATGTTTGCCGATTGTTTCGTTCAAAACATTGAAACATTGATAAATTAAACACAATGAGTAATCCTGTATGTTCATAAATACGCAAATCGTGTAGTCCAGCCTATTCATAAATGAACAGATTGCTTTGACGAGCACATTCATAATAAACTGGTCATATAGCCCGACGTAGTCATGAAGAAACGAATTACGTAGTCCAGCACACTCATAAATAAATAAATTGTGTATCCCAGCACATCAACAATACGGGAATCGTGTAGTCCGACACATTAATCAACGAATTTTGAAGTCCGGTGCATTCATAAATCTACGAGTTATGCACTCTGACACATTTAAAAATGAACGGATTATGGACTTTAACACATTCATAAATCAATGAATTATTCACTCTGACACATTCATCGATCAAGGAATTATGTACTCCGATATATTTATACCTCACAAATTTTTAGTCTGGTGTTTTCATAAATCAGTGAATTATATACTCTGACACACTTGTAAATTAACGAATTATGTTGACAGGCAATTTTATGATTATGTTTAAGCGAGTCTTGTAGCCCGGCACATTCGTAATAAACGAATTATGTAGTCCGACACATTCATAAATAGGTGAATCATGTGTAAGCGATAACCGAACGTTCAGGCTGACACATTCAGGAATGAACATGACACAGACAAAAAACCAACGTCCATTTTGCGCCCAAGCTGACAAGATAAGCGAGTGCTCTTCACTGTCCTGGATGTTGTTTGTCTTGCCTGAAGAAGACCAAAGAGGTCGAAACGCGTCGTGATATGTGTTGTAATTTGTGTGTTCACTTTGTCCAGCGGAATAACTTCAATTTCTATCCTCTTAAACCAAAGTTTAGGCAGCCTACAGTCGGATTCAGTGTCTTTCCATTCCAAATCCGCTTCATCCTCACTGTTAGCGATGTTGTCTGTGAAAGGTTAGAGGTCAGGAAGGAAATTCTGTCCAATAAGATACCGTCACGTTCTCCACGCACTATCAGTCCTAACGCCTCCTGATTGGTAGATGGATGTCTCGGCATTGCTGACCTTCTGACCCAGACTGCCCAGCAGGCAGGGGCGCCGTGTCACTGTCATTGTATAATGGGCTGATTGCCTGGGACTGGAGGGTCAAATCCACGGAGCTTGTCTTGATCACTGCTACAACGTCTAACAAAATGATGACGTGTTTGGGCCAGTGCGAATGACAGGCACACCGACTGTGGTACTGATGATCCAGGGACAGAGCGAGAGCGCCTCTAAAGTGGTCATTATTTGGTTCTATTATTTCTGTGGAAAAGAGTGACTCATGTGTATTCAGAACTCGGAATTTTCTCTCGGGATACACCGGTGTGTGCTGAACAAGATCAAAAGTTTGGACAAGGAGACATTTTTTTTTAGTCCACAACGTATCGAATTGCTATGGTCAGTCAATGAACAAAAAGGAAAAACAACAAACGAAAACCTTCTTCACTCATATCTGAGTAGTAATTTTCAGGACCCATATTTCTCTCTCTCTCTCTCTCTCTCTCTCTCTCTCTCTCTCTCTCTCTCTCTCTCTCTCTCTCTCTCTCTGCTCTTGTATTTCCTTACTAAATTGTGTACCAGTACAATAGTGCTTTACTTGCAATATGTTTTTTTTTCTGACAATTCGTTTTCACTCTGTGACAGATCAGTACGTAAAACTATTTCCAGTTCTGCTACAACCCAGGAAATGTTGTGATATATTCCTATAACAATAGGCCATTATAGAATAGATTACTTCTGTTGTGTGGCATCACTGTAGCTTCTGACGGAGAGTGATGGTTTCCCTGCTGTATCCCATTGTTCATCACTTCGTCGTCTTCCCACTGTCAATGTACGTTTTGTCCCCATCCAAACGATCTCTCTCTCCCCACCTCATACTCCTCTGATCTTCTTTGTCCCTCCATCTCCCCTTCCCGACGACACTCCTCCCCCTCTTCCATCTTCCCCCTCCCCTCCTTTCCACTTTCTCTTCCTAAGCATCCTTGTCATATTTCATTGTTTGTGTTCTAAGTATATTTGGGCTTGGATGAATACAGACATCTCCAAATGTTCTGTCAGATTTCTTTGTTTGTGTTCTAGTATATTTGGGCATGGATGAATACAGGCACCTCCAATCCTTCTGTCAGATTTCATTGTTTTTTGTTCTAGGTATATTTGGGCTTGGATGAATTTAGACACCTCCAAATTTCAGATTTCATTGTTTGTGTTCTAGGTATCATTCTGTCCCTGTCAGAGATCCGTTTCTGTTTGGAGGAACAATGTCAAATGCGTCGACACCAGAGGAAAGGCTTTACAGGCTAAAAACGCCAGCGATTCACAATCAAAGAGGTATGGTGAAGGAATCAGCGCCTCTCCCTGTGCTGCCCCTTGGAATGCATTCTGGTGATCAGATCTATTGGGGATCTAAGGATTCATGACTTAAAATCAGTATGTGCAGGTAGCATTTAAATCCTAAGGGTTAAATAGTCGGGGAAAGGAAAATTTACTACCTGCAGATGCATCTGTAGGTAATTGCTAATAGGCGTTTTTAGTTTAAGAAAAAGTGTGTGTGCGTGTGTGTGTGTGTGTGTGTGTGTGTGTGTGTGTGTGTGTGTGAGAGAGAGAGAGAGAGAGAGAGAGAGAGAAAGAGAGAGGGAGAGAGAAAGAGAGAGAAAAGCTGGATAGGTAAGAAATCCATTTAACATACTAACTGGAAATAGGGTTGTATTGATTAACTTGTGTCCATCTGGAATTCAAATATGTATAAGTAGCACAGAAACCATGCTCTTTGTCGCAGAGTAAAATCTCTCTCTCTCTCTCTCTCTCTCTCTCTTCTCTCTCTCTCTCTCTCTCTCTCTCTCTCTCTCTCTGGAATTCAAATATGTATAAGTGGCACAGAAACAATACTCTTGGTCGCAAAGTAAAAGTTATCTGATCTGTGTGTGTGGGGTGTGTGTGTGTGTGTGTGTGTGTGTGTGTGTGTGTGTGTGTGTGTGTGTGTGCGTGTGGGTGTGTGTGTGTGTGTGTGTGTGTGTGTGTGTGTGTGTGTGTGTGTGTGTGTGTGTGTGTTTCATCTGTATTTCAAATAAGTATAAGTGGCACAAAAACTATACTCTTTGTCCCAAAGTAAAACATCTAAATTCTCTCTCTATCCCTACCTCTGTTCTGTCTCTGTCTCTATCTCTGTCTATCTGTCTGTCTGTCTGTCTGTCTGTCTGTCTGTCTGTCTGTCTGGCTGTCTCTCTCTCTCTCTCTCTCTCTCTCTCTCTCTCTCTCTCTCTCTCTCTGTCAGTGGACACATTCACAGACCAGTTCCTACAGTCAGGGGACTCAATAACATGAGATAGTTTCAAAGTGAGGTGACTGCAGGTGGAAACTGAAACAAATTTGAAAGAGACATTCTGGTTATTCCGCCGGACAAAAGGAACAAACAAATGACAAGACAAAACAGGACGCCTTTCGACCTCGTAGGTTTTCTTCAGGCAAGACAAACAACATTCAGGACAATGAAAACGAAGAATGAGCAATCACTTATCTCCTCAAATTGGGTGCAAAATGGACGTTGGTTCAAGATGGACGTTGCTTCAAGACGGACGTTGATTCAAGATGGACGTTGATTCGGGTGGAATGATGATTATTTCTCTTTAGAGTTTTTTTCCCTACAAAATGGTGATGGTATCTTTATCGCATTTCGTGACCTACTAATTTTTCGCTGGTCTGACCTCATGGCTTTGAGAACACCATCGCGTGGTCACCTCTGCCGAGTGGTGCTGGAACGATACACACTGAGAAGCTTTTCTGATTGATGTCCACCTCTGAAGCGACCTACTGCGAATTCTACTCCCCTGACCTTCACTTCTATTCACCTCTAGCCCCCCCCCCCCTCCTCCATCTTCCTTCCGTGCTAGCGAAGCCCCCATGATTTGCCTCCCTAAATCATCACCTCTACCCCCCCCCCCTCCCATAACATCATCACCAGCGAGGCTCTGCTCCTGTGGCCTCTCTCAGTCCATCTAAGGTGTGATTGCTGGCGTCATCAGAGAGGGTCGAAGGGTCACGTGAAAGGTCAGGCTGAACAGGGATTGATTGCATTGTCTGGGTTCTGCTTTTGAGGACAAATGGCAGAAATAAATGGCTGTTCCAGACGGTTTGTGCAGACCTTGTTGTGACGGCCTATTTCAGGTCTGCTTGCGTCTGTACTGGCGTGAACTCCGGGTACAGAGCGAACTCTTGGGAGTTCTACCATCTGTTCAATTCCCATCCATCTGCTGATTTTATCCCCCCCCCTCCCCATCCCCCTTGATGCACTAAATCCCCATCCAACATTCCCTCTCGCCCATCAATTCCCCAACAATGTCTGGAACTCTGTGGAAAGGTTAGTGTCTGCCACCGATTGATGTTCGTCCATCTCCCCCCCCTCCCTTCCCCGCCCCCTTCTGCGTCAAGCTGCCCTCTTCCTACCACCCTAATCCCCCAAACTGTGAGTTATTCCTGCTCTGTCTGACTGACTGGAGACTGTCTGACCTGTCTGGCTCTGGTTATCTTGTGGCTATATATAGTCTGTGGAATGGTGAGTTATTCCTGCTCTGTCTGACTGGAGACTGTCTGACCTGTCTGGCTCTGGTTATCTTGTGGCTATATATAGTCTGTGGAATGGTGAGTTATTCCTGCTCTGACTGACTGGAGACTGTCTGACCTGTCTGGCTCTGGTTATCTTGTGGCTATATATAGTCTGTGGAATGGTGAGTTATTCCTGCTCTGTCTGACTGACTGGAGACTGTCTGACCTGTCTGGCTCTGGTTATCTTGTGGCTATATATAGTCTGTGGAATGGTGAGTTATTCCTGCTCTGTCTGACTGACTGGAGACTGTCTGACCTGTCTGGCTCTGGTTATCTTGTGGCTATATATAGTCTGTGGAATGGTGAGTTATTCCTGCTCTGTCTGACTGGCTGGAGACTGTCTGACCTGTCTGGCTCTGGTTATCTTGTGGCTATATATAGTCTGTGGAATGGTGAGTTATTCCTGCTCTGTCTGACTGGAGACTGTCTGACCTGTCTGGCTCTGGTTATCTTGTGGCTATATATAGTCTGTGGAATGAAATACAGTTTGGGAGTCTTCAGGTAAGACCACGTGTGAGTGTGTGTGTGTGTGTGTGTGTGTGTGTGTGTGTGTGTGTGTGTGTGTGTGTGTGTGTGCGTACGTGCATGCGTGCACGCGCGCGTGCGTGTGTGTGTATGTGTGTGACAGAAACTAGTTAACTATACAACTGTTTAAGAGGAGAGAGAGAGAGAGAGAGAGAGAGAGAGAGAGAGAGAGAGAGAGAGAGAGAGAGAACGAAGGAACGAACGAACAAAATTTGTTTAATGAGGGAACAGAATAAGCACATGGCAGGCCTGTTTGCATCTTGCCCTCAAAAATGAAAAAGAAACATTTCAAACACAAAAGCCACCCTCCACACCCCAATCATTAACCAAACATCCACCTGTCGCACAATTTACAATTCAAATATAACAACATGCGCACATACATACATATGCATTGTCAAATATTACATCTATCGAATAGCATGATCTGAAAAAGATAGAAATACAGAACGCATAATATTCATAAATAGAAATCAACATGATAGTAAATCAATATTAAAACCAAGAATCTGTTCCGGAAGGGGGTGTACAGCACACATTTTTTGCGCCCTCCAGATATGCACGCAATTCCCCTTTCCCCTCTATCCCCTGTTCTCTGCAAACAATTCCATCCTCGCCCCTCGTCACAAACACCCCACCTCACCCCATCTACCCCTCCGTTCACAACCAACCCTTCTCAAACAGAGAGAGAGAGAGAGAGAGAGAGAGAGAGAGAGAGAGAGAGAGAGAGAGAGTGAGGCCGGATATAAAAGTAAATATTCACTGATCATAAGGATCAGGAGATGCTGTTCATGTATTGCGTCATAAGGTGTGTTTGATATTTGTTTTCAAAGACTCGGAGGCTTGTATTTACATCAAATGAAGTTATAACAGAATTCCATAAGCAGCCACCAGAGTACAACAAGCTTGATTTAAACGCATCTATTCTCGGAAGAGGTACTTTTATCTTGTAAACATGACGAATCTTCTTCATTTCGAATCTATTTTTCAAAGCCATAGGAGCACGGTGGGACATTATATTAAACATAAAGATAGCTTTGTTGTAAACTAGTTTCCATTTTAGAGGCAGAATTCCTAAATGTTTATATTCTGAGAAAGTAGGGGTGAAGGACTTCAGGAGGATCAGTTTAATGGCACGTCTATGTAAACTGAATAAAGGTTTTAAAATATTATCACTAGCGGAATCCCATATTGTTGAGGCATAGTTTATGTAAGATTCAACATAGGCATGAAAGAACAACTTACGGTTATGTTGATCTAAAAAGTGTTTCATTCTGGAAAGCTGGTAAATCTTTCTGGACACATTTTTACATAATAACGCAATATGATTTGACCATGACAGATTGTTATCAATAATAACACCTAGGATCATATGGTGATCAACTTCCTCGAGATTTTCTCCATTAATACAAAGGTAATTATTGCTACAAGAAAGATTTTGACGTTTTTGTCTGGTAGTAATTAATAAGTATTTAGGTTGTTTTTTTGGGGGGTGGAGTCGCATATGATTAAGTTCAGACCATTCAGATAACTTGTTGATACTTTCTTGTAAGGAGATAAAAATGCTATCTAATCTATCGTACAGGTGTGGATAGTGGTATCATCGGCAAACATCTCACATAAAGTTGTAAAAAAACAGAGGTAGATCGTTTATATATATAGAAAATAGTATTGGACCAAGGACTGAGCCTTGAGGGACGCCGTAGTTAACAGGTAGAATGGAAGAATTTGATCTATTTACCGAAACGCACTGTTTCCTGTCTGAGAGAAATGAAGATAGAAGTTCCAAAGCGTTGTCAGTTAGGCCATAGATCTTTAATTTCTCAAGTAGAAGACTGTGGTCGACGACATCAAATGCTTTCATAAAGTCTACTACTGGAACACCTGTAATTTTATCATTGTTTATGTTAGTAAGCCACTGGTCAACAAGATTAGTTAATGCTGTGTGACAAAAATGGTTGGCTCTGAGTCCGAACTGGTTTGGATGAAACAGATCGAAGGAGTTGAAATGATTAAGAATGTGTTTGTTTATATGATCTTCCAAAGGTTCAGACAAGATGGAGATGGGTCTATAATTTGAGGGATCAGCATAGTCACCTGATTTATAGATGGGTATAATTTTAGCAGCTTAAAAAGCTTTTGGAATATAATTTTTTGCAAGGCATAGGTTGTAGATGTAAGTAAGCGTTTCGGCGATTACTGGGGCTGACAATTTCAAGATTTTCCCATCAATGCCATCAAAACCACTTGTGTTACTTTGTTTTAGGCTACTAAGAGATTTATACACTTCATGCACACCCATAAATGGTATATTTGAAAGAGAGGATATATTTCTAGAATTGTAAAAGTCCTGAAGAATATCCAATTTATTTTCTGACGTTCTGTTTATTTTCATTGTTGAGTTAGCTATGTCACAAAAATGTGTATTCAAGACATCAGATGATAAATCTTTTGGCGAGGTAGTATGACCTTTAACATTTTATTAGTAAGCTCGTTTATCGCTTTCCAAATAGATCTGTTATCTGCTTTGGAAGAAATAAGATCTTGAAAATACTTTTTCTTTGACGATCGTTTTAGGTAATTGACTAAGTTCCTTTGTTTTGTTTTTTTTAGGAATCGAGAGAGAGAGAGAGAGAGAGAGAGAGAGAGAGAGAGAGAGAGAGAGAGAGAGAGAGAGAGAGAGAGAGAGAGAGAGTACGCATGCACTTACATGAATATGTAATACGTTTACAAGAAATTCTTTAATAGGTCAAGGTGCGCAGATAATGCAAGATACTATTATCGTTTTTCTTTCCCTTCCTGTTCCATGAATTTCAAGTGGTTATCACAATAATACAGCAAAAAACTCCTCTCACTTTCAGTCACTGTCTACAACATACACTTGTTTTAAGCTTGTCATGTACATGGTAATTCAAATTTGTATCCAAGAATTTGTGTCGGTAATTATAAGGATTTTTTTCTTTTGAATTTAATCGTTGACAACATCATTTAGCTTTTGTGTTTGGTTTCCCTATTTAATTCTTGCAAGACTAGTTTCTTTCTTGCTGGCATTGAAAATATGCGCTGGTACCCCTTGACATAAGGACAGCACGAGTCAGGTTCTGCTGCTGTTGTCTTTTGGCTGTTTTCTGTTTACCTGTCCGATAGCGCTTCGTTTCTGTGACAGATCAGAATGTACAATCAGATTTCCAATTCGGGAAACGGTGAGATATTTACGGTCCAAAGCACAATGAATGCATTTAATGCGTATGACGTCTGTTCTTTTGCGTTTAGCGGATTGGTGGCGCCGAGGTTTCTGTTCCTCTCTTCTGTCATGTTGTTCTTCACTTTGGGGATTTTCTTCTGTCACTCTTTGCATCGCTCGAAACCAACCACACCCACCCACCTCTCTCTCTCTCTCTCTGGCCGCCGACTCCTTGCCCCTCCCCCTCCTCCAGTACCTCAGTCTCTCTCCTCTCTCTCTCTCTCTCTCTCTCTCTCTCTCTCTTAGTATCCCTGTCGGACGCGCGCGCGCGCGCACACACACACACACACACACACACACACACACACACACACACACACACTCTCTCTCTCTCTCTCTCTCTCTCTCTCTCACTCTCTCTCACTCATTTTCCTCTCTCTCCTTCTCTCTCTTTCTTCTCTTTCTCCCTTTCTTCTTCTCTCCTCTCTCTCTCCTCCTCTCCTTTCTCCTTAGATCTCTCTCTTCTCTCTCTCTCTCTTCTCCCCCCTCTCTCCTCTCTCTCTCTCTCTCTCCTCTCTCTCTCTCTTTTCTCGTCTCTCGACTCTCTCCCTTCCCTCTTCCTCTCTTTCCTCTTTCTCCTCTCTCTGTGTGATACCCTATCCCTCTCTCTCTATCTTCTCTCTTTAGCATTGTCTGACTCAAACCCTATCCCTGACTCTCTCTACCTGCTCTCCTCGTCCTCTCGTTAAAACACTGACTCCTCTCTGATGGCAGTGTCCCCCCTCCACGTCTTACCCGATTCTTCAGACCTTCAGGTTCAGTTTTATTAAGGAGGTGTCGCTGCGTGCGGACTGATCCATATACGCTACACCATATCCGCTAAGTTTCGAGACCACACTGCGAATGATTTAAAGCTAATGGATAAATGAATCAATGACTGAGATGAGAAAAGTTAAGAAGAGGGTCTCATGGCTACGACTTAGCAGATGTCTGATTTATGCATTAGCCCAACGCGCTGGTCAGACCTTGAGTAAACTACGTAACATTGGTCGTGCCGTTATTATTATTATTGTATGTGTGTACGGTGAGTGTACACAAGTGTGTATGTATGGTTGTGCATGGGTGTATGGGCACGGGCCCATGTGTGTGGCAGTGTATGCGGTGCGCGAGTGCATGTGCGTGTGTGTATGGTGTGTGTATGCGTGTGCATGTGCGCGCGCAGGCGTGCACTCGCACGCGCGTGTATGTGTGTGTGTGTGTGTGTGTGTGTGTGTGTGTGTATACGTGTGTGTGATCTGTGGGTTTGTGTGAGCATGCTCCTGCTGGCACGCATCTACATACAAACGTGTACATATACATGTGTACATGTGTGTGTCTGTATATATGGGTGTATACATATGTGCGTATTTGTGTGTGCCTGTATATATGGGTGTATACATGTGTGTGTGTGTGTGTGTGTGTGTGTGTGTGTGTGTGTGTGTGTGTGTGTGTGTGTGTGTATGTGTGTGTGTGTGTGTGTGTGTGTGTGTGTGTGTGTGTGTGTGTGTGTGTGTGTGTGTGTGTGCGCGCGCGCGCGCGCCGCATTTTCAGTATTTTTCCCCTGAAGAAGCAATTTTTTTCTGTCTGGTCTTGTGCGCCATCTCAATGCCCCCACGTCGGTCGTTCCGGCTCTAACATCCACAGCTACATCCTGGTTGGTCCCACCACAACTCCAGAACTGGTCATTCACAGGGAGCTGTCAATGGCAAGTCCTGATGAGACATCCCTCCAGAGGAAACACTGAACTGCTGCCGAGGCATGCTACCTGTTCTGATCGAACATACGTAGGACACCACCTCCTAAGCCCCATTCTAATGACAATAACTGCTTAGTCGCGGAGCCACCACGAGTGAGCTGTCTCTCTGGACGTTGCCACCACGTCCGTCCAACGACCGTCTCCATCCATTTGCCGATACCGGTGAACCTGCCAGAATCTAATTAACTGCACTGAGGTGGAGAGGAATTCGAAACTGAGGTCACCTTGAGAGCAGGGCATGGAAGGCCACAGAATTTGAGACTTGTTGAAACAAATGATGATCGAAGAGGATGAGGCTGATGAAGGTGTTGCTACGGATTGTCATTCCGGTCTGAGACTGCATGACAGGACTGTAGTCTACGCCTACTTTCATAATATATCCCGACGTTAATCAGGTCCCAGACATACAAACCCCTGCAGAGTTGGTCGGGAAATTTGATGAACTCTTTCAGAGAGAATCCTTTAAATGGATGAAACTCAACTGCGTGGTCCCAGGTGTTGCCCAACTGAGACCACAACAAACTCATCTCTGGAAAGGAGCCGGTCGGGGCAGAAAAATCCCACAAATAAGCGGATCTGATGGGAATCGAACCCACGACCTCCCAGCTGGCAGTCTGCAATGCTAGTTCACTTCAGCACGGCGGCTGGACCTTCCGTGAAGCAGTGGTCTGACCATGAGCAGAAGGGATATGTTCTGCTGCTGTCAGACGGGCAGTGGTCTGACCATGAGCAGAAGGGATATGTTCTGCTGCTGTCAGACGGGCAGTGGATGTGAAGCAGTGGTCTGACCATGAGCAGAAGGGATATGTTCAGCTGCTGTCAGACGGGCAGTGGTCTGACCATGAGCAGAAGGGATATGTTCAGCTGCTGTCAGACGGGCAGTGGTCTGACCATGAGCAGAAGGGATATGTTCTGCTGCTGTCAGACGGACAGTGGTCTGACCATGAGCAGAAGGGATATGTTCTGCTGCTGTCAGACGGGCAGTGGATGTGTGAACCCAGGAAAGAAGCAGCACAGGCTGGAATCAACTTCAATGAAGTTGTCTTCAGGTCTGGCGGCAGACTGTGATTCAGTGCCTGGAACTAAACCAAGGCAGGCGACTATCAGAACGACTGTAGTCTGTAGCTCAGGGTAGGAGGCACACTATTGATTTGAGTCTGTTGTCTTGTTGATCAAGGATGAGAAGAACACGGTTTGCAGTCTGTAAGAGCTTGCTGCGGGTTTGTTGCAATGTCCGATTGGGGTTTTAGGTTCTTTTGTGTGCGTGCGTGCGTGCATGCGTGAGTGTGTGTGTGTGTGT
>CM065733.1:66754827-66797327 GCA_033310375.1 Conus canariensis
CATGAATGACTTCCCTCAGATTTAAAACATAGGATAGCTACCATCCTCAGCTGACAGAGGAAAGCCGCAAGAAAGCAAGGAAAAGTAAGTGGCTCTCAGGACAACTGAAATGTCAAAGTCCAAAACCCCACACTACGTGATTCTTTCAGAGCCTGAGGACTGTAGGGAGAGAGATGGCCACTGTCGCTGATGCTGAGGATGGCTTGCTCAGCACACATCTCCGCTCCCCATAGTCTGACTCTCCTCTCAGCCAAGAGTGGAATGCCAGACACCAAGTACCATTCAGGTAGAGGAGACATAGGCTGCTATCATGGGAAACAACAACATCAACATCATCAACAACAACGACAACAACAGCAGCAACAACAGCAACAACAACAACAACATCATCATCATCACTAACGACATCATCATCAACAGCAACAACAAAACAACAGTAACAACAACAAGAACAAGAACAACAACAACAACAACAACAACACTTAGAATACAATGATAACGCACATTGACTAGGGAGGCCCGATGATGCTTTTGGCAGAGTATGGTACGATACAAATCACAAAAGTACACTGGTTGTGAATTTGGTTTGATTTCAGTCTCTGCAGGCAGAATGGAAAGAGTTTTCATCCACGCATAAATAGATCACTTTAAGAACGAAACTCGGTAAAAACAGGAGTTATTTGTGTTCATCGACACGACAATATATCCAAGACACAGAAAAGAAGTGATATTCGACCGGGCTGGTTAGAGAGAGAGAGAGAGAGAGAGAGAGAGAGAGAGAGAGAGAGAGAGAGAGAGAGAGAGAGAGAGAGAGAGAGAGAGAGAGAGAGAGAGAGAGAGAGAGGACTCAGGCGTGCGTGGGTTGCAATCAATACGCACACTGACAGGAGGAAGACGACAAAGTGAGGAACAAATTGATAGAACAGGGGAGACTACTGCTCTGAACCATAAGTCACTACTCTGTACCATGGTAGTATATACGATGCGAATAACTGGCATCAAGTTGGCTTCGTTTTATTGTATGGACTGCTAATTTCATAACGTTTTATGGCGTGAAAACAGATGAGAATTAAGTTTTTTTTATCTGTCATAGAGTGTAAAGAAAAGATAAAATTGGAAAAAGAATGAGACTGTAAGGGAAGCACTATTGGACAGGTAACCAAATGATGAAAAAGACAACAGTACAGAGAGAGAGAGAGAGAGAGAGAGAGAGAGAGAGAGAGAGAGAGAGAGAGAGAGAGAGAGAGAGAGAGCAAGGCAGCTTGGTGAGAATGAAGTCTGGTGAAAGACCAAGATCAATGCTCAGGTAGGTGAGAATCAGAGAGAGTTCTCCTGTCCGACCTCATTCCAGACAGAGAAAAGCACTCAGACTGGAATCACCTGGCTCCCATGCCGGCTGGTAAATGAAGTGGAAACAGTCACAGCTACCTGACAGCAAGGTGTCTTCAACGCAGATCAAGTTGTGCACCATAAAACGAGCTTTTAACACGGAGAACACACAAGTGAAACAAACATCCATTCAGGAGGTTTTGGAAGGTTGAGTGCAGGTTAATACAAAGAAAATAAACAAAAAGAATACTTTTACAAGCTCGATGGTTTTACACACACACACACACACACACACACACACACACACACACTCCACACACACACACACACACACACACACACACACAGGCACAAAGACACACACACACACACACACGCGCGCGCACACACACGCACGCAGACACGGACGCACGCACGCACGCACGCACACAATGCATGCTCGGACACATACACAATCACACAAATCTTACTTTCCCCAGCCCCCACCCCGCTAAACGCTTAGTCGGAACCAAGAGCAAGAACTACATTGTCTTCATCGGTGGTCTGGTTTACAAAGGTGACGGACACCGTCGTGGGTGTGTAAGATGGGTTTTTTTCAAAGATAGGTGCTACGAGTTTTTCAGGTTCTTTCCAGTCTTCTTCCTCGCCTCTGTGGGAAGGAAATAGAGCCAAACAACCTTTCCCTCCACCCCCTCTACCCCCCTCCACCCCCACCCCCCGGAACTGGAATCAATGAGACACTACGGTCTAAATGCACAGTCTGCATGGAGTATGTCCTTCTCTTTTCTTCTTCTTCTTCTTCTTCTTCTTCTTCTTCTTCTTCTTCTTCTTCTTCTTCTTTCTCCTTTTCTTCTCTTCTTCTTTCTTTCTTTCTTCTTTTTACTTCTTCTTCTTCTTCTTCTTCTTCTTCTTCTTCTTCTTCTTCTTCTTCTTCTTTCTTCTTCTCCTTTTTCCCCTTGTCCTTTTCCTACTTTATCCTTTCCTTCTTTTCCCTTCACACTAGTAATCCTTGTTGTTGTTGTTTGTTGTTGTTTTTCACTGCACACGTTTCATTGTTATTGTGCATGGCCAGCATTTCTCCTCTGCTTAGCCGGAAATCGATCTGCATTTCACCCAGAAAAGTTCAACCTCTGTCAAACTGCCACAAAGAAAAGAATCAATCAATAAAGACCTTCCACTGCCTGAACATGTCTGTGCTGACCTATCGGAAACTTCCCCTTCCCCCTCCCCTCCCACACACATCTTAGTTTCATCTCCATTCATCCCTGCCCTTTTCCTCTTTCTCCTGTCCTTGCTTGTGCTGTCCCCGTGATTTTCCCCCAGTCATCACCTCTCTCCTCCCCTCTCCCCTCCCGTCATCAGGAAGCAGTAGGGGAGGCACTGTCTGTGCGGCATCTCTCTTTCCGCCAATGGTGTGAAGACTGGCATCAGACAGGGCCCAATTGTCACGTGACAGTTTGGCCGGACGGCCAGTGACTCCATAGTTAGGGTTGGCTTTTGTGCAGGAAGGGCAGGAACGGCTGGCTACCTGACCATGATGGTTTTGATGTCTATGCTGAGGTTGCTGCGAAATCTGATTGATGTTTGTGCTGAGATTACCATGAAAACTGATTTTATGTCTGCCTGCATCTGCACTGGGGTAAACTATGTTAACAGAGAGGTTTCCTCCTTTGTTGATTTCCTATTCATCTCATGATTCAAGTTTTCCTCTGCCTACATCTGTCAGCTCCCCAAGACTCTGCTCAAAGTTGTTCTGGCCTGCAATTTGGTATAGTCTGTGATTGATTCTTGTACATTCCAAATAGTCGAGCCCTCCCCTTACTATTCCCCCTTCCACTGTTCTCTTCCTGCCCATGTCATCTCCCTCCCCTCCCCCAGCTGCTGTCCACTCCTACCCTAAGCTCAGCATCCTCCATAATGAGAATCATTCTGGCACTGTCCCCATGTCTCAAAGGTTCAGGACATGATTATGAGTCTGTACGATTTTTGTAATAGGCGCTACAAGTTTCTGACAGGGTTGTTTTTAGTCTTTTTCCTCACCACTGAGGGAAGGAAGTACTGAGACCAAACAAATCCCCTCCAGAACTGGAGTTGATGACACAGTACGGTCTATATGTCCAGTCTACATGGATATGTCCTGATGGTTCTTCTTGTTCTTGTTCTTGTTCTCCCTCCTCCCCTCCACCTCCTCCTCCTCCTCCACCTCCTCCTCCTCCTCCTCCTCCTTCTTCTCCTCCTCCACAGCCTTGATAAGACCCTTTGTGGGTGTCTGGGCTGTAAGCAACATTACTTACCTTACTTCCTCCACCACTTCTTCTTCTTCTCCTCTTCTTTTCCTCCTACTCTTCTTTCTCGTCCTCCTCCTCCTTTTCCTCTTCCTTTCTTTCCTCCTCTTCCTCCTTCTTCTTCTGTCTTTTTTCCTTTTTCCTTCTTCTTCTAGTTGTCTTCTTCTTTCTCTTTTTCTTTTCATGTTTCTTCTTCTTCTTCTTCTTTCTTCTTCTATTTTTTTCCTTTTCCTCTTCCTATATTATCCTTTTCCCTTCTTTTCACTGCACGTTAGTAATTATTTTTGTTTGTTGTCGTTTTCCTTAGCACATGTTCCGTTGTTGCTGTGGATGACCATCATCTCTCCTCTGCTTTGCCAGAAATCGATCTGCATTTCACCCAGAAAATTGTCACCTCTGCCAAACTGCCAAGAAGAAAAGAACTAATCCATAAAGACATAAATAATCCCTTCCACTGCCTGGAAAGGTCTATGCTGACCTATTGGAACCCCCCCCCCACCACCACCACCTCATTCTCCATTCATCCCTGCCCGCCTTCCTCTACCTCCCTTCCTTGCTCGTGCTGTCCCCCGTAATTTTCCCACCCACCCCCTACCCCATCATCACCTCCCTCATCCCCTCCCCTTTTCCCCCTCCCATCGTTAGGAAGCAGCAGGGGAAGCACCGTCTGTGCGGCATCTCTCTTTCTTCCAATGGTGTGAGGGCTGGCATCACACAGGGCCCAATTGTCACGTGACAGGTTTGGCCAGCCGGTGAGTGATTCCTCAGTTAGGGGTTGGCTTGTGGGCAGAAAAAGGCAGGAACGGTGGTTATCTGACCGTGATAGTTTTGATGTCTGTGCTGAGGCTACTGTGAAATCTAATTGACGTTTGTGCAGCGGTTGCCATGAAAACTGAATTTATGTCTGCTAGCATCTGCACTGGGGTGAACTTTGCCAACAGAGGGGGCTCCTCTGTTTGTTGATTTCCCATCCATCTCATGAATCGCCTTTCCCTCTGCCTACATCTGTCAGTTCCCTAAAACTCTTCAAAGTTCTTCTAGCCTGCAACAGTTTCAGTTTGAGTTTCAGTTTCATCAAGGAGGTGTCACTGCGTGCAGGCTAGTCCAACTACGCTACATCAAGTCTGCTAAGTTTCAAGGCCATGCTGCGCATGATTTAAAACTGATGGAAAAATGAATTAATGACTAAGATTAGAGAATTTGAGAAGAGGATCTCATGGCTACGACATAGCTGATGTCTGACCTATGCATTAGCCCAGCACACTGGTCAGACCTTGGGTACCTACCCAACATGATCACTGTATGTGTTTGTGGTGAGTGTGCAACTTTAACAGGAAAGTTATAGTCTGTGACTGATTCTTGTTCGTTCCAACCTCCACCACACCTCCACCGCCCTTTCCCTATCCACTTCTCCTCTCTCTGGTTTGCCTAACCCTCAACTTAGCATCCTCCATAATCAGAATTATTCCTGCTCCGTCCATTATATTGGAGTCTTGTCTTCCCTCTATATATGTAAATGTCGAGCAAAACATAGATGGGAATCACCTGTGTGTGTGTGTGTGTGTGTGTGTGTGTGTGTGTGTGTGTGTGTGTGTGTGTGTGTGTGTGGTGTGGTGTGTGTGTGTGTGTGTGTGTGTGTGTGTGTGCGTGCGTGCGTGGATGGGTGTGTGCGTGCGTGCGTGCGTGCGTGTGTGTATGTGTGTGTGTGTGTGTGTGTGTGTGTGTGTGTGTGTGTGTGTGTGTGTGTGTGTGTGTGTGTGTTAGTAGGCATTTCAAGAGCAGTCAGGCAAATCCAGACTTTGTGGAATTGTGTTGTCTTCTTAAAATGCTATGTTCTTATATCAGTACAAACCATTTACCAATCAAAACGTGTCGCCCATTCTGTACAGCATCAAATACAGAAATGTTTTGTACCGTGCAGTGTTCTGTATTCTACCGGAGGCATACCAGCTCTACCAGGTCGCTCTTCTTCTCATTATTTCAACGATTTCTGAGCCACTCCAAGAGACTGACAATTGGTTTCAGGCATTCTACTGCAATAGACTCGGTGTTTGAGGCATGGAAGCAGACAATTCGTGCTGAACAAATCATTTTTAATCAACGACAGTGACCTGCTCTCTCCCACAGGGTCGACAGCTTCTGACAGAAACGTGTGGCGTGGTATTGGACTTTTCCAATTGACATGTCCGGAGAGGTCTCACCTTCATTTCTTTTCAGGTGTTTTAATTTTGTTGTTGGTGTTGTCAGGGAGAAAAGTGAACATCGAATGCTGTGGCTCCGTGTGCAATCAGAAGTGCCTTTACTGTAGAGCCCTTTGACTCCTTTGCGAAAGTTTTTCACCTTCAACGTTTTCATTGCAAGAACAAATATATCAAAGACGATCTGCCAGACTGTGCGCAGGGGCCCAAGGTGTGGACACATGGTTCAGTGCGCACAGGTGAACCCCCACGCCATCTTTTGTCCTTGCATTGGTTGAACCCCACGCCATCTGTTTGTCCCTTGCATTGGTTGAACCCCCACGCCATCTTGTTTGCCCCTTGCATTGGTTGAACCCCCACGCCATCTTGTTTGTCCCTTGCATGGTTGAACCCCCACGCCATCTTGTTTGTCCCTTGCATTGGTTGAAACCCCACGCCATCTTGTTTGTCCCTTGCATTGGTTGAACCCCCACGCCATCTTGTTTGTCCCTTGCATTGGTTGAACCCCCACGCCATCTTGTTTGTCCCTTGCATTGGTTGTACGTCCATTCTCAACGCCTGGCAGCACCAGTTTTCCATTCACACCGACAGCTCTACACATGATGTATACACATGATGTATCCACTGAGATCTGCCAGCAAATGAGCAATCATTAGGGTATATGTGACGTAGTACACAGTGCAACACTCCTGAATATTCTAATTCAGAGACTACCTGGCTACCCATGCCATTCCTCCTGAACGAGTTGGCCATCGTACTACAATGAGAACGACAATATCTATCATTCCTCCTCCTCCTCCTCTAACTCCCCCATTCCACATCGAAAAAAAGGAGACGCACTATGCATCCAGCCTTGTTGAAAAGACATTCGTGCTGAAAACGGAGTATGGCTACCTCAAGAGCTGGATGAAAAGACATCCGTGCTGAAGACGGAGTATGGCTACCTCAAGAGCTGGATGAAAAACAGTGACATTGTAGAAGTTACGGGTGGGAGTGTTCTAACTTCGGTCAGACAACTGGTGATGGCTTTCTATAGCAAAGCCTGAGTGAGCGACCTGGGGCGGGGGTGGGGGTGGGGGTGGGATGGGGGATGGGGGATGGGACAGGGAAGATGAGGAGAAAACCCTAATCCTTCTGAATATGAGCAGACTGGTCTGCTAGTCTGCTTTCTCTTGTTTTGTACATTGTTTCCAATCTCTTGTTCACCACTATTTTCAGTTTCTTCGCCTTCCTCTCTCTCTCTCTCTCTCTCTCTCTCTCTCTCTCTCTCTCTCTCTCTCTCTCTCTCTCTCTCTGTTATTCTTTTTCATCTTTCATTCCTTTTTGCTTTTTTCTATTTTTCGTCCTCCACCTTTTCTAAGACCCATCGGCAGCAGATTTTCTCATTACCAGTATCACCATTCCTCTGCTTAAGTTAGGTTCCCCCCCCCCCCCCCCCCCACCCTTCATCTTATTCTTACGTTCAGATCGATCGTGAATATAACCCCGCTTCTTGTGAGTGACGTAATGTTTCCCAGAGGAAAACATTGAGCTTGTTCCAGCCAGTACAAGAACAAACGAGTTTTCAGGTCTGAGAGGTTTGGGAGAAAATTCCTTCTTGGGATTTAGGTCTTCCTAGCTCATTCTCATTCATCGTTGACAACTTCCTTCTCTCATCCCTTGTCTCTCTCATCCCTTGTCTCTCTCATCCCTTTTCTCTCTCATCCCTTTTCTTAACATTCCGCGTGGAACCTTGTCTTGCCATTCTTCGAGATGAGAGTTTTGTTGATTTCTTACTGAGCTGTCTGTATTCCCATGAATGGGTGAGATGAAGGTTTCTATCAATTCCACTGAGTCATTCCTACACTACAATCAACGATGTGAATTGTTTATACACAGTAACAACTTCCCTTTCTTGGATAATTCGCTTTTGTATTTGATGAAAAAACACGACCACCACCGGTTTTTTTCTTGTTTGTCCAGTAACTATTTATCTCCATCTCGATCCGACAGCTTTACACAAGAAAAGCACTGTCCTTGTTTTGTTTCCATTGAACTCCTAGTCTGGCTTCCTCTTTTGTACCCCAGGCATCGCCTCAGTGTGTGTCAGGATGGAAAGTCTAGTCCCCGTCAATAATGAGTGATGAATGATTCTCAGCAGCCTCCATCCCCCCTCTCTCTCTCTCTCTCTCTCTCTCTCTCTCTCTCTCTCTCTCTCTGCCCCCCTCCCTTTTCCTCCTCCTCCTCCCCCGTCTGCCACAGTCCCTACGTTGCCCTTCTTCCGACCATCAATGCACTGGCCACCGCTACTATTCCTCTCCATCCCTCGGCTCTGCTCAAGCTTTTTGTTCCCTCTACTTAGTGCTGCAGCGTGAAATACGACACAGGCTGTAATGCTGGTACGCACCTCGTTACATCTGATGTCGATGACCGAGTGGTCTGGATGCGTGCAGAAGAGGATAGAATTAGGATAGCAAGATAATGATAGGTGTTCTTGTCCACTTTCTGTGTCACTAAAGATGTATTCCAAGGTGTCTTCTTTGTCCTGATTTCTGACACAAGGTGTATTTCATAGGTGTCTTCTTTGTCCCCCTTTCAGTTGTCATCAAGTGTATTCTTAAGTGTCTTCTTTGTCCTGTTTCTGTCACCAAGGTGTATTTCATAGCTGTCTTCTTTGTCCTCTTTCGTTGTCACCAAGGTGTATTCCATAAGTGTATTCTTTGTCCTCTTTCTGCACCAAGGTGTATTTCATAGTGTCTTCTTTGTCCTGTTTCTGTCACCAAGGTTATTTCATAGGTGTCTTCTTTGTCCTCTTTCTATTGTCATCCAAGGTGTATTCCATGAATGTCTTCTTTGTCCTCTTTCGTGTCACCAAGGTGTATTCCATAAGTGTATTCTTTTCCTCTTTCTGTCACAAGGTGTATTCATGATGTCTTCTTTTTCCTTTTCTGTCATCAAGGTGTATTTCATAGGTGTCTTCTTTGTCCTGTTTCTGTCACCAAGGTGTATTTCATAGTGTCTTCTTTGTCCTTTTCGTGTCACCAAGGTGTATTCCATAAGTGTCTTCTTTGTCCTCTTTCTGTCACCAAGGTGTATTCATAGGTGTCTTCTTTGTCCTCTTTCTGCTCCATCAAGGTGTATTCCATAAGTGTCTTCTTTGTCCTCTTTCTGTACATCAAGGTGTATTCATAGGTGTCTTCTTTGTCCTCTTTCTGTTACCATCAAGGTATTCCATAAGTGTCTTCTTTGTCCTCTTTCTGTTACCATCAAGGTGTATTCCATAGGTGTCTTCTTTGTCCTCTTTCTGTTACCATCAAGGTGTATTCCATAGTGTCTTCTTTGTCCTCTTTCTGTTGACCATCAAGGTGTATTCCATAGGTGTCTTCTTTGTCCTCTTTCTGTTGCCATCAAGGTGTATTCCATAGGTGTCTTCTTTCCTCTTTCTGTTACCATCAAGGTGTATTCCATAGGTGTCTTCTTGTCCTCTTTTGTTACCATCAAGGTGTATTCCATAGGTGTCTTCTTTGTCCTCTTTCTGTTACCATCAAGGTGTATTCCATAGGTGTCTTCTTTGTCCTCTTTCTGTTGCCATCAAGGTGTATTCCATAGGTGTCTTCTTTGTTCTCTTTCTGTTACCATCAAGGTGTATTCCATAGGTGTCTTCTTTGTCCTCTTTCTGTTACCATCAAGGTGTATTCTACAGGTGTCTTCTTTGTCCTCTTTCTGTTACCATCAGGTGTATTCTTGTTTCTTTCTGTCACCAAGGTGTATTCCATAAGTGTCTTATTTGTCCTCTTTCTATTGTCATCAAGGTGTATTCCATAGGTGTCTTCTTTGTCCTCTTTCTGTTGCATCAAGGTGTATCTCACAGTGTCTTCTTTGTTTTCTTTCTGTTGTCACCAAGATGTATTCCATAGGTGTCTTCTTTGTCCTGTTTCTGGCTGACCGTGTGCTAACAGCCCTGCACACTCCCTCGCGGATGTAACCTACTCATTCTTTCCCACAGCCGTGCGCATGGCACGTATTGTCCATCACACCAGTTCCAGCTTGTGCTCTTTCAGCAAAACTCCCATACACTAGGAAATAAATCATATTACCGGCATACAGGATCTCTCTCTCTCTCTCTCTCTCTCTCTCTCTCTCTCTCTCTCTCTCCACACACACACACACACACACACACACACACACACCGCGCACGCACGCACGCACGCACGCACGCACGCACGCACGCACGCACGCACGCACGCACATAATGACCTGGCATTGGCCTGGTTCCTACTGAACACACATAAAGCAGACAATAGTATAGTAAGCATTCATTCATTAGATGAAGGAGTGTGTCTTACTGTGTTTCATTACAGAAATCCTATTTCCCTTTAAAACATCCTTTCTTTGTAGTGGATTCCATTCACAGTACAATAACAATACCCATATTTGTGAATAATCGACTAAATTGCCGAAAATAAACGCCAAAATGCTCTATTTCAGACTGCTGTAAGGATAGGGTGTTGCTGTTAGCGTAGGGGGGTGGGGGTGGGGGGCACAGACGTGACAAACGGCACGTAGGGTCAGCGTTTTCATTCATGCGTACGTAACGCGGAGTTTGTATTTAGGGCGGGATACAGGCTTCTAACACGGGATGCAGAGGAGATATCAGGCTTATTCTGCATAGTGTCTGTTTAACACAGAGAGGAATGCAGAGGATGGGAATATCAGTCTTATTTCTTGTCATAGTGTCTGTTTTTAACACAGAGAGGAATGCAGAGGATGGGAATATCAGATCTTATTTCTTGCCATAGTGTCTGTTTTTAACACAGAGAGGAATGCAGAGGATGGGAATATCAGTTTTCTCATAGTGTCTTGTTTACACAGAGAGAATGAGGTGGAATACGTTTAGTTCTTGTCATAGTTTGTTTAACACAGAGAGGAATGCAGAGGATGGGAATATCAGGTCTTAGTTCTTGTCATAGTGTCTGTTTTTTCGCGCGGGACAGAATCTCCTCTCTCTCTCTCTCTCTCTCTCTCTCTCTCCTCTCTCTCTCTCTCTCTCTCTCTCTCTCTCTCTCTCTCTCTGTGTCTGTCTGTCTGTCTGTCTGTCTGTCTCGTCCTCCACCTCCTGCTCCTCCTCCACCTCCTCTTCTTCCTCCTGTTTCTCCTTCTCCTCGTACTCTTCTGTCTGTTAATGCACGGCATATTTACTCTGTTTCCATTTGGATCTATTTTCTGCATGCTCCATTCGAGAGGTCTTTCTGCATCGTGTGTCCTTTCCTGTCATTTGACAGGGTTGATTTTCTTTTTTCATTTAAGGCTGCCTTCGTTCTGTTCTTTTGAAGGAGACACTACTGGGCAAAGAAAGAGGGAAAAAAGCAACACACCATCACAACCTACCATCTTTGTCAATAAACACATCTTTTACTTTGCTTCTGTTTCTCAGAGCACCAACTCATATATATTACGTCAATGCACAGTTTTCACTTTGCTTTTATTTCTCAGCATACCAACTGACAAACATAACTTCAGCTTTGCTTTCATATTTCGGCATACCGATTGACAAATATTAAGTCAATGCACATAATGCTAACTTTGCTTTCAGATTTCGGAAAACATAGTTGACAAATATTGAATCAATTCATATAATTTTAACTTTGCTTTCATTTCTTGGAGACCAAACAGACGAACATTACGTCAATGCGCATAACCTTGACCTCGCTACCCTACCTAGGAATGCCAGCTGACAAACATTACGTCAATTCATACAAGTTTAACTTTTTTCACATTTATCAGACCAAGACTGCAGTGGAGCAACAATAGTTTATATCACATATGAACTTGTTTGTCCTAGTAGACTTCCCATTCTCAAATCCCTCGCCCCCCCCCCCCCCCTCCCCTCTCTCTCTTTGGTCCCAGACCACTTAACCTCACAGTCGCCGTTCCAGTCTGTCCGTACTGTCACACAGTGCTGGGAAAGGTTCTACAACTTGCTGTGAATCACCATGTGGGCAGTCTGTGAGCTCTGTCTGCTTCTGTCACACAGTGCTGGGAACAGGTGCTACAACTTGCTGTGAATCACCGTGTGGGCAGTCTGTGAGCTCTGTCTGCTTCTGTCACACAGTGCTGGGAACAGGTGCTACAACTTCCTGTGAATCACCATGTGGGCAGTCTGTGAGCTCTGTCTGCTTCTGTCACACAGTGCTGGGAACAGGTGCTACAACTTCCTGTGAATCACCATGTGGGCAGTCTGTGAGCTCTGTCTGCTTCTGTCACACAGTACTGGGAACAGGTGCTACTACTTCCTGTGAATCACGTGTGGGCAGTCTGTGAGCTCTGTCTGCTTCTGTCACACACCGCGGAACAAAACCAGGCTGAGACTTGTGCTGATTAGATTTAAACGTTGTGCAGACGGCCATGGGCATGCCCCCTGACTGGGTCTGCATTTAGTTGTGACTGTGCGGAGGGCGGGCACTACACGTACGGTTATTTTGTCTGAGTCTCTGATTCCAACTCCCAGAGTCCACGGGAGGTGCTGTAAATGAAATACCACCCCTCTTCTGGCATCATGAAGATATCTCAGTGTTCCTCAGGAAGAAGAGGTAGCTGCCTGTACACCTACCATTTTATTCCTTTTCTTTCTTTCTTTTTGCTTGTGATCGGTATTGTCTTTCTGTTGCTGAGATGTATTTCTAAAGGCGCCCCTGACAGACATTTTCAGTAACGCCAATTTCTTGGGCAGCGTGTTGCCAAAGAGCAGGACCAACACTTTGTTCGTAAATCGCTGTGTTGCTGCCATCGCCATAGTGTGCTCACACCAGGCGAGTTTTCAGGAAGGCAGTGGGCACACGGCTGGTCACGTGATTCGGACGTGGTACTCATTGGTCACTTGGGCGGTGCGCTCCATGCTAATTATTCAATGCATTTTGAGGAGTTCTGACCTGCATAGAGTCTTAGATTACGAATGGAATCAATTTATTGCAGAATCTGACAGTGAGGGAGAATTCTTGATTTCGGATGCTATTTCTCTGAACGACAACCACCACCACGACAAAGAAGAAGAAAAAAAGCCGAATGGAGTAGAGCATTGTTGGCGTGCCAAGCACACAACCTTCATCTTTGTTCAGACTGTGTGATCACTTTTGCTGTGTGAGTGTGTGGACAGTTGAACATATTCAACTCTCCAAACCTGGATGAGTGCTCTGCTCTTGTGTACATTGATCTTAATGGAGGGGAGCGCAGGAAGGAGGGTGGGGAGTGTGTGAGTGTGTGTTTGTGTGTGTGTTGTGTCTGTGTTGGGGGGGGGGGGGGGGGGGGATCACACGTGTTGACTGTGAAAAAGCAGCACGAGAACAATGCTGGAGCCACAGACTTGCTGATTGTGTGATCTGTAGCCTGACGCTTATGAGGAACTCCACCTGTCTTTTGTTCTCACTCATATTTCACTGCAGTCTTCTGTGATCTGTAGTTTAACGCTTGTGAGGAACTCCACCTGTCTTTTGTTTCTCACTCATATTTCACTGCAGTCTTCTGTGATCTGTAGCTTAACGCTTGTGAGGAACTCCACCTGTCTTTTGTTTCTCACTCATATTTCACTGCAGTCTTCTTTTCTGAAAACCTCTCCTCTTGTCTAGCGCATGGCACCGCCACAGTCCGAAGAACAGTGCGTGGTGGGTCGTGGCACCGCCACAGTCCGAAGCCCAGCGCGTGGCGGGTCGTGGCACCGCCACAGTCTGAAGCCCAGTGCCTGGCGGGTCGTGGGGTTTAATCCCTGCCAGCTATGGTGGCTGATGTCCATCCATCAGTGTCGTGACGCCTGCTGCACGCAATCACCTGGCATCTGGCACGTCCTGAGAACACGGTCCTGGGATAAGTGCACCTTTCCCTCGGGTCTGAGCTCTGTATGCATTATGTAGATAATTGAAGTCATGAAGCCTCGGAGGACACATTAGTGATCTCCCTTCTCTCCACAGGTCTGCGCTATTTTCCCGTCGCCAGGGAAGACCACCCTGGATCAGATCATAAAACAAGCTTTATTCCTTGGCAAAAGCACACACAGCACGTCCCGAGAGAGGTTGGCCTCCTTCACCACATCCATCAGTCTTTGAGCATTTCCTCTGCCGCCTCCACACCCCTCCCTCGTCAACATCACCCCGACCGCAATACAACCCCTGCCCCATTCCTCCCTTCAGTCTCATCCGCAACTGTGCATTTGCATTAAAGACGCATTTTTTGTTGTCTTTTCTGCTTTCCCCCGCCACCCTGTGCATGTTACACTGACCTCAGCGGTGAAATCTGTGAAGGTGGTGAGCCTGATCTTCACATCATCTCTGTTTGTTCTTTGCTCTCCCACTCTGGCCCCGACCACTTTCCTCCTTTCTCTTCCCTCACCCCCACCCCTCCAAAATATTCAAAAGGCCTCTAGGAAAACAAATGTATTGGCAGAATACAGCCCTCGCCCCTCTTCCCGATCCCCCCCCCCCCCCCCCCCCACCACACACACACACAAGCCAAACATTCCATGCAGCCTTACTCGCTTCCAAGGTCAACGGTTTGTTTACTGTGAAAGTTATGACATTAATCGCGGAAATACTGACAATCAGTTTTGCTCATGTTAAAGTCACCATCACTATAGAAAATCGGTAATCATGATGTCAACAGTAGTTTGTCTCGTAAAAACATTTTACACGTTTTCTTTATTTTTCTTTTGTTTTACTGTTACGATGTCAGGTAATAAGTCAACAGAAACAAACTTCCACAACATCACAGTGTCCGCTAGTCCAGGGTACAGCCCTGTCATGAAGTCCCAGACCCCATGGAACCCAACAGCATCCTCTCCAACATGCCGATCCTCTCTGATCGTCATAAAAAGTATCCAATTTCTCCACGCTCTGCTGTCGTGTAGTGACCTCAGTTGTCATGTAGTGATCTGTCGTGTAGTGACCTCAGTTGTCGTGTAGTGACCTCAGATGTCGTGTAGTGACCTCAGTTGTCGTGTAGTGACCTCAGTTGTCATGTAGTGATCTGTCGTGTAGTGACCTCAGTTGTCGTGTAGTGATCTGTCGTGTAGTGACCTCAGTTGTGGTGTAGTGACCTCAGTTGTGGTATAGTGACCTCAGTTGTCGTGTAGTGACCTCAGTTGTCATGTAGTGATCTGTCATGTAGTGACCTCAGTTGTCTTGTAGTGATCTGTCGTGTAGTGACCTCAGTTGTCATGTAGTGATCTGTCGTGTAGTGACCTCAGTTATCGTGTAGTGACCTCAGTTGTCGTGTAGTGACCTCAGTTATCGTGTAGTGACCTCAGTTGTCATGCAGTGACCTCAGTTGTCATGTACTGACCTCAGTTGTCGTGTAGTGACCTCAGTTGTCATGTAGTGACCTCAGTTGTCATGTAGTGACCTCAGTTGTCGTCTAGTGACCTCAGTTGTCATGTAGTGACCTCAGTTGTCGTGTAGTGACCTCAGTTGTCGTGTAGTGACCTCAGTTGTCGTGTAGTGACCTCAGTTGTCATTCCCCGTCCACGTCCATGCCAGTGGTGATTCCTGTCAAGGTCGTCATCGACGTCAGCAAGTGTAGGGGCACCGTAGTTGAATACGTAAAGTGGGAGGACACTCAGTGCAGTTCCAATGACTAACAAATACTGTCGTCTGCAGGGGGATGCATATGCTACATTACATTAGGTACCATTCAATTCCTCTGACACGACTCAGGAGCAGCGCAGTGTCTTCTCTGGTGGCTTGCCCTGTGACAACCTGGTATTGGTTGGTTGCTCCCTGTGTATTGTGATGTTAGCGATGCATCAGGACAAATCAGGATGTGACTGTGTATGTATGAAGTGAAACTAAGTAAAGGGCAAACGGAGAGAGAGAGAGAGAGAGAGAGAGAGAGAGAGAGAGAGAGAGAGAGACAGACAGACAGACAGACAGACAGACAGACAGACAGACAGACAGACCGACAGACAAGACAGAGACAGAAGAGAGAGTTTTCTTTATCCTCTTATGTTCTTTGCTCCTATCAGCTCCGGATTGATCATTACCTCTCTCACCACTTTGCATTTGTTTCTTCCCCGTTTCCTACGTTCTAGTTGATCATGAACGTAACTTTTCTACTTATAAGCTACATGATCTTCTTTCTCAGAGGAAAAGTTTGATCCTGCTCTAGCCAGTCAAAGAGCTAGTGGGTTTCCATGCCGGGGCCAATTCCTCCCTCTCCTCCCTCTAGCCAGTCAAAGAGCTAGTGGGTTTCCATGCCTGGGCCAATTCCTCCCTCTAGCCCTCTAGCCAGTCAAAGAGCTTGTGGGTTCCATGCCTGGGCCAGTTCCTCCCTCCAGCCAATCAAACAGCTAGTGGGTTTCCATGCCGGGGCCAATTCCTCCCTCTCCTCCCTCTAGCCAGTCAACGAGCTAGTGGGTTTCCATGCCGGGCCAATTCCTCCCTCTCCTCCTCTAGCCAGTCAAAGAGCTAGTGGGTTTCCATGCCGGGGCCAATTCCTCCCTCTCCTCCTCTAGCCAGTCAAAGAGCTAGTGGGTTTCCATGCCGGGGCCAATTCCTCCCTCTCCTCCCTCTAGCCAGTCAAAGAGCTAGTGGGTTTCCATGCCGGGCCAATTCCTCCCTCTCTCCCTCTAGCCAGTCAAAGAGCTAGTGGGTTTCCATGCCTGGGCCAATTCCTCCCTCTAGCCTTCTAGCCAGTCAAAGAGCTGTGGGTTCCATGCCTGGGCCAGTTCCTCCCTCTAGCCAATCAAACAGCTAGTGGGTTTCCATGCCGGGCCAATTCCTCCCTCTAGCCAGTCAAAGAGCTAGTGGGTACCATGCCTGGGCCAATTCCTCCCTCTAGCCAGTCAAAGAGCTAGTGGGTTCCATGCCTGGGCCAATTCCTCCCTCTAGCCAGTCAAAGAGCTAGTGGGTACCCATGCCTGGGCCAATCGTCCCTCTAGCCAATCAAACAGCTAGTGGGTTTCTTGCCTGGGCCAATTCCTCCCTCTAGCCAGTCAAAGAGCTAGTGGGTACCCATGCCTGGGCCAATTCCTCCTCTAGCCAGTCAAAGAGCTAGTGGGTTTCCATGCCTGGGCCAATTCCTCCTCTACCAGTCAAAGAGCTAGTGGGTACCATGCCTGGGCCAATTCTCCCTCTAGCCAGTCAAGAGCTAGTGGGTTTCTTGCCTGGCCAATTCCTCCCTTAGCCATCTAAGAGCTAGTGGTTTCCATGCCTGGGCCAATTCTCTCCCTCTAGCCAGTCAAAGAGCTAGTGGGTACCCATGCCTGGCAATTCCTCCCTCTAGCCAGTCAAAAGAGCTAGTGGGTTTCATGCCTGGGCCAATTCACCTTCCTGCCTCTAGCCATCATAAGAGCTAGTGGGTTTCCATGCCTGGGCCAATTCCTCCTCTAGCCAGTCAAAGAGCTAGTGGGTACACCATGCCTGGGCCAATTCCTCCCTCTAGCCAGTCAAAGAGCTAGTGGGTTTCCATGCCTGGCCAATTCCTCCCTCTAGCCAGTCAAAGAGCTAGTGGGTACCCATGCCGGGGCCAATTCCTCCCTCTAGCCAGTCAAAGAGCTAGTGGGTTTCTTGCCTGGGCCAATTCCTCCCTCTAGCCAGTCAAAGAGCTAGTGGGTACCCATGCCTGGGCCAATTCCTCCCTCTAGCCAGTCAAGGAGTTAGTGGGTTTCCATGCCTGGGCCAATTCCTCCCTCTAGCCAGTCAAAGAGCTAGTGGGTTTCTTGCCTGGGCCAATTCCTCCCAGGGATGTAGGTCTCCCCACTTCATTCCCATTCTTCTGCCACAACTTTCTTCTCATCTCCCTGAAACTGGTCGTGTTAATACGTTGCATAAACATTATCCTGCCATCGTGTCTGGTGGTGATGTTTATTTATGTCCTGTTGAACTAGCTGTATGTATTAATCATGCATAATGTGGCGAAGGCTACTCTGGTGTTCACTTAAAGGGGCATGAGGTGGTATCGTAGGATGGAAAGTGTCTAATTTAACAATAAAAGACGGAAATATAAAAAAATAAACTATTACATTTGCTCTTGTTGGATGTCAATGGTTTCAGTATACCTGGAGTTTTCTTTTTTAACGATTTCATTCTTGCAGCGTTGTATAAAAGAGCAGAGCGAAGTTTGGAACAGGTCAGGTTTCATGTTGGCCCACTGTCTGGTTATGTCTGATCTTGTTCCCACATCTATACAAAGGAAAATCGCCGCCCCGATTTCGTTTTCATCGGAAGTTCCAGAGTGTCTGCTCGCTTTACCCTCCGGCCCTCACTACTGCCCCTGGCATCACCTTGGCCAGTGTCAGAATGCAAAGTCTAGTCCCTGTCAGTTATAGATGATGACTCATTCTCACTGACCTTTCTTCTGCCCCTCACCACTCTCTGCCGCAGCCCTAATAGAGTTTCTTCTGTGAACCTCTGCTCTGATTCCTCTTCAGCCCCTGGCTCTGTTCACACAGTGTTTGTAGGACAGCAGAATGACAGGTGCTTCCTGCAGACAGGGCACTGAGTGGATGGGGATGTGAGATCGCATGTCTTCATATTTCCTTTGTTTGATGGACAACATACATATATGCCCCCATCACCTCTCTCTCTCTGTCTCTCTATTTTTTCCTCTCGCTCTCTGTTTCTCTGTCTCTGTCTGTCTGTCTGTCTCTCTTTCAGTCCTTCTGTCTGTCTGTCTGTCTGTCTGTTGTCTGTCTGTCTGTCTGTCTGTCTGTCTGTCTCTCTCTCTCTCTCTCTCTCTCTCTCTCTCTCTCTCTCTCTCTCTCTCTCTCTCCCCTCCTCCACCTCCTTCTCCTTCCTATACTCATCCTTTTCCATCTCTTTTTTTTCTGTTAATGCAGTGCAGATTTATTTTGTGTGTTTTATTTTTTATGTTCTGCATTCTGTTGAATAAAGAGGTAGCGGGTTTCACTTTTCTTCAGAAGTAGGAGAGGGTTTTGACGGCTGGAATATAAAGTTAACTTTTTTTGTAGGTTGCGTAAGGGAAACTTTGGAGGCTCTGCTTTTATACCAGTTTTTTTTCGTTGAACGTGGCCTTTGTCTGCCAGTTTACAACGTTGATGTTTTCTTCAGTCAACGTTGGCCTGCAATCTGTACTCTTTTAAGAAGTATTATCTAGCAAAGAAAGAGAAAAGACGCGCAGTTTATTTCTGTTTACTAACAAAATTTACGTCAATGCACACATATTGGATTTCTTCCTGTTTCCCAGGCTGAGATTGGAGAGAAGCAGACATATTTCTTACTGCAGTTAAACTTGTTTCTTGTGGACTTCCAAACGTCAAATCCCCTCTCTTCTCTCTCTCTCTCTCTCTCTCTCTCTCTCTCTCTCTCTCTCTCTCTCTCTCTCACACACACACACACACACACACACAGACACACACACACACACACACACACACACACACACACACACACACACACACACACACACACAGAGTTTCGTTTAACCTTCACATTTACCATTCCACAATTTACACTGTCTGCTGACCTTCAGTCAATGGCTGCAACAAGGCTACAACTTTCAATGTACCACCCTGACGGAGAGTCTGTGAGATCTGTCTGGCACTACATCAGACTGAGGAACACCACACAGCCCGTGTCTGTGCTGATTGGACTGGGACGTGATGTGGACGGCCGTGTCAATCCCTCAGACTGGGTGTATATACAGTTGTGTCTGCATGCCAATCAGAGACTGACAATAATACTGACTGAGATACCAGTACCACACTCTGTGTTACTGAGGGATCCCATCATTTTACTATTCATTGGTTTCTCTTGACTAGATTTGCCTCTGCCAAAGGGTATTTCTTTCATCCATCTTCTCTCACGGTCTCTATGTCTGCTGCTGAGATCTAGTCTGTGTCATGCATCACCTTCCTGTAACGCAACTGCCCATTACTACACAAAGTGTAACTCTCTTGCTCAGTCAAATCTCCATGTATACTATGGTGGTTACTTTTAAAGACGCATATGCTGGTTTGTTAGACCGGAAAATCTTCATACATTAATGGTAAAAGACGCAACTATGAAACTGAACTTTCAGTACATTGCATTTAGTCTTGTTGGGTGTCAACCGTGTACATACGCTTGGATCTTTTAAAACTGTATATTTGCATTCTTCTGTAAAAGACAAGAACACACTGTGAAAAAGGTCACCTTTCGTCTTGGTCCATTGATTGTTTATTTTCAATCTCAATCCAACATCTTTACAATGAAAATGGCACCTCAATTTGTGTTCATTGAACGTCCGGTGTGTCCTGCTCTCTGGTGCCATCTGACCCTTCAGTGCCGCTTCTAGCACCGCCTTGGTCTGGGTCAGAAGGCTTCATCTACTCCCTGTCACTTATCGATGGTCACTCCTTCCCAGCAACTTGACTTCTGCCCTTCACCTCTCTCTGTCCCAGCCCCGACATAGTGCCGTGTTTGAACCGTTAGCGCTCTGTACTCTGCCCGTCACCTCTCTCTGTCCCAGCCCCGACATAGTGCCTTGTTTGAATCGTTAGCGCTCTGTACTCTGCCAGTCACCTCTCTCTGTCCCGGCCCCGACATAGTGCCTTGTTTGAATCGTTAGCGCTCTGTACTCTGCCAGTCACCTCTCTCTGTCCCGGCCCCGACATAGTGCCTTGTTTGAATCGTTAGTGCTCTGTACTCTGCCCGTCACCTCTCTCTGTCCCAGCCCCGACGTCGTCCGTTGTTTGAACCGTTAGTGCTCTGTACTCTGCCCTGAGTCCTCTACAGCCTTCTGCCCCTGGCTCTGTTCAAACTTCGCTTTTAGGGAGAGAAAAATCACTACAGACAGGGAGCTCAGTGGATGGGGATTTGAGATTTCATGTCTTCATGTTTTCTTTTCCATGATGAGAAAGATTTATACATTAATCTGTCTGTCTGTCTGTCTGCCTGTCTACCTGTCTCTCCCTCTCTCTCTGTCCATCTGTCTGTCCGTCTGTCTCCCCTCCTCCTCCTTCTCCTCCTACTCCTCCTTCCCCCAATTATTGTCCCTTTTTGTCTGTTAGTGCACGGTAGATTTATCCAGCACATATTTGTGTATGTTTCATGTTTTTCTATGTTCTGTACTATAGTGCAAAAAGAGGTACCGTGCTTCACTTTTCTTCCCCGGCAGAACAGGTCTTGTGAAGGCGTGGATATAAACTGAACTTTTTTGCAGACTGCATATGGACAACTATGGGGGTTCTGCTTTTACACACCATGTTTCCCTTTTTTTTTTATCAGCATGCAAAGTTGACGTTTTCTTCATTCAACATCGGCTTTCATTCTGTTCTGGTTAAGGAAACATTATCTGTCAAGACCTAAGCATTATTTCTACAAGCTAGCAAATCTTACATCAATGCATTTAACTTAACTTGTTTCTGTTTCAAATCTTACATCAATGCATTTAACTTAACTTGTTTCTGTTTCAAATCTTACATCAATGCATTTAACTTCACTTGTTTCTGTTTCAAATCTTACATCAATGCATTTAACTTCACTTGTTTCTGTTTCAAATCTTACATCAATGCATTTAACTTCACTTGTTTCTGTTTCAAATCTGACATCAATGCATTTAACTTCACTTGTTTCTGTTTCAAATCTGACATCAGTGCATTTAACTTCACTTGTTTCTGTTTCAAATCTTACATCAATGCATTTAACTTCACTTGTTTCTGTTTCAAATCTGACATCAATGCACTTAACTTAACTTGTTTCTGTTTCAAATCTTACATCAATGCATTTAACTTCACTTGTTTCTGTTTCAAATCTGACATCAATGCATTTAACTTCACTTTTGTTTCTGTTTGCAAAATCTTTAACCATCAATGCATTTAACTTCACTTGTTTCTGTTTCAAATCTACATCAATGCATTTAACTTCACTTGTTTCTGTTTCAAATCTACATCAATGCATTTAACTTCACTTGTTTCTGTTTCTCGGGCAGAGATCGCAGTGAATCAAACACATTTCTTACTGGATTCAAACTGGTTCCAATGGATATCCAAGCCTGAGATCTTTCGCTACCCCTCCCCCTTCTTTCCATTCTCTCTCTCTCTCTCCTCTCTCTCTCTCTCTCTCTCTCTCTCTCTCTCTCTCTCTCTCTCTCTCTCTCTCCCCAGACTCGTTTAACCTTCACAGTCGCCATTCCACACTTTACACTGTCTGGTGACCTTCAGCAAATGGCTTCAACAAGGTTACAACTTTCAATGTACTGCCCTGAGGGAAAGTCTGTGAGGTGAGTCTGGCACTGCATCAGACTGTGGAACACAACACAGCCTGTGTCTACTAATTGGATTGGCACGTGATGTGGACGGCTATGTAAACCCCTAAGATTTGGTGAATATACAGCTGGTCTGTGAGAGAATCGGCGACCGAAAATAATACTGACTGAGACACCAGTACCACTTCCTCTGTCACTGAGCAATCCCATCATTTTAGTATTCATTTCTTTCTCTCAACTGGATCTCTTTCTGCCAGAGCAGGTCTCTGTCATCCATTTTCTCTTATGATATCTGTGTCTGCTGCTGAGATCTGGTCTGTGTCATGTATCACACAAAACCTTCTGTTACACAATAAGCACTCAGTGCTCATTCACGCGGACAAACCTCCACGTATCTGGCGATCTGCTGCTGTCACGTATCCTGGTACTCTTCCAATTTGTTGCCAGGAGTTTGTTTTAATATAAATCTTCCACTCACAAATAAATTTAATATTTTTCTTTTTTGCCCACCTCCCAACCCCCACCTACCTCCACACAAGGATGTAACCAATTTTAGGCTGCTGATAAGAACAGTGGTTATGAGGGAGAGAAAATCTCTGTAGACTCAAACACGCTCTTAGGTTTGATCACACTGAGCCCGTCTGTCGCTCCACAAAGAACAAAAGTGTTCTTGAGCTTCCTTTTTTTGCTGCCATTGCCATCGTGTGCTCACACCAGGCGAGTTTGCAGGAAAGCAGTGGACAGATCGACTGGTCACGTGATTCTAACGTGACACTGATTTGTCATATCAGTGGCGTGCTCCTCACAAATCACTCCGTGCACGTTAAGGTGTCCTGACCAGGGAAGAGCAATAAAGTACATGCAGACTCCTCATGTGTGACAATGAATCTGACGAATGCCCAGTGTAGCTGCAACTGTTTTTGACAACAAACAGCAACAGCATCAATAACAGCTACAACAACAACAACAAAGAAATAAAGGCCATGCCCTGTAGGGACAACAACTTTCACCTTTGCTCTAATACGCTGATCCCCATCACTGTCTGAGTGCCTTACCTGACAAGTTAACATGTCCACTCCAAAACTGGACAAGCGATCTTCCCTGTGCTCACTGACTAGGAGTCCTATGTGTCACGTGACAGAAAGCGATCACAAGAATGGACACTGGGAGGAGGGGCTTGACCATTGTCTGGGGAGCGCCATCTGTCGTTAATGGCTTGACCATTGTCTGGGGAGCGCCATCTGTCGTTAATGGCTTGACCATTGTCTGGGGAGCTCCATCTGTCGTTAATGGCTTGACCATTGTCTGGGGAGCTCCATCTGTCGTTAATGGCTTGACCATTGTCTGGGGAGCGCCATCTGTCGTTAATGGCTTAACCATTGTCTGGGGAGCCCATCTGTCGTTAATGGCTTGACCATTGTCTGGGGAGCTCCATCTGTCGTTAATGGCTTGACCATTGTCTGGGGAGCTCCTCTGTCGTTAATGGCTTGACCATTGTCTGGGGAGCTCCATCTGTCGTTAATGGCTTGACCATTGTCTGGGGAGCTCCATCTGTCGTTAATGGCTTGACCATTGTCTGGGGAGCTCCATCTGTCGTTAATGGCTTGACCATTGTCTGGGGAGCTCCATCTGTCGTTAATGGCTTGACCATTGTCTGGGGAGCTCCATCTGTCGTTAATGGCTTGACCATTGTCTGGGGAGCTCCATCTGTCGTTAATGGCTTGACCATTGTCTGGGAAACTCCATCTGTCGTTAATGGCTTGACCATTGTCTGGGGAGCTCCATCTGTCGTTCATGGCTTGACCATTGTCTGGGGAGCTCCATCTGTCGTTAATGGCTTGACCATTGTCTGGGGAGCTCCATCTGTCGTTAATGGCTTGACCATTGTCTGGGGAGCTCCATCTGTCGTTAATGGCTTGACCATTGTCTGGGGAGCTCCATCTGTCGTTAATTTCATTTGCATTTTATTGTCATCATCTTCTTGTCTCGTTACATCTCCCGTTATTCGATGCACGGCACTGCCACAGCCCTGAAGCTCAGCGTGTGGCGGGTCGTGAAGTTCAAACCCTTCCAGCACTAGTGGCTTGCTGGTGTGGTACTAATCGATCAGTGCCATGATGGCTGCTACATGTTTGAACCCTACAGTCATGGAAGTGATGTCTATGCGTAAGCAGATCCTGAAAAACTGTCTGGGGGGTTAGTCCAACTTTTCGTTCCATTTGATTTCTTGTTCAGAAAGGGAAACACATAGTATGAGTCTGTCTGATACTTCTATGATCAGTTTATACAAAGAGGAAATGTTGGAGGTTCCACCTCTAGGGTATGATTTTAATACCAACAGACTCGTCTATCCCACCCATCCAAACTACCTCCCCCCCCCCCCATCCGGCCCATTATGGCTGTGAGAATTCACTGCACATATTCCCAAACCAACAGCCCTGTCTACCTCTCCCCCACTGCCCCCCCCCCCCCTCCCCATACTTCAAAACCAGCCAGCTCACCGAATATCTAAGGTCAATCCTGGTGGCAAGTGAAGGAGTCTTTGCCTCGACTCCGGAGATCATTGGAAGCTCTGAAAAGATGGCAGACGTCGCCATGACAACTGGATTGGGCATTCAGGCCCAGGAAAGCAGAGAAACAGGAAGAAATGGATGGTTCAAAACCAAGCTTTCTAATTCCAGCGTTACTTTACATTCATTCCACATTATTTCTTCCTTTTGTCAAGCTAATTTCTTCGTGGAAATGACAACAACTGTTCCACTCTCCACTCATTTCACTGTGTTCATTGTGTTTCTGCCCATCTCTTACACTGGGATATGCCAGACACGAAACTCCCGTCACCGACTTCCTGTCTCTGCATGGAGCGGTGCTGTCCTCCTGTCTGTCTGTGGAGACTGCGGTGAAGCAGAATCCATTTTGACTGATGCTATCCTGGAATGAACTCTTTCTCTCTGTCCTTACTCCCCCCCCCCCTCCCTCTCCCTGCCCCTTATCCATCTCTTTTCTCTCTGTCCCTCCTCCCTCCCTCTCCCAGCCCCTTATCCATCTCTTTCCTCTCTGTCCCTCCCCCCTCCCTCTCCCAGCCCCTTATCCATCTCTTTTCTCTCTGTCCCTCCCCCCTCCCTCTCCCAGCCCCTTATCCATCTCTTTCCTCTCTGTCCCTCCCCCCTCCCTCTCCCAGCCCCTTATCCATCTCTTTTCTCTCTGTCCCTCCGCTCCCTTTCCCGCTCCCTTATCCATCTCTTTGAAAACAGGAATTGCTGTTGCACACCTCCGTTCTCACTGCACGGCTGTCCTGGCTGTCCTGGTCGTCGGTTCGTGTCCATGTTCAGGCTGCAGCTGGTTCATTCTGGCAGTCCTGCAGGAGTGCCATGACCGCTGTGACGGCACGCGTCAATTTCAATTTAAAAAATGCCATCCACAGACTGTGAGGAAAGGAACGAGCACAGACAGATTCAGCACGAACTAGGAAACATGTTTTCCACATTTTGTTGCACGCGGAGACCATTTTCAAAGTCATGTCTCATATATTCTGACAGGGAAACTGAAGTCTGTCTCGCTGTAAAATACTGAATAAGTATTTAAAACCCATACTAGTATGTATTGAAGGAGTCTCTAAAACATTAAAACCCATACTGGCATGTATTGAAGGAGTACTTAAAACATTAAAACCCACACTGGCATGCATTGAAGGAATATCTAAAACGTTAAAACCCATATTGGTATGTATTGAAGGAGTATTTAATACATTCAACCCATACTGGTATGTGTTAAAGAAGCATTTAAAACATTAAAACCCATACTGGTATGTATTGGAAAAGTTTTTCAAACATTAAAACCCATACTGGTATGTATTGAAAGAGTATTTAAAACACACATTGGTATGTATTGAAAAAGTATTCAAAACTCAAATTGGTATCTATTGAACAAATATTTAAAGCCCATACTGCTACGTGTAGTTTTCAAAACCCATACTGGCATGTATTGAAGAAGTATTTAAAACCTATTATGGTATGTATCCAAGAACTATTTAAAACATATACTACTATGTCTTGAAGAAGTATTAAAAAAACACCCTGATAAATCTTGAAGAAATATCTAAAAACCCATACTGATAAGTATTGAAGAAGTGTTGAAAGCCCATGCTAGAATGTACTGAGCAAATATCTAAGACTCATACTGGTATATATTGAGGAAGGTTTTTTTAACCACATACTGGTATCTCTTAAAAACGTAATAAAACCCATACTGGTATGTCTCGAAGAAAAACCCATGCAGGTATTATTGAAGACGTATTTAAAACCCATACTGGTATATAACGAAGAAGTATCCAAAACCCGCACTGGTTTGTACGGAAGACGTATATAAAACTCTCACTGATATGTAATGAAAAAGTATTTGAAACTCATACTGTCACGTAATTAAAGAAGTGTTTAGACCTATACTCATTGATACTGAAGAGAAAATTAAAGTCCATCAGTCTTACCGATTGAAGGGGGCATCTAAACTGCGCCCTCTATTATTGACACGCAGGCAACTGCCCACATCCTCGACTCTTTTAACATACCTGGAGGACGAGTCTAACGAAAAGTTATTTCCCCAGTCCGCCTGAACGCCAGGTATCAGGGTTAAGTTCTGGTGAGGTTCACAATGAAAGAACAACCATCTGACCATTAAAGACAAACATACTTGTCTTGCCCTCCCCACTCCAGTCTGCTCCTTCTACTCTCTCTCTCTCTCTCTCTCTCTCTCTCTCTCTCTCTCTCTCTCTCTACCCACACACACACACACACACACACACACACACACACACACCACACCCCACACATTCGCCATGCCCCTCCCCTCCCTCAACCCCATGTCACACTAAAATTGTAAAGGACACACTACGAAACAAATTAGTAAGAAGAAAAAAATCAACAACGTAAGCAGGGAAAAGACGAAAGAGGTGACAAGCAAAGAAATCCAGCAGGAGCAGAAAGAGAAGAAAGAGAGAGAGAGAGGAGGAGAGAGAGAGAGAGAGAGAGAGAGAGAGAGCTTCGAATATAATTAAAACAGAAATATTTAACTTCAATTGTCTTCACTAGAAGCGCCTCTCTCGGGGTCAACTATTTGATGTGTAAGTGCACATTACATTAGGCAGAAAACATCCCTACATTCACTATCTTCTCTTGGTATGGAGATCCAATCTTTGCACAATGCGAGCCATCAACCGTCGGGGGACAAACCAGTTATCTCCCTTCTCTGCAAAGGGTCTGCACTGTTTTCCCTTCGCCAGGGGAGACCACCGGGGAACAGATTTAAAAACAAAATGTTTTCCTATAGAGGCACCGGGTCCTGAGGGACGGTCGTTTCTGTTTAACACACTCATCAGTCTGTGGAGCTTTTAAACTGCCTGCCTCCTCCCCCCCCCCCCCCCCCTTACCTTCCCATTATCGGTGTCTTTGATGCTGTCCTCCTCTCCCCCTCCCTCCTGTCTAAACCGCCAGTGTGTATTTGTGTAAAAGGTGTCTTCCTTGTCGCTCTGTTTTGGCTGCTGCCCTGTACGTACTGCACTGGCTGCATTAGATATGTGTGTGTGTGTGGGGGGGGGGGGGGGGTGAGGGGGATAGGGAAACACAAATTTGGAGCCTTTCCAAACATGGCATGCGGGAGGAATCAGGCATTAAGTTCATTTTGTTCAAGAACGCCCGCCCCCCCCCCCCCCCCCCCCCCCCAACACCACTACCCCTAACTCCCCCAATACGCTCTCTCTACTCCCCTCTCTCTCTCTCTTCTCTCTCTCTCTCTCTCTCTCTCTCTCTCTCTCTTATTGTTGTCTGCAGTGATACCTGTATGTTTGCGTACATTGTATGCTTTGCCAAGCCTTAGCAAACAAATGCGCACACGTGTGTGTGTGTGTGTGTGTGTGTGTGTGTGTGTGTGTGTGTGTGTGTGTGTGTGTGTGTGTGTGTGTGTGTGAATCATGTACTCCATAAATGTGCCTTTAATGTTTTTTTTCTTTCTCTCTTTTTCATTTTCCTCTTTCTCTTCTTTCTTCTTCCTTTTTTTGTCTTTAAATCTCATTGCATCAACGAGCTTAGCAAGGCCACATTGGAAGAATAGCCTCTACCTAAAATCTTAATCCTTTATCGAACAAAGGTTTTCTGGATTCAGAGTTCCGAGCACTCTCTCTCTCTCTCTCTCTCTCTCTCTCTCTCTCTCTCTCTCTCTCTCTCTCTCTCTCTCTCCCTCCTTCCGCCCCCTTCTATCTCTCTGTCTCTCTCTGATCAACGTAAGTCAAGGCATCTATTTCAGGAATCAGTTGTAAGTTGTGTGAAGCTGGTGAAGACGACCTTTAGCTCATCACATGGTGATATTCCTTCACCCGTCCATTACAATAGTGAAGACGACCTTTAGCTCATCATATGGTGATATTCCTTCACCCGTCCATTACAATAGTGAAGACGACCTTCAGCTCATCACATGGTGATATTCCTTCACCCGTCCATTACAATAGTGAAGACGACCTTGGGTTCATCACATGGTGATAGTCCTTCACTCGTCCATTACAATAGTGAAGACGACCTTTAGCTCATCATATGGTGATATTCCTTCACTCGACCATTACATGATTATATATCTGTCTTCCATCGCCTCACCCCATTTATTCCGTCCTTCGCACTGCCCCCAGCTCCCCTCACTCTACTTACCACCACCCCCGCTCCCTTCCTTGATAAAAATGAGGCCTCTGGAGAGAAAAAAAAACCCACACACGCAGGAAATTGGCTGAATATAGCCAAGCACCCACACGTCCGTTTCTCGCCTTTCTCTCTCCCCCCCCCCCCCCCCAGCCCCCGACACACACACACACACACACACACACACACACACACACACACACACACACACAACACACACACACACAAGCCAAATATTCCATGGAAAGTAACCAGCCTCAAGGGCTAACACTTGTTTTTCACAATGAAAGTGGTAATTATGATCAAGAAAACACTTTCAGTTTCGAAAGGAAATCTTAAATCAGGCAGGGAACAGTAAATAACAAACACGTAGGGTAGCTCTTGCTCCCATGATGAAATAAATACAAGCCCATATCTCCAAACGAATGGTGCTGACGACACGGAATCGCCTAGCAGATATGACAGCACTGAGAACACAGAACAAACAAGGAAACAACCCCACCCCCTCCTCAAGAATGTTCGAAGCTTGCCAGCGTACCTCGCTCTGGACACATCCACACAGCAGCAAGAACTGGAGAAACGAACAAATACAAAGTCACATTTATACCAGACTGGCACAGCCTTTTCGATCTTGAATATAGTCAGACAAGTACACGGACGAACAGTGGCAAAAACAGGTGACCTCTGTTATTTGCTTTCACCTCATGGGTGCCTCGCAGTAATTATCTCTGTAAGTAAACGGTAATCATGACGTCAGCACATGTTTTTCAATGTTCTTTCAGATGGCCGATCTTGAGTCAGATGAAAGCAAGGAGCTCCAGGGAGAGAGTTCTGAGTGCCATTGCAGAGTGTAGCCCTGTCGTACAGCCTCAGTCCCAAAGTGGATCTCCATAGCATTATCTCCCTCGCCCTCATCCTCATGCCTCAGCCATTACAACAACCAATCAAATGTCTCTACGGGCCAGTTGATGAGGACTCTCGCTGGATGGACCTGGTGGCGCCCTCTGGAGGGAGACGGTCAGTCACTACTGGCTCCGTGACTTGGCGATGACTGTTGTCACGAGGGGGCAGTAGGTGTTGTCCTGCGAATGTTGGATCAGAACAGGCATCACTGAACCTCACAGTGTCTGGGCAGTGGTGTTGTTCTGCTGGTGGCTCGTCATGAAACGAGTGGAACAGGAATGCTCTTTGTGGTATGCAGTGCTGGTGTTCCGATGGGACCGGTATGAGTGTAGCTATGTATACAGGAGCCGGAAGAAGTGGCCTGAAAGCAGTGCCTCTGAGGTGGGTGGGTGGGGAGGTGTGGGGGACGGAGGGTGGGGAAGGACACAGAATATGACACACAACAAAAAGAGGAAGAGATGAGGAACTATTTCAGGCATGAAGCCAGTAATCTGTCAACAGTGCAGAGAGCCCGTCCTGACACCTCTGTGTCTCTGGCTGGCTGGCTGGCTGGCTGTCTGTCAGTCTGTCTGTCTGCCTGTCTGTCTGTCTGTGACAGGCCGACACCAGACACGAAGGCATCGGTCAGAAAGCACTAGAGTCACAGCAGCTGGGAAAGATGGGACACTCTGTGTGTGTGTGTGTGTGTGTGTGTGTGTGTGTGTGTGTGTGTTGTGTGTGTGTGTGTGTTTCTCTCTCTCTCTCTCTCTCTCTCTCTCTCTCTCTCTCCAAATCTCTCTCTCTCTCTCTCTCTCTCTCTCTCTCTCTCTCTCTCTCTCTCTCTCTCTCTATATATATATATATATATATATATATAACGAAGATGAAACACCAGATTCATATAATTCTTCCCAATATTTCGGCCTGTTAACAGGTCTTCCTCAGGTGACTTAAAGGACAAGAATCTACAAATACACATAGATAGATAGATATGATAGATAGATAGATAGATAGATAGATAGATAGATATGCACACATAGTTTTCTTTTCCCTAGGATGACTGCCTGCGTGTGTCTGGGTTTCTATTTCGGCGTTAAGTCTGTAATTTTGTCCTGTTTTGCTGATGCGGATTATGATACGTTTTGGTGTCTTTGTTTCTTTGTTTGTTTGTTAAGTTTGGATTTCTGCTGAAAAAAACCTCCCTTCTTGCTCTGACACAAATTGTCCCATCTTTCCCATGACATTGCGATGCTGACAGCTTCATGTGAGCCATCTTGTCTTCTGCACCTCAAGGATGATTTGTTTTTAAAACGTACCTATCTGATTTCTCATTGACAGTAAATACCGGAATTTATGACGTACTTCTCTGATTTCACATTGACAGTAAATACCGGAATTTATGACGTACTTCTCTGATTTCACATTGACAGTAAATACCGGAATTTATGACGTACTTCTCTGATTTCACATTGACAGTAAATACCGGAATTTATGACGTACTTCTCTGATTTCACATTGACAGTAAATACCGGAATTTATGACGCGAAAAACACGGTTACCCTACCCCAACCCCCCCCCCCCCCCCTCACCCCCGTTCTCCCTGGGAAATGACATTTTTATCTTGCTATCTGTCTGCACCTTTCTCTCTGTGTCTCTGTCTGTCTGTCTTGCTGCCTGTCTCTTTCCCCCGTCTCTCTCTCTCTCTCTCTCTCTCTCTCTCTCTCTCTCTCTCTCTCTCTCTCTCTCTCTCTCTCTTCTGCAGTTAGGCTTCTTTTTTGGCTTCATTTCTCTTTTGTCTGACAATAGAAAATCACTGGTTGTCAGAAAAAGCAATTTTTTGGATTTAACCATTTTTGCTCTGCAGATAAGCGTGATTACTCCACATCAAAATATTGATTTCAATCTTGTTCCTGTGTGTGTACAGCCGTCCCTCTGTCTGTCTGTCTGTCTATTTATTTGCTCACAAGCAAATATTAAATCTGCCAATAACCCCCCCCCCCTCCCCATCAAGTTATGGCGATCATTTTTTTTATATCGGAGAGCAAGCACATTTTTAACCGAAGTTGGAAATAAACCGAAGAGTAACGCTCAGGGCAAGATGAAACTAAGAACGCTTTAAAAAAACAGACATGTAATCAGAAGATCTGATCAGAAATTGTCGCTGGATTTTTATGTTCTTCTTCAATTAAAGTTTACGAAGAAGCTTAAAGCATTGAATAATTGATCAGTGAAAAGAAAACATAGACACTGTTTTTTTTATCAACAAAAGATAGTTCTCTTTCTTCTCCCTCATCTCCGCGGACAGTTTCTGGGGCACCACACTGAAAAACAATTCATCAAGTTCCCCTGGTTCGGCCTGTTCTGTGAGAAGGCTTAGATCTATCTCTGTACATCTTTCCCCCGTCCATTGTGGAATGGTGTCAGTCTATCGGTTTATTTCTGTCTTCTCCTCTGTCTATCTGCTTCAACAGCTCCCTGCATGGAATGTTGTCAGTCTATCGGTTTATTTCTGTTTTCTCCTCTGTCTATCTGATTCAACAGCTCCCTGCATGGAATGTTGTCAGTCTATCGGTTTATTTCTGTCTTCTCCTCTGTCTATCTGCTTCAACAGCTCCCTGCATGGAATGTTGTCAGTCTATCGGTTTATTTCTGTCTTCTCTGTCTCCCTGCTTCAACAGCTCCCTGCATGGAATGTTGTCAGTCTATCGGTTTATTTCTGTCTTCTCCTCTGTCTATCTGATTCAACAGTTCTCTGCATGGAATGTTGTCAGTCTATCGGTTTATTTCTGTCTTCTCTGTCTCCCTGCTTCAACAGCTCCCTGCATGGAATGTTGTCAGTCTATCGGTTTATTTCTGTCTTCTCCTCTGTCTATCTGATTCAACAGTTCCCTGCATGGAATGTTGTCAGTCTATCGGTTTATTTCTGTCTTCTCCTCTGTCTATCTGCTTCAACAGTTCCCTGGAGGAGTGGTTTATCAAGGCCATTGGATCTTGTTACATGGCCATTGGATCTTGTTACGCGGCCATTGGATCTTGTTACATGGCCATTGGATCTTGTTACGCGGCCATTGGATCTTGTTACATGGTCATTGGGTCTTGTTACGCGGCCATGGGATCTTGTTACATGGTCATTGGATCTTGTTACATGGCCATTGGATCTTGTTACATGGCCATGGGATCTTGTTACAAGGCCATGGGATCTTGTTACATGGCCATGGGATCTTGTTACATGGCCATTCGGACGTAGATGTCTTTTCTTCATTGATGTCAGTGGTCCTTCATATGACCAGATGTGTTGCTTGATGATCCGAGGTACTTGTTCATTGATGACAGGATCACAGTATTTGATCTACAGTATCTTGCGGTAACGCCCCATTTCCATTGTTCGGATTCGTCTTTCCTGATCCGCTGTGAGGGTCTATGCCTCTCGTGTCTACAGGCTGATGGAATGATGCAGTGCACGCAGGTGTCTGATCTTGTCCCCCACGGGGATACTGCTTTCATTCCATATAGATATAGGTTTTAATCTGGACAGTGATGATACTGCCTTTGTTGTCCTTGAGTGGGGGTTTCTGGGGTTTGATTCTTCATGGTTAATGATGGAGCCGTGGTAAATAAATCGTTGAACAGTTTCTGTCCATGGACAGTGATGTCTCTGTGAATGACGGTATTGTGGTTAGCCACCAGCTTCCTCTCCTCGGTCTCGTTCTCCACACCATGTCCTGTTGATCTGCCATTCGGTCCTTCAACAACCTGTGCAGATTCTCCTTCACCGCCTTCCTGGCCGTCGGTGTCATCAGTGAAGCCAAAGATCGTCAGGTTCTGTCTCCTCTGCTGACTATGCTGAGAAGTTCATCGGTCATGATGGATTTCATTGACATGTTCAACACGCGCCAGATCGAAGTCAGCTCAGATGTTCTCCTCTGTCACCGGTAGACATCCAATCCTGGACAACTTCCCAATCGTGGGGAGAAAATTCAATAAGAAAATCCGTCATTGCCAGGAATGGACTCCGCTAGATTTGACTTGCCAAGACACACCACATGGAGGAGAGGAATCGGAGATCATACCGGACTGCTCGCAGGACGTGCTAACAATGACGGTGCTATTGGTTAACCCCCACCAGGGCCGAGGCGACAAGTGCGCTACTGCGGAACACCCACAGAGAATCCATGGAAGGAACATTATCAAATTGCTGCTACCTAAACTCACAACTCTCATACTGGAGGAACATTATCAAATTGTTGCTACCTAAGCTCACAACTCTCAGACTTGGATGGAACATTGAAAAAACTGACCCTTGAGGGGATAGTTATTCCTGGCTCATTCTTGGTCTGTGTGAAGTAGATGGAAGAAGCACTAATAGAAGAAGGGCGTGTCTGTGCTATGGTGGAGAAGTCGAAGAATACGTACAGAGAGCGGGGTTCTAGTTAACAAGCACACCAGCAGCGCTGAACTGGGATGCTGCCTGTCTCCAGAAGCTTCATACACAGTATACAAAGCATCCTCGCGTAGTGCACCAATGCTACAATCTAGTCTATCAGCGAGGAGTATTAAACAAAGAGAGAGAGGGAAAAGGTAGGAAAGGAGAGAGAGAGAAGAGAGAGAGAGAGAGAGAGAGAGAGAGAGAGAGAGAGAGAGAGAGAGAGAGAGATATGACAGAGAGACAGCGGACAGACAGACAGACGGACAGACACCATGTGTTCAGTGGCCAGGATGAAAAGGGAGGCAATTTCACCCCGTTATAGCCTGCCAGGACTTGTGTCCCTTTCGTGAACGCCAGGTGATCTGTGCGTGTGCTTGTTTGGGTTCTGGTTTTCATTTGGATTTTTGTCCTCGGGCAAAAGTAAAGAAGAGAGACAGAATCAGAGAAGCCTGAAAGCAAAAACCAGAATCAAGAGCAAACGAAAGAAAAAAAAATATAAGAAAGAAAGAAAAGAAAAGAAAGGAAGGAAACTAGAAAAGAAAACAAAACAACAAGAAAGACAAAAACAAGAAAGAGAGAGAAAAAAAGGGAGGGAGCGGGAAAAAAAAAAAAAAACAGAAAGAAAGAAAACCTGACTCTCGGCATAGCCGCGTGCAATTCAGTTACAACTTTAAAATAACTGCTGTTGTTTCTGGTTGTTCCCCTTTGATATTTTCGCTGGTTTCAAGTTGCAGGAGATTGTCACGTTTTGTTCTGTTCGCTTTGAAATTATAAGCGTGCAAAGGTCCTCTTCAACTGACTCCTCGCTTCTCCTCTCCCATCATTGCCACTCCACATCCACCCACCCACCCACACACACACGCATATGCGAGCGCACACCCATAAATTCACGTACGCACGCACGCACGCACCACATATACATGCTTGCGCGCGCGCACACACACACACGCACACACACACATGTACATGTTCAAGTGCGTTTTTCCTTTACAAATGATAGAGACAAGTGTCTGACTATGAAAATCAAGCAGTTTAGTCACACACACACACACACACACACACACACACACACACACGAACTCATATAGCTATAGTCTGTATTTTACTTATATGTAAGAGGATCCACTCAACTTCATTTTGGCTTACATGGAAATGTTTCTCTTCAGCAATAGATACCATGTCCTTAAGGGCCTCAAGCTAGCCGACAGGACGTAAAATTCACCCAGGAACGGAACCAGCAGGCAACCAGAATGCAGCATATAGGCTGACGAGCTCTTCGTTCAGCGAAAACAGCTGTCGCTAGCAGGTCTTGTTAATCTCAACTTTGAAGGAACAACAAACCTCACAGAACCCTCAATGGAGAAGGATTACTTCCCGTATCCGCTTCCCCACAAAAGCATCTGTGTTTAAATGTATATATGTATACTGATTGGGATAGGTCTTGGTGTCTGCGTTACGCACAGTCTGGGTGTCAAAGACGAATGGACCCAGGCCTTGGGATCTATCGTTTGTTTTGTGGCCATTTGTGGACAGTACATTATGAAAATAAAAAACAACTGTCTTTTCATAGCATACCATAAGCGGCTGCTGCTATGGTCTCCTCTGTTATGTGGGATCCTTAGAGAGAGAGAGAAAGAGGGAGAGAGAGAGAGGAGACGTCAACTTTTTCCTAATATTTTGACCGCTCCAAGTTTTCCTCAAGGGACTTATAGATAGATAGATAGATAGATAGATAGATAGATAGAGACAGACAGACAGACAGACAGACAGACAGACAGACAGACAGACAGACAGATAGATAGTTCAAAAAGTTCAGTGCTCCCAAAGGACAAGGCACCGCTTCACAGCAAGAAGAACAAAATGTTGCACAGAAGACAACAAAGACAATAGCACGATTCGTATGTTTCACTGGTTCCTCTACCCGTGCGCACGTGCGCGCTCGCGCGCGAGTGTTTCATTATGTGTGTGTGTGTGTGTGTGTGTGTGTGTGTGTGTGTGTGTGTGTGTGTGTGTGTGGAGGAGAGAGAGAGAGAGAGAGAGAGAGAGAGAGAGAGATAGAGCTATATTCAGCGGGTACATTATCAGAAGGATTGGGTTGAATATGATATAAGCGGATGCGATGAACAATTCAAACAAGTAAGCAACAGACTGAGAAAATAAGCATATAATGTCAGCAGAGTGCAGAAACGTAATAGTGATGGTCTTTACACTGTCAGCAGAGTGCAGAAACATAATAGTGATGGTCTTTACACATAAGATACGAGCTGAAAGAAAGAGACTGGTTAGAACGAGAAATACAGAAACGCTGAGATAAAGCTCAGATTACGCTGATTAACATAGAAAATACAGAAACACTTCAGGCAACAGAGGAAGCATTGAAAGACTGAATAACACGGGAAATACGGAAGCCTAATGATGATAGTCTTCACATAATGAGACACAGACTGAACATGGCTGACTAACGCATGAAACACAGAGACATAATGATGATAGAGTTCACACAAAGACTGAAACAGACTGATTAACACGTGACATACAGAAAAATAATGATAGAAGTCTTCAAGCATGTAATGATGTAAGTCCGCACACATGCAAAAGACTGACAAATACAAGAAATGTAGAGACATTATGATAGTAGTTTTTATGCACTGAGACAGGGGCTGAAATAGAAAGATCAACGTGTGGAACACGGAAAACACGACAGACAATAGAACCCAACGAAAACTGTAACAACAACGACAACAATAAAGTTGAAACAAAATGCTATAGAAACACTATGAAACCTTTGGAAAAATTTCCTGACACAAGCTAGACACTGACCCCCTCCCCCCCTCCCCCCAAAAAAAACAAACAAACAAAAAAAAACAACAAAACAAAACAACAACAACAACAACAACAAAAATAAACAAATAAACAAACAAAAATAAAATAAAAGATGAAAACAAAACAAAACAAAAAATGTGCTGGCCTCTCGCCGGTTCTCAAACACTAACTGCAACAAAACATCAATGCACTGATAACGATGTACACACATACTGACTATAACAACACATCAATGCACTGATGACGATGTATAGAAACAATAACTGTAACAACACATTAATGCACTGATGACGATGTATACAAATACTGACTATAACAACACATTAATGCACTGATGACGATGTATACAAATACTGACTATAACAACACATTAATGCACTGATGACGAAGTATACACCCACTAAATGTAACAAAACATCAATGCACTGATGACGATTTATACACCCACTAACTGTAACAACACATCAATGCACTGATAACGATGTACACAAATACTGACTATAACAATGCATCAATGCACTGATGACGATGTACACAAATACTGACTATAACAATGCATCAATGCACTGATAACGATGTACACAAATACTGACTATAACAATGCATCAATGCACTGATAACGATGTACACAAATACTGACTATAACAATGCATCAATGCACTGATGACGATGTATACAAATACTGACTGTAACAACACATTAATGCACTGATGACGATGTATACACCCACTAACTGTAACAACACATCAATGCACTGATGACGATGTATACACATACTGACTATAACAACACATCAATGCACTGATGACGATGTATGCACCCACTAACTGTAACAACACATTAATGCACTGATGACGATGTATGCACCCACTATCTGTAACAACACATTAATGCACTGATGACGATGATACACATACTGACTGTAACAACACATTAATGCACTGATGACGATGTATACAAATACTGACTGTAACAACACATTAATGCACTGATGACGATGTATACACCCACTATCTGTGACAACACATTAATGCACTGATGACGATGTATACACCCACTAACTGTAACAACACATTAATGCACTGATGACGATGTATACACCCACTAACTGTAACGACACATGAATGCAACAATTCTTTAACACTAAAGCCCATTTAAGTTTTTGTTTCCTCTTAGCAAACACAGGAACGAATGCGCAAACAGATGAAACAGTAAAATACAGGACTAATTCATTGTCTAATCAAGTGGCTAATTGCTAAACCGACCGACTAATACATGATCATCGGGTAGCCTACGAACTAACTATAGCCTCAGGGTGACGTTCAGGGCAACATCAAAAGCAGGCTGTTATTATAATGCACTGGGACAACAAAGCTAGTTACAGATACAATGACAGCAACAATATTGTCATCAACATCATCATCATCATCAACATCATCAGTATCATAATCACCAAAAGAAGAAAAACAGCAGTAATATGATCATAACAAAAAGGAATTCGCTAAAGACACCACATGGAATGTGTCACGTGAAAAAGATATATTGTGGTGATAAATGATGGCCTGACTTCAGGAAGTAGACTGAAAATGACATCACAACATGGCTACAATACGTAGAGAGCAACGAAACGTAAGGCAGGCCATGCGCTGGCGTAATGCATGACGTCATGCTGAATACAATCATGTCAAAGCTATTTGTTGATCGTCAGCGACAAAGCATTACAATGACGTAGTATTGAACGTAATATCAAAGACGTAGCCATGGAACCTGCTACTTACCGACAGTCTGCAAGAAAAAGTAGATGACGCTGGACAGAAGAGCCACGCGGATGACGTCACGATCAGTGGCGTTGAGCGTGTTCCAGTGAAATAAGGACAGCGCTGGGGACGGAATGAAACCAGGTTGTTTGGGAAAACAAAATCTTTTTAAATTCAAAACAACAGTGTGATTAAAGAAACTATCTAGAACATAATGAAAACAATCTACACATTGACCACATAGTCGCGCCAGTGTAGAATGGTTAGAGAATACAGATGTACATAAATCATGTTGCTTTAATTAAGCCCTGCCCACCACAAAAAGCATGCCAGGGCTGAAACACAGTTATAAAAAACTATAGTGAGAGACTTAAAATGCAAAGCTAATGCTCAATATTAGTTATTTATGTACATTAAAAGACCTGTAATAAAAGAGAGTTTGTCACACTCGAGTTGAAATAAAACCTTTAAAACATTGATTTCTTTCAGAAAGTGAAATATCAAATCCGGGGGAACATCCCGGAACAAGGTCTTCATTGAGCTTGCCGTAAAGTGTTTATGTCTGACGTCATGTAGCTCCCTACAGTCAATAAGAATGTGTCTAATGCTGAGACATTCATCACATGAGACGCAACGTGGAGCTTCTTCACTCCTTAAAAGATACCAGTGAGTTACAAAGGAATGGCCCGTAGGCACACACGCCACATGTTTGTTTAGAACAAATGCATAGGTACAGGAAGAATCCTTGTTCATCTGATTCCCCCGTGAGCTAGCCTCCCTTTACTCTATTTTGTTGTCGTTGTTGATATCAATTGTTACAGAGGTAAATAGGATTGTCCCGAATGTTGTTTGTCTTGCCTGAAGAAGACCTAAGAGGTTGAAACGCGTCGTGTTTTGTCTTGTCATTTATTTGTTCCTGTTGTATTGCGGATTAACAACAATCAACCCCTATTCAACGTTCAACGCTATCTTGTGCCGAACTGGATGAAGATAAGTGATTGTTCATTCATTTTCGTTGTCCTGAGTGTTGTGTATCTTGCCTGAAGAAGACCTAAGAGGTCGGAACGTGTCACGTTTTGTTTTGTGATTCGTTGTCTACTTTTTTTGGCAGTGCTTTATCAACATCTTACAAATTGTTAGGTTTCCGCCTGCAGTCGCCTCACTTTGCAGCTAGATCAAGAATATCTGTTCGTCTTTCGGAGGAAAAAAAATCGACTCCAACAATGTTCTGAATATTGGGAGGACCAATGCCATGTGTCGTTAAGACGTCTAAGCTGACTCCAGATACGGATCCATCGTGCTTGTCTGAATCAATGGGTGGTCCCAGACTTTGGTCAACCCTAGCTGAGATCAGCGCTCTTCTGATTGTCCTGAAAGTTTCCTCTGTTCTCCTGTTCTTCTTGCTAGCCATCTTGTTTTATCCCTCGCCATAGAGAGCTGTTCTCTGTGGCTTCCCCATGGATTGCATTTGGCGTGTTAATTCGAGACAGCACAATTCAATTTTCACTGCACTGTTTTGGGTTCTGGAGTCAGATTTGTTTCAGAAATGAGCTGTCAGCTGACAATTCTGATTTTCATTCTGCCCTGGCCCGTGCGGTCGGCAGCTTAATCGAAAACCTGAAGCAGATTGATGACGTCACTTCCATGGCTGGGCTGGCTGGAGGATTGTTCCTGTCAGATTTTGCGGTCTGAAAAACTCTGTAATTTGCCACCAACTCTAAACATTTTTTTACTACTGTTTCTAAGCGCTGGACGCCAGTTACATATTGTGAGAATGTTTATTTTACCCGCAGACTCCAAGATTTGCGGGATTTTTTTTTTTTTTTTTTTTTTTTTTTTTTTTTTTTTTTAGCAATAGACTCCAAGCATTTTGGAAATTCGTTTTTTTTTTTTTTCCATAACTTTTTAAAGGAATTTTAAGTAACTCCGCCAGTTAACAGGGGGAAAAAAAAACCAAATTACAAGAAAAAAAAACACGTCGCGTTTCGATCTTTAGGTCTTCTTCAGGCAAGACAAATATTCAGGACAATGAAAACGAACGAGAAATCATTCATCTGCTCAATTTCGGCACAGTATGGGCATTGAATGAAATTCGAGGACGTTGGGAAGGAAACAATGCGAGTTGAAAAGGTAATGATTAAATTAATAATTAAAATAGCAATAATAATGATAATAATGATGATGATGATGATGATGATAGATGATGATGATAGAAATATTGAAAAACAAGAAAGAGAGGATTAGTACCACTTTCGATGAAAATATGACAATAGTAGCTGCAGTATGAATCGTGGCTATACAGACAGAAGGGGAGAAAGGAGAGGGGTTAGAGGATTGACGAACAGCATGGTTGTGGTGGAACAGTGTCAGTGGCGACCAGATCACACCGTGCTCTTTCAAGGATGATTCAACTCGTGTTGACGTTTCTGCTCATAATTTGGCCTGTTATAACGGACACAAAACGTCACGATGTGTTGACATTCTGCTCATAATTTGGCCTGTTATAATGGACACAAAACGTCACGATGTGTTGACATTTCTGCTCATAATTTGGCCTGTTATAATGGACACAAAACGTCACGATGTGTTGACATTTCTGCTCATAATTTGGCCTGTTATAATGGACAGCAAAGCGTCACGGTGTGTTGACATTTCTGCTCATAATTTGGCCTGTTATAATGGACAGCAAAACGTCACAATGTGTTGACATTTCTGCTCATAATTTGGCCTGGTATAATGGACAGCAAAACGTCACGATGGTTGACATTTCTGCTGATAATTTGGCCTGTTATAATGGACACAAAACGTCACGATGTGTTGACATTTCTGCTGATAATTTGGCCTGTTACAATGGACACAAAACGTCACGATGTGTTGACATTTCTGCTCATAATTTGGCCTGTTACAATGGACAGCAAAACGTCACGATGTGTTGACATTTCTGCTCATAATTTGGCCTGTTACAATGGACAGCAAAACGTCACGATGTGTTGACATTTCTGCTCATAATTTGGCCTGTTACAATGGACAGCAAAACGTCACGATGTGTTGACATTTCTGCTCATAATTTGGCCTGTTACAATGGACAGCAAAACGTCACGATGTGTTGACCTTTCTGCTCATAATTTGGCCTGTTACAATGGACAGCAAAACGTTATGATCCTTAACTGCTTCATTCCGTCTGTCCCTGCGCTACCCCTCTCCTTCTTCCTCCCTCCGCCGTCCTCCCTCCCCATCCCCCGCCCTGCCCGCGTCTCCTCCTCCCTCTCCTTCTCCCTCTCTCGCTCTCTCTCCCTCTCTCTCTCTCCCCTCTCTCCCCCCTCTCTCTCTCTCTCTGTCTCTCTGTCTGTGTGTCTGTCTCTCTCTTCCTCCTCTCTCTCCCTGCCTCTCTCCCTCTCTCTGTCTCTGTCTCTCTTATCTCTCTCCCTGCCTTTCTCTCCCTCTCCCTGTCTCTGTCTCTGTGTGTCTGTGTGTCTGTGTGTCTGTGTGTCTCTCTCTCTCTCTCTCTCTCTCTCTCTCTCTCTCTCTCTCTCTCTCTCTCTGTGGTTTTCACACCCTGTCGACCACTTCAGTGCCTCCCCTCCCCTCTCCTCCCCCTCCCGCCTGTCTTTTTCCTGAGGACATTCTCCAGTTGGACAGACCTTTTAAAGGTATTTCCACTCACGACCCTGGCATCAACTCCTAGATGGAAGCGCTGTCCACATAATTGCACATGCTTCACAGCCAATATATTACACATTATCTGTCCGTCTGTCTGTCTATTTGTCTGCCTGTCTGCCTGTCTGCCTGTCTGTCTTTCTGTTAGTCTGTCAGTCTGCCCGTCTGCCCGTCCGTCTGTGTGTGTGTGTGTGTGTGTGTGTGTGTGTGTGTGTGTGTTTTGTGTGTGTGTGTGTCCACCCCTCTCTCCCTCCCTCCCCCCTCTCTCTCCCCTGGGAATGTGGTTTGCAATGGCA
>CM065733.1:66804827-66827327 GCA_033310375.1 Conus canariensis
CAAGGGATCATAGTTCCAGTAATAACGACTTTTGAGGAGTGATCTTTTCTGACAGCGATAAACTACATGGATAAATCTGTCGGGTTGTTGGAGGGGAGGAAGAGGAGACATAGCTACTATCGGGCGGGGGGGGGGGGGGGAGGCAGAGAGAGAGAAGAAGAAGACGAACAAGAAGAACAAGAAGGAGGAGAAGAAAAAGGAGGAGGAAGAGAAGAAGAAGAAGAAGAAAAGAAGAAGAAGAAGAAGAAGAAGAAGAAGAGTTAAACAGGCTCGAGAGATACAGACTTGCAGAAAGTATAAGGGAATCTGAGCAACACTGTGGATGGAAGTGTGTCATGTCCATCTTCAATTCTGTACCCATAACTCACTCTACTCTGGTTGGCTGAGCTAAAAAAAATCTCAAACTTATATTTGTATGGAGTGGAAGTCGAATACACGACCTCCCAGGCGGAAATCTGCCGCTGTAACCACTACACCCTAGTGGACGGAAGTCTGTATAGATTTGATTCATTTTTTCCTTTATTCCTTGATGTATTCTCTTACAGATCATCTGTCAACTGTTTACACTGTTCCTGTGTCAGACTCTCTTCTTTCACACTGACTGTCCTTTTCCTCTGTCCGTTCATTGGCCTTGTGTGTGCATGTCTTTCTGGTGAATGCAATCCTTGTTTCTCTTCCATATTTTCATTCATCAATCTGTCATTTCAGTTTTACAGCATTCCCCTTTTTTCTTGAAGGTTCCAAGTTGTGCTTCATTGCTCTTCCACATCTCTGATTCATGACAAAATGGGAAAAGGGCTAGTGATAGCAAATCCATTCGCCTAGCAGTGCGCACAAGCTCTCTCACTCACTCTCTCTCTCTCTCTCTGTGTCTATCTGACTGTCTGTCTGTCTGTCTGTCTGTCTGTCTGTCTCTCTCTCTGTCTCTCTGTGTGTGTGTGTGTGTGTGTGTGTGTGTGTGTGTGTGTGTGTGTGTGTGTGTGTGTGTGTTCGCCGAACAACATCTGTGCATTGGCGTTCTTACGTGTTTGTTGAAGAAACGAAGGCCCAGAACTAGACTGTAACAAAGTGATATACCCACATGAAGTGGGGCAGAAGACACATCATGAACAGGGAACAGTCTGAGCTGGAAGCAGGGCTGGAATCACGTGGCGGAATCTCTCCCTGCTACCCTCTCCTCCCCCTCTACCAGCCCTTCCCTTCAACGAAGAAAAGAGTGCCCTTGCTATCGACCCAATTCGTTGCATTAAAGTCGAAGCTTTAAATGTGAACAGGGTCACAGTGAAAGACAGCTAGCTTGCCTGTAACTGCACCACTCTGCTCTAGATGTGTGTTTAATCTTTGTGGCTGGAAGTCAGTATGACAGTTGAAGCTGGATCAATATTGGCCTGCTCAATAGTAAGAGAAACGTGGACAGCCTGAATAACTGAGGGGAGTTGTAGTGAAATGGGTGGCTCATTCGGCTGTGAAGATGGCGGTTGTCAGTTCTGAATGCCTGTGTAGGGAGATTTCTACTGCTCTAAACCCTATCTGTCTACCCACGAGTATGTGGGTTTACAATTTAAAAGGTTAAGGCAACGAAAGGAAAGGGATGGGCTCCATCTTTTATCCAGGCATGCCCTAGATACTGTGAGCATTTAACTCTTTAATGAATAAATAACTAAAAACGTAATGACCAGTTAAAAACACAAAACCTTGAGCCCTGTCGATTCTGTTCAGACCTATTCCAGAAAGTACAACCCCCTAAAGGTTTTGTGTGAAGTATTCAGTGTGTCAGCCACGAGTGCCATCGTTTTCAGACGGGCAGGCCTGATTCCCTCTGCCAGCCGTGGTGCTGACAGACAGTGACACCTGGACATGCCCCGGTCCTGGCAGAGTGTGTCATCACTGACATGCCCCGGTCCTGGCAGAGTGCCATCACTGACATGACCCCTGTACACGAACTGTTAATCATGCAATGCTGTCAGCCGATATGGCTTTTGTTGGTATTTTGGGCCATGTTGAGCTAATTTCAAACTGGTTTTACGCTCTTTTCACCTGAGTGGCTTTTTTTTGTATTTTGGGCCACATTTAACTAATCAAAATGTTTTCACACTCTTTTTCACCGGATTCAGAACAATTTAAAAGGAAGGCTGGTACAGTCACAATGTCCTGGTGTTAAGCGCCTCAAGGAATGGATTGTATAAAACAGTGTTAGATATGCTGGACGGATTGTGTAACAGCAAAACAGCGATGCTGTGAAACTTAGTGACAGCCGAAGACATGTTGTTCATTTTCTTTTAACACAAAGCAGTACTGTAGTCAACACGATGTTGAAAAGGGAGGGAAGTGGAGGGGGTGGGGATGGAAGTGGAGGGGGTGGGGATGAAGTAGAGGGGGTGGGGATGAAGTGGAGGGGGTGGGGATGGAAGTGGAGGAGGTGGGGATGGAAGTGGAGGGGGGTGGGGATGGAAGTGGAGGGGGTGGGGATGGAAGTGGAGGGGTGGGGATGGAAGTGGAGGGGGGTGGGGATGGAAGTGGAGGGGGTGGGGATGGAAGTGGGGGGGTGGGGATGGAAGTGGAGGGGGTGGGGATGGAAGTGGAGGAGGGGGGGGATGGAAGTGGAGGTGGTGGAGGATGGAAGTGGGATGGGGGGGTGGGGATGGAAGTGGAGGGGTGGGGATGGAAGTGGAGGAGGGGGGATGGAAGTGGATGGAGGGGGGATGAAGTGGAGGGGGTGGGGATGGAAGTGGAGGGTGGGATGGAAGTGGAGAGGGTGGGGATGAAGTGGAGGGGGGGATGGAAGTGGAGGGGTGGGATGGAAGTGGAGGGGTGGGATGGAAGTGGAGGGGTGGGGATGGAAGTGGAGGGGTGGGGATGGAAGTGGAGGGTGGGGATGGAAGTGGAGGGGGTGGGGATGGAAGTGGAGGGGTGGGGATGGAAGTGGAGGGGGTGGGGATGGAAGTGGAGGGGATGGTGGGGATGGAAGTGGAGGGGTGGGGATGGAAGTGGAGGGGGGTGGGGATGGAAGTGGAGGGTGGGGGAAGTGGAGGTGGGGATGGAAGTGGAGGGGGGTGGGGATGGAAGTGGAGGGGTGGGGATGGAAGTGGAGGGGGTGGGGATGGAAGTGGAGGGGGGGATGGAAGGAGGGGGGGATGGAGTGGAGGGTGGGGATGGAAGTGGAGGGGGTGGGGATGGAAGTGGAGGGGTGGAGGATGGGGTGAGTGGAGGGGTGGGGTGAGTGGAAGGAGGGGTGGGGATGGAAGTGGAGGGGGTGGATGGAAGTGAGGGAGGGGTGGAGGTGGAGGTGGGGTGGGGTGGAAGTGGATGGGGTGGAGGTGGAGGGATGGGGTGGAGAGTCGATCATCTCACAGTCGACAATAGTTGCTGACGGTGCACTGCATAATGATTTTTATGAGTATTTCATTCCTCCCACCCTAGCCTATCTCCATTCCCTTCCAGAGTGCTTTCTTCAAGGAGTGTTTATATCAGAGAAAAAAAAGGAAAAAGAAAAAGCTGAACAAGGGGGGGGGGGGGGGTGAGGTGGGGAGAAGTGGAGGGGGGGGATGAATGGAGGGGGGGTGAATAACAGAGGGGTGGGGAGGAAGGGGGGGGGATGGAAGGGAGGGGGGGGGGGGTGTCATAGATGGAAGGGAGGGGGTGGTGGAAGGAGGGGGGTGAATGAGAGTGGGAGGAGTGGAGGGGTGGGTGTCAATAACAGATGGAGGAGGAGGGAGATGGAAGGGAGGGGGCGGGTGTCAATACAGATGGGAGGAGGGAGAGGGGGGCGGGGTGTCAATAACAGATGGGAGGAGGGAGGGGGGCGGGGTGTCAAAGATGGAGAGGGGAGGGGCTGTGATGGAGGAGAGGGGGGGGTGAATGATGGGGGGGAGGGGGGGGTGTAATGGAAGGGGTGGGAGGGAGGGGGGGGGTAGTGGAGGGGGTCAGGGTAACAGATGGGAGGAGGGAGAGGGGGCGGGTGTCAATAACAGATGGGAGGAGAAGAAGGTGGCGGTGTTCAATAGACAGATTGGGAGGAGGGAGAGGGGGGCGGGGTTGTCAATAACAATGGAGAGGGAGAGGGCGGGTGATACAAGGGGTGGGGGGGGAGATGGAGGGATGAATAACAGATGGAGGAGGAGAGGGGGGCGGGGTGTCAATAACAGATGGGAGGAGGGAGAGGGGGGCGGGGTGTCAATAACAGATGGGAGGAGGAGAGGGGGCGGGGTGTCAATAACAGATGGGAGGAGGGAGAGGGGGGCGGGGTGTCAATAACAGATGGGAGGAGGGAGAGGGGGCGGGTGTCAATAACAGATGGGAGGAGGGAGAGGGGGCGGGGTGTCAATAACAGATGGGAGGAGGGGGGAGAGGGGGCGGGGTGTCAATAACAGATGGAGGAGGGAGGGGCGGGGTGTCATAACAGAGGAGAGGAAGGGGGCGGGTGTCAATACAGATGGAGAGGAGAGGGGGCGGTTCATAACAATGGGAGAGAGGTGGCGGGTGTAATACAGATGGAGAGAGAGGGCGGGGTGTCAATACAATGGAGGAGAGAGGGGTCGGTGTCAATACAATGTGAGAGAGGGGGGCGGGTGTCACATACAGATGGGAGAGGTAGAGGGGCGGGGTCAATAACAGTGGAGAGGAGGGGCGGGTGTCAAAACGATAAACTGTCAATAACAGAGGAGACGGGTGTCAATACAGATGGAGGAGGGAGAGGGGGGTGTGAAAAGTTCAATCGTTAGTTCCATCACATGGCACGCCTTCTTCCAACCGCGACGGTCATGTCTGCCATGCCAGGCAATGTGACAGTTAATGAAGGCTGTGGGTCACCATAAGGTCAGCGTACATCAGTAAACGTGTCATCACAAGGTCAGCGTACATCAGTATAACGTGGTCATCACAAGGTCAGCGTACTCATATAACGTGGGTCAAGTCAGGTACATCAGTATAACGTGGGTCACCACAAGGTCAGCGTACTCAGTATAACGTGGGTCACACAAGGTCAAGTGCATCAGTATAACGTGGGTCACCACAAGGTCAACATACATCAGTATAACATGGGTCACCACAAGGTCAACGTACATCAGTATAACATGGGTCACCACAAGGTCAGCGTACATCAGTATAACGTGGGTCACCACAAGGTCAACATACATCAGTATAACATGGGTCACCACAAGGTCAACGTACATCAGTATAACATGGGTCACCACAAGGTCAGCGTACATCAGTATAACGTGGTCATCACAAGGTCAACGTACATCAGTACAACGAGAACCGTGCATAGACTCCTCCTACAGTCTGCCACCGACCATCTCCTCTTCAAAAAGATAGAAAAAAAAACAAACACTTCCAATTACTCCTCTGAAAAGAGGGAAAAAAACACAAAACCTTCACGTGTCATAAAAGGCATCGATCACACTCTTGAGAAAAACATTTTCATCTACTTAAGACAGGGAGAAATAAGGCTAATTAGACCACTAAACAAAATCAACAATCAAATTAAAAAAAAATGTTTTCGTTCTTTCAGTAATTTGGACACAAATTATGCTTATTCACTTGTTTCAGCTCCCACATTTCAACGTAGCCCCTAAAAGAAATCAGACATAAAGAATCTTTCTCTGAAACTACAACACAAATCAAGGTCGACATATTATTGCTGCGTTTGTGTGTTGTCACTGCGGTAACAAAAGTGCCAGCTTCAGTTCATGGTCTGTGTTTACACACAGCTAGTGGGCGGCCATCTTTCTCTCCTCCAAGCTCAAAATCCGGGTCCCTGAACGAAACAGGAAACGCAACAGCCAGCACATCAGGAGTCTAAACGTCACCTCCCCAACTATGTCAACAATAGCAACGGCGATCTATTGAATGCTGAAAGATTGGCACAGGGAATTGGACTCCGTTGCCTGTTTGACGAGATTAAATAGATAATTTTCTTTTCAGACTGGCAAAGACTGGGGAGAGAGAGAGAGAGAGAGAGAGAGAGAGAGAGAGAGAGAGAGAGAGAGAGAGAGAGAGAGAGAGAGAGAGAATTGACTCTGACATTTTGATATCTTATTCTTATTGCCTCTAGCTAAACAGTCCTTGTAACAAAGGCTAAGCAAAATGCATTGCATTTCAGCAACAATCATAAACAATTGCATACACACAAAATAAGAATAGAAGTCAAAACTGGGAATTTAAAAAAGTGAAAATTACTATTATTGATGTTAACTTGACCATCCAAACAGAGAACTGTACCGTATTATTTGTTGCTTATTTTGTTTATCAGAAAACTAAAATGAGCAATGCTCTAACTATTGGCCCCGTGTTCCAGCACAGCTCACAGCCCCTGACACCACTCTCACTGGTCCTCACGCTGCTCACTGGGAAATTCAGAGAGAGAGAGAGAGAGAGAGAGAGAGAGAGCACGTCTCTTGTGGTGAGTTGTATCATTATTCCCTGACATTGACTGCTCCCTGTGGATTGCGGTGATGGGGCTGCAACATGACCACTCTGTGTGTGGCTGTGTGAGGACCGTGGTGAAGGGGTTGCAACATGACCATTCTGTGTGTGGCTGTGTGAGGATTGTGGTGATGGGGCTGCAACATGACCATTCTGTGTGTGGCTGTGTGCGGACCGTGGTGATGGGGTTGCAACATGACCAGTCTGTGTGTGGCTGTGTGAGGACCGTGGTGAAGGGGTTGCAACATGACCAGTCTGTGTGTGGCTGTGTGAGGACCGTGGTGAAGGGGCTGCAACATGACCACTCTGTGTGTGGCTGTGTCAGGATTGTGGTGAAGGGGTTGCAACATGACCAGTCTGTGTGTGGTTGTGTGAGGATTGTGGTGAAGGGGCTGCAACATGACCATTCTGTGTGTGGCTGTGTGAGGATTGTGGTGAAGGGGCTGCAACATGACCACTCTGTGTATGGCTGTGTGAGGATTGTGGTGATGGGGTTGCAACATGACCACTCTGTGTGTGGTTGTGTCAGGATTGTGGTGATGGGGTTGCAACATGACCACTCTGTGTGTGGCTGTGTGAGGATTGTGGTGATGGGGTTGCAACATGACCAGTCTGTGTGTGGCTGTGTGAGGATTGTGGTGAAGGGGTTGCAACATGACCACTCTGTGTGTGGCTGTGTGAGGATTGTGGTGAAGGGGCTGCAACATGACCACTCTGTGTGTCGTTGTGTGAGGACTGTGGTGAAGGGGCTGCAACATGCCCACTCTGTGTGTGGTTGTGTGAGGATTGTGGTGATGGGGCTGCAACATGACCACTCTGTGTGTGGCTGTGTGTGGATTGCGGTGATGGGGCTGCAACATGACCAGTCTGTGTGTGGCTGTGTGAGGATTGTGGTGAAGGGGCTGCAACATGACCAGTCTGTGTGTGGCTATGTGAGGACTGTGGTGAAGGGGCTGCAACATGACCAGTCTGTGTGTGGCTGTGTGAGGACTGTGGTGATGGGGCTGCAACATGACCAGTCTGTGTGTGGCTGTGTGAGGACTGTGGTGAAGGGGTTGCAACATGACCAGTCTGTGTGTGGCTGTGTGAGGACTGTGGTGAAGGGGCTGCAACATGACCAGTCTGTGTGTGGCTGTGTGAGGACTGTGGTGAAGGGGCTGCAACATGACCAGTCTGTGTGTGGCTGTGTGAGGACTGTGGTGATGGGGCTGCAACATGACCAGTCTGTGTGTGGTTGTGTGAGGACTGTGGTGAAGGGGCTGCAACATAACCAGTCTGTGTGTGGCTGTGTGAGGACTGTGGTGAAGGGGCTGCAACATGCCCACTCTGTGTGTGGCTGTGTGAGGACCGTGGTGAAGGGGTTGCAACATGACCACTCTGTGTGTGGCTGTGTGAGGATTGTGGTGATGAGGTTGCAACATGCCCACTCTGTGTGTGGTTGTGTGTGGGTTGTGGTGATGGGGTTGCAACATGACCACTCTGTGTGTGGCTGTGTGAGGATTGTGATGATGCGGCTGCAACATGCCCACTCTGTGTGTGGTTGTGTGAGGATTGTGGTGATGGGGCTGCAACATGACCAGTCTGTGTGTGGCTGTGTGAGGATTGTGGTGATGGGGCTGCAACATGACCACTCTGTGTGTGGCTGTTTGAGGATTGTGGTGAAGGGGCTGCAACATGACCAGTCTGTGTGTGGCTATGTGAGGATTGTGGTGAAGGGGTTGCAACATGACCACTCTGTGTGTGGTTGTGTGAGGACTGTGGTGAAGGGGCTGCAACATGCCCACTCTGTGTGTGGCTGTGTGAGGATTGTGGTGATGGGGTTGCAACATGACCACTCTGTGTGTGGCTGTGTGAGGATTGTGGTGAAGAGGCTGCAACATGACCACTCTGTGTGTGGTTGTGTGAGGACTGTGGTGAAGGGGCTGCAACATGACCACTCTGTGTGTGGTTGTGTGAGGATTGTGGTGATGGGGCTGCAACATGACCACTCTGTGTGTGGCTATGTGTGGATTGTGATGACGCGGCTGCAACATGCCCACTCTGTGTGTGGTTGTGTGAGGATTGTGGTGATGGGGCTGCAACATGACCACTCTGTGTGTGGCTGTGTGAGGATTGTGGTGATGGGGCTGCAACATGACCACTCTGTGTGTGGCTGTTTGAGGATTGTGGTGAAGGGGCTGCAACATGATCAGTCTGTGTGTGGCTATGTGAGGATTGTGGTGAAGGGGTTGCAACATGACCACTCTGTGTGTGGTTGTGTGAGGACTGTGGTGAAGGGGCTGCAACATGCCCACTCTGTGTGTGGCTGTGTGAGGATTGTGGTGATGGGGTTGCAACATGACCACTCTGTGTGTGGCTGTGTGAGGATTGTGGTGAAGGGGTTGCAACATGACCACTCTGTGTGTGGTTGTGTGAGGACTGTGGTGAAGGGGCTGCAACATGACCAGTCTGTGTGTGGCTGTGTGAGGATTGTGGTGATGGGGCTGCAACATGACCAGTCTGTTTGTGGATGTGTGAGGGCAAGTTGGAATGATCGTCGTGGGAGTGATGATACTGCAGGGGCAAAGGGAATATTGGAAATCTACAGAGAGAGAGAGAGAGAGAGAGAGAAGAAGAAGAAGAAGAAGAAGAAGAAAGAAGAAGAAGAAGAAGAAGAAGAAGAAGAAGGATAGTCAAACAGGTTCGAGAAATACAGACTTGCAGCATTGATGAGGAAATGTCAGTGACACTGGGGGAGAGGCGTGGATGAAGTGGATGGAAGTGAGTCATTCTCTCCTTCAACTCCGCACCCATAACACACTCTACTCAGGTCGGCTGGGGCTGAGAAATCTAACAAATATTTGTATGAGGTGGGACCTGAACCCACGACCTCCCAACCGGGCATCTGCTACTGTAACCACTGCACCCCAGTGTATGAAAGTCTGTCAAGATTAACTGTTTTTTTCCCTTTATTCCTTCATTTATTCACTTATAGATCATCTGTCCACTGTTCACACTGTTTCATTGTCAGGTTCTCGTCCTTCAAACTGATCGTCCGTTTCCTCTCCCCGTTCATCTGTCTTGTTTCTTCATGTTTTTCCGTTTCATGCAATGTTTTTTGCATGCTTCTGTATATGTTTTCCCATCAATCTGTCATTCCTGTCCTTACTCTGTTCCCATTATACGTTCTATTTTTTTCTTGAAGTTGTCGAGTTGTGCTTCCTTTCTCTTCCTGATCTCTGATTCATGACAGAATGGGAGCAGGGCAAGTGATAGCAAATCAATTCGCCTAGCAGTATGCACGAGCTCTGTGTGTGTGTGTGTGTGTGTGTGTGTGTGTGTGTGTGTGTGTGTTGTGTGTGTGTGTGTGTGCTGTGCGTTTGTGCGTGTGTGTGTGTGTGTGTGTGTGTGTGTGTGTGTGTGTGTGTGTGTGTGTGTGTGTGCATCCACAAAATTGCATGCGTACTGTTGATTAGTGGCCTTACATGTCTGTTTACTAACGAAGTGAAGGCCTTGAACTATGGTTTAATGGAGTGATACACACAAAAGACACACAGAGTGACGGAGAAGACATACAATGACACATGCTGGACAGGGCAACGGTCTGAGCTGGAAGCAGAGCTAGAATCACATGACTGAATTTCTCCTCGTTGCCCACTCTTCCCCTTCCTCACGCTCCTCCCTTCTCCCACGAAAAAAAAGAAAACAACAGAAAAAGAAGAGTGCCCTTGCTATCGACCCAACTCGTTGTATCAAAGATGAAGTGTTCAACGTGAACTGGGTCACAGTGAAAGACAGCCAACCTGCCTGTAACTGCACCACTCTGCTCTGGATGTGTGCTTAATCTTTGTGGCTGGAAGTCAGTATGAGTTGAAGCGGGATCAATACTGGCTGATCATTCGTGAAAGATGGTGGCGCTGAAAATGAAGGGAATGGAGTGAAATGATTCGCTCATTCGGCTGTGAAGATGGCAGTTGCAAGTTCCAATCTCCTGTATGGGTGAATTTCTACTTCTGTAAAATTCTGTCTCTCTACCCATGAGTATGTGGGTTCCTAATTTAGAAGGTTACAGTGATGGAAGAACAAGGGATGGGCTGCGTCTTTCGTTCTCCTATGCCCTCGATATAGTGAGCCTTTAATGCTTCAGGGTCATTAGGCCTTTATTCTAGTGAATTTCAACGATGACCTCTTACTCAAATTTGAAATAAAATGTAGATAAACGAATCACAAGACAAACACGACGCATCTCGACGTCTCGACGTCTTAGATCTTCTTCAGACAAGATACAAAACACTCAGGACAACGAAAATGAACGAGCAATCACCTGTCATCATTCAACGCCTAGCGTGCGCCGAATTGGATGAACATAAGTGATTGCTCGTTCATTTTCGTTGTCCTGAGTGTTTTGAATCTTGCCTGAAGAAGACCTAAGAGGTCGAAACGGTCGTGTTTTGTTTTGTGATTCGTTTGTCTACGTTATTTGGCGGTGCATTATCACTAGCATTTCAAATTCGTTTAGATTTCCGCCTGCAGTCACCTCACTTTGCAACCAGATCGAACTTTACTCATTAATGCATTGATAACTAAAAATAATGTGATTGAATAAGAGAGAGAGAGAGAGAGAGAGAGAGAGAGAGAGAGAGAGAGATTGATTGATTGATTGATTGACTGATTGATCTTTAATACTCAAGGATGAAGATTTTAGGCCAAAGCCTAGCCTTACAATCTGTCCTTGTCATGCATACATCATTTCAACACATATCATTTATACTGACAATTCACCATAGCAACACTGTAATTTAACTCTACAATGACAAGCAGACTGTTCAAAAAAGTAATAATGACATGGTGGGTAGTCAAACAGGAGGAAACTTACAAATATAAAAGCAAACAAACCAGCAAACAAACAAAACTAGAGAGAGAGAGAGGTCGGAGGAGGGGGGGGGGGAGAATGGTAGGTAGGGGGAGGAGAAGAGGGATGGTAGACAGAGTGGGGGTGCGGATGAACGATTTAACGCAGTAGGTTATAATGTTTAGACGGTATATTCAAAGTATAGTTTACAGAAGACTTAGCGAACGGACTCTAATCATTTTAATCGAATAATTAAATAATGAGACATAAAATGTTTATGTAAATGTTTCTTGAAAAGTTTTAAAGTATTCGTATTTTGTAGACTCGATGGAAGTGCGTTCCAAATATATTGTCCAGAGTAAGCTCGGCTTGTTTTGTATAGATCAATGCGTGGGTAGTGGGAGAAGGAATTTCTTCGAGCCAGAAAAGCTGTTCAATCTTGTAAAAAGGAGATTGATATATTAACATGTCATAGTATCTGTCCAGATTGTAAACATAAGTGATGCCTTGTTGAATTCCAATTGCTTACTCAGAGGAAGTATGTTCAGCGCTTTTAGTTTTTTGTCTGTTGTTAGAGGTACGGCTGGATGTGGAGTAGTTTTGCTGCACGTCTATGGAGAGATTTCAGCCTTTTTTGTGGACATCACTACTCCCGTCCCACACTGTTGAAGCGTAATTGATGTGTGACATTATGTGTGCATTGAAGAAAAGTTTAAGCACAGTACTGTTGACGTAGCGTTTTAATTGAGATAACAGAGTGCCATCACTGACATGCCCGGTCCTGTCAGAGCGCCATCACTGACATGCCCTGGTCCTGGCAGAGTGCCATCACTGACATGCTCCGGTCCTGGCAGAGCGCCATCACTGACATGCCCTGGTCCTGGCAGACTGCCATCACTGACATGCCCTGGTCCTGGCAGAGTGCCATTACTGACATGCCCCGGTCCGGGCAGAGTGCCATTACTGACATGCCCCGGTCCTGGCAGAGTGCCATTACTGACATGCCCTGGTCCTGGCAGAGTACCATCACTGACATGCACCGGTCCTCGCAGAGTGCCATCACTGACATGCCCTGGTCCTGGCAGACTGCCATCACTGACATGCCTTGGTCCTGGCAGAGTGCCATTACTGACATGCCCTGGTCCTGACAGAGTGCCATTACTGACATGCCCTGGTCCGGGCAGAGTGCCATTACTGACATGCCCTGGTCCTGGCAGAATGCCATCACTGACATGCCCTGGTCCTGGCAGAGTGCCATCACTGACATGCCCTGGCCTGGCAGAGTGCCATCACTGACATGCCTGGTCTGCAGAGTGCCATTACTGACATGCCCGGTCCTGGCAGAGTGCCATCACTGACATGTCCTGGTCCTGGCAGAGTGCCATCACTGACATGCCCTGGTCCTGGCACAGTGCCATTACTGACATGCCCTGGTCCTCGCAGAGTGCCATTACTGACATGCCCGGTCTGACAGAGTGCCATTAGTGACATGCCCGGTCCTAGTGGAGTGCCATCATGACATGGCCGGTCCTGGCAGAGTGCATCACTGACATGACCCGGTCCTAGTGGAGTGCCATCACTGACATGGCCCGGTCCTGGCAGAGTGCCCTCACTGCATGCCCTGGTCCTGGCAGAGTGCCGTCACTGACATGGCCCGGTCCTGCAGAGTGCATCACTGACATGGCCCAGTCCTGACAGAGTGCCATCATGACAGCCCGGTCCTGGCAGACTGCCATCACTGACATGCCCCGGTCCTGGCAGAGCGCCATCACTGACATGCCTCGGTCCTGGCAGAGTGCCATCACTGACATGGCCCCTGTACACGAACTGTCAATCATGCAATGCTGTCAGCTGACATAGCTTTTGTTAGTATTTTGTGCCCTATGGAACTAATTTGCAATGGTTTTACCCTCTTTTCACCTGATTCCAAACATTTAAAGTCTGCTACAGTCAGAATGACCTGATTTTAAGTGCCACAACGAATGGATTGTTCGACTGTGAGATGTGTTGTCCGGATTGTGTGTGATCAAAGCACAGCACTGCAGTCAAACTTAGCGACAGCTCAAGTCATGTTGTTCATTCTCTTTAACACAAAGCAGTACAGTAGTCAAGATGCTGTTGAAAAGGGACTGACGTGGGGATGGGGATGAAAGTGGGGGGACGGGGCGTGGAGCAGATCGGTGCACCATCCTCACACTCTGCAATATTTGCTGACGATGCCACTCCATGACGATTTGCACGTGCTTTTCATTTTTCCCATCTCTACACCCATCGCCATCCCCTTTTCTGGTGTGCACTATCGAAAGAGTTTTCAATATGACAAAAAAAAAAAAAAAAAAACGTTGACCAGGGAAATGATGGAGAGGGTGGATGGGAATGGTGACTGTGTTTATGGGGAGTAGCAGCTGAGAAGGGGGGGGGGGGGGGGCGTAAAGACTGGTTCAAGATCGAATCCCTGGAACCTCTCCACTTCTCAATCTCTTCCTCCTCCTCCTCCCCCTCTGTCCCGTTCATCGCCTCCCCACTCCTACCCAAACCACCTGGTCAGTGTCTGTCGTGCCCCAGGCAATGTGATCACGTTAATGAAGGTCCTTTGGGTCAACACAAAGTCAACACACATCTGTATAACCCCAGGCAATGCGATCACGTTAATGAAGGTCCTTTGGGTCAACACAGAGTCAACATACATCAGTATAACGAAAATCGTGCACAGACTCTACTCCTACGGTCTGCCACCGACCATGCCATCTCATCTTCAAAAAGATAGAGATAAAAACATTTCCATATACTTAAGACAGGAAGAAAGAAGGTTTATTAGCGCACCAACAAAATCAACTGTCAAATTAGGACACTTTTGTTTTTTCATTCTTTCATTGATCTCAACACATTATTTTTATTCTTTTGTTTAAGCTGCCACGTTTCAACCTAGCCCCTAACATAAATCAAAGATTTGAAAAGTGTCTTTTTTCCAAAACTAAAACACAAATCAATGTTGACTTATTACTGTTGCACTGGCAACAAAAGTGCCACCGTGAGTTCATGCTCCTGTTTCTACAGACAAGTGGTGGATGGCCATCTTTCTCGAAATCCGGGTCCCTGAGAGAAACAGAAAATGCAATAGTTGGCCAGTCAGGACTATAAACGCCACTTCCCCAACTAGGTCAACAAAATCAATGGCGATCTATTGAAAGCTGACAGATTGGCACAGAGAATTGGACACCATTCGTTGTTGACTAGATTAAATGGATGATTTTCTTTTTGAACTGGCAAAACACTGGAGAGAGAGAGAGAGAGAGAGAGAGAGAGAGAGAGAGAGAGAGAGAGAGAGAGAGAGAGAGAGAGAGAGAACTAACACACTGTGACATTTGATATCTTATTGCCACTGGCTAAACAGTCCTTGTAACGAAGGGTGTTCAAAACTCATTGCACTTCAGCAACAAATGTTAACAATTATCGCACAAAATGCAAACAGAAGTTAAAACTCTGAATTAGAAAAAAATGACAATCGTTAATGTTAAATTGACCCTCCAAACAAAGCATTGTTCCCTAGTTCAGTATTAGTGCATTAATTATTCTGTTTATCAGAAAACTAAAATGATCGACTTTGTAAATGTTGGTCAAGCCATCATATCAACAAATATTGTCTTTTCACCCATCATTACTGCTTCAGATACATATGTTACAAGCGAGTGATTCAGATGGAACCAGATCCTTTCTGTTCGCCTCCTTTGCATTAAACTATGTTCAGACAATGTCCCTGCAGTTCTCCCCAATGGTTACAACTGAAGAGAAACATGATTTTAATATTTTCCATTGTGCCCACACATCGGACAGCAAGGAGTTGTTCACATGTCTTTTCAAAGAGCAAACGTCTTGACAACCCAACCTTCAGAGCATCGTACTGATCCTATCCTATGAGTGTCGACCTTCAGATAATCGTACTGATCCTATCCTATGAGTGTCAACCTTCAGATAATCGTACTGATCCTATCCTATGAGTGTCAACCTTCACATAATCGTACTGATCCTATCCTATGAGTGTCAACCTTCAGAGCATCGTACTGATTCTATCCTATGAGTGTCGACCTTCAGATAATCATACTGATCCTATCCTATGGGTGTCAACCTTCAGAGCATCGTACTGATCCTATCGTATGAATGTCAACCTTCACAGCATCGTACTGATCCTATCCTATGAGTATCAACCTTCAGAGTATCGTACTGATCCTATCCTATGAGTGTCATCACAATTACACCAACCTTCAGAGCATCGTACTGATCCTATCCTATGAGTGTTATCACAATTACACCAACCTTCAGAGCATCGTACCGATCCTATCCTATGAGTGTCGTCACAATTCAAATAAAGGGAAATAGTTTGGGATATGTTTCATTGTTGACACGTTCTGTCCTGTGCGTGACATTCAGATCACCTCATGAAAACAGCACACACAAAAAAAACAACAAAAACAAACAAAAAAAAAAACCCAAAAAAAACAAACAAAAAAAAACAACACTTTCAGTTGCTTGATGGTCTGTAGTGAAACGTAAAAAGGCCATTGTTCACCTCCGTGCTGTCAGAAGCAATACAACACGCTATCAGCATGACTTGTTTAGTGTAAGAACCCAGCGCAGCCATCTCTTTTTACTGAAAATAGGTGCATAGTTCATCACAAATTGTCAGTCAGAAACTCCATCCAGAGCGTCTCTCCTGGTGCGATATCGAACTGCATGAATTCTTAACTGTGTACGACTGAAATCAGTGAAAGATTCTGTCTGACAAAGCCAAAAGACTTCTCAACCCTAAAGAAAGATAATCATATGTTTGTTTCATGATTTTGTAAATATCCCACAAATTGGCTGGAAAACGTCAGCTGAGTTTCATAAACGGGACTTTTTTTTTATTTAGTCACACAATACCCTGACTCTGTTACTGTCATCAGCTTGGGCCCCAATAATGGTAAGATTAATGTCAAATTAGCCGGAGCCTACTAAGGTGCTGCCAGATCAGCCGACTGCTGAGGACCTGTTGGACTGGTTCCTAGAACAGATGTGTAGCCCTGATGACTTACCACAAGAGTGGAATGCTACATCCGTAGCCCTGATGAATTACAACACCAGGGAATGCTACATATGTAGCCCTGATGACTTACCTTAAGAGAGGAATGCTACATCTGTAGCCCTGATGGCTTACCACACCAGGAGAATGCTACATCTGTAACCCTGATGACTTACCACAACAGGGGAATGCTACATCTGTAGCCCTGATGACTTACCACAACAGGGGAATGCTACATCTGTAGCCCTGATGACTTACCACAACAGGGAATGCTACATCTGTAGCCCTGATGACTTACCACAACAGGGGAATGCTACATCTGTAGCCCTGATGACTTACCACAACAGGGGAATGCTACATCTGTAGCCCTGATGACTTACCACAACAGGGGAATGTTACATCTGTAGCCCTGATGACTTACCTTAACAGGGGAATGTTACATCTGTAGCCCTAATGACTTACCACAACAGTGGAATGCTACATCTGTTGCCTTGGTGACTTACCACAAAAGGGAATGCTACATCTCTAGCTCTGATGACTTACCACAACAAGGGAATGTTACATCTGTTGCCCTGATGACTTACCTTAACAGGGGAATGCTACATCTGTAGCCCTAATGACTTACCACAACAGTGGAATGCTACATCTGTTGCCTTGGTGACTTACCACAAAAGGGAATGCTACATCTGTTGCCCTGGTGACTTACCACAACAGTGGAAGGCTACATCCGTAGCCCTGATGAATTATCACAACAGGGGAATGCTACATCTGTTGCCCTGGTGACTTACCACAACAGTGGAAGGCTACATCCGTAGCCCTGATGAATTATCACAACAGGGGAATGCTGCATCTGTTGCCCTGATGACTTACCACAGCAGGGGAATGCTACATTTGTAGCCCTGATGACTTACCACAGCAGGGGAATGCTACATCTGTAGCCCTGATGACTCACCACAGCAGGGGAATGCTACATCTGTAGCCCTGGTGACTTACCACAACAGGGGAATGCTACATCTGTAGCCCTGTTGACTTACCACAACAGGGGAATGCTACATCTGTAGCCCTGATGACTTACCACAACAGGGGAATGCTACTCTGTGGCATCTGTTACCCTGGTGACTTACCACAAAAAGGAATGCTACATCTGTTGCCCTGGTGACTTACCACAACAGGGGAATGCTACATCTGTTGCCCTGGTGACTTACCACAACAGGGGAATACTACATCTGTTGCCCTGGTGACTTACCACAACAGGGGAATGCTACATCTGTAGTCCTGTTGACTTACCACAACAAGGGAATACTACATCTATTGCCCTGGTGATTTACCACAACAGCAAAATGCTACATCCGTTGCCCTGGTGACTTACTACAACAGGGGAATGCTACATCTGTAGCCCTAATCAATTACCACAACAGGGGAATGCTACATCTGTTGCCCTGGTGACTTACCACAACAGAGAAATGCTACATCTGTAGCCCTGATGACTTACCACAACAGGGGAATGCTGCATCTGTAGCCCTGATGACTACCACAACAGGGGAATGCTACATCTCTAGCCCTGATGACGTACCACAACAGGGGAATGCCAACGGCATGGGAAGTACCACCTTTTCAGCGACCAGTCACTATTAAGCTTACAGAGTTCAGCAAATCAGACAGCTTTACATATGTACCAATACGTATGAATGAAACAATACAGATGATGCGGTCTGAATTTTTACCGTCCGTGGATGGTTCACACCGTCACCTTTAACAACGTGGACCATTCTGAATTGTCGCCCCTGCTAGACGTCTGTTCAAAGCATAGCAGAAGACTACTTGCAAGGTGCCAGTTCTTGCTTCTTCCAGTGACTTGTGTCGATATTCTGAACGAGTTAGCAATGCGCAGACCGTGCTCCTTTGGCTGTGTTCAGTGACGTCATGTCACATACTTCCGCTTCTAACATGTTGACATGCTCCACTGCCGCTGCATTGGAAGGCACAATGATCACTCCAGGAGCCCCCTCCCCATCACGATGACGTCACTGGAAGGGAAGCCCTGGCTGACAGTAGCTGCCCGTTGCTGACCTTTCCATTACACGGCTGTCCTGTAAAGTGTTTGCTGGAGTATCGTAATCAGCGTGTTGTCCGTTATTGATGTTTACTGTCATACTGAAGGTCTGTCATCGCATTGGACTAATGCCTAGGTCAGACATCTGTTAAAAATCGTTGCTTCTTCAGTTCTCTCATCTTGGTCATTAATTCATTTATCCATCAGCTGCTTTAAATCATGCGCAGTGTGGTCTCAAAACTTAGCAGGTGTGGTGTGGCGTATATGAACTGGTCTGCGCGCAGTGACACCTTGGTGACACTGAAACTGGAACTATCGTACTGGGCCCCCCTGTGCATTGTGCCTTGGATCAGACGGTGATGGACCAATGACCAGTCTCCCCGTGCTGCTTCACACCCCTGCCTTCTGTTCTGGCCTGGGTGACGATCCAGACGGCCATGTTTGACACTGACACTGTTTCATCTAGCTAGCGTGCATGGCAATTCCTTGTCCGCCAAACTCTTCACGCTGTTTCTCCGTGCAGCAAACCAGCGGCAGGTGATGGCCAGCCCCTTGTCCCCCTGACTCACTCCCATGCCGTGTTAGTGCTCTGACTGCATTGTCCTTTGTGTTAGTGCTGTCACTCACTGTCTGTTGTGTGGGTGTTGTGACTCACTGTCTGTTGTGTTAGTGCTGTGACTCACTGTCTGTTGTGTTAGTGCTGTCACTCACTGTCTGTTGTGTGGGTGTTGTGACTCACTGTCTGTTGTGTGAGTGCTGTGACTCACTGTGGTGTTAGTGTCCTGACTGCACTGTCTGTGGTGTTAGTGTCCTGACTCCACTGTCTGTGGTGTTAGTGTTCTGACTCACTGTCTGTGGTGTTAGCGTTCTGACTCATTGTCTGTGGTGTTAGTGCCCTGACTCACTGTCCGTTGTGTTAGTGTTCTGACTCACTGTCTGTTGTGTGAGTGCTGTCACTCACTGTCTGTGGTGTTAGTGCCCTGACTTACTGTCTGTGGTGTTAGCGTTCTGACTCACTGTCCGTTGTGTTAGTGCCCTGACTCACTGTCTGCTGTGCTAGTGCTGTGACTCACTGTCTGCTGTGTTAGTGCTGTGACTCACTGTCTGCTGTGTTAGTGCTGTCACTCACTGTCTGTTGTGTTAGTGCTGTCACTCACTGTCTGTTGTGTTAGTGCTGTCACTCACTGTCTGTTGTGTTAGTGCTGTCACTCACTGTCTGCTGTGTTAGTGCTCTGACTCACTGTCTGTTGTGTTAGTGCTCTGACTCACTGTCCATTGTGTGAGTGCCCTGACTCACTGTCTGTTGTGTTAGTGCTCTGACTCACTGTCTGTTGTGTGAGTGCTCTGACTCACTGTCTGCTGTGTTAGTGCTGTCACTCACTGTCTGTTGTGTTAGTGCTGTCACTCACTGTCTGTTGTGTTAGTGCTCTGACTCACTGTCTGTTGTGTTAGTGCTGTCACTCACTGTCTGCTGTGTTAGTGCTGTCACTCACTGTCTGTTGTGTTAGTGCTGTCACTCACTGTCTGTTGTGTTAGTGCTGTCACTCACTGTCTGTTGTGTTAGTGCTCTGACTCACTGTCTGCTGTGTTAGTGCTGTCACTCACTGTCTGCTGTGTTAGTGCTGTCACTCACTGTCTGTTGTGTTAGTGCTGTCACTCACTGTCTGTTGTGTTAGTGCTGTCACTCACTGTCTGTTGTGTTAGTGCTGTCACTCACTGTCTGTTGTGTTAGTGCTCTGACTCACTGTCTGTTGTGTTAGTGCTCTGACTCACTGTCCATTGTGTGAGTGCCCTGACTCACTGTCTGTTGTGTTAGTGCTCTGACTCACTGTCTGTTGTGTGAGTGCTCTGACTCACTGTCTGTTGTGTTTGTGCTCTGACTCACTGTTTGTTGTGTGAGTGCTCTGACTCACTGTCTGTTGTGTTTGTGCTCTGACTCACTGTCTGTTGTGTGAGTGCTCTGACTCACTGTCTGTTGTGTTTGTGCTCTGACTCACTGTCTGCTGTGTTAGTGCTGTCACTCACTGTCTGTGGTGTTAATGCTGTGACTCACTGTCTGCTGTGTTAGTGCTGTCACTCACTGTCTGTGGTGTTAATGCTCTGACTCACTGTCTGCTGTGTTAGTGCTGTCACTCACTGTCTGTGGTGTTAATGCTCTGACTCACTGTCTGCTGTGTTAGTACTGTCACTCACTGTCTGTGGTGTTAATGCTCTGACTCACTGTCTGCTGTGTTAGTGGTCTGACTCACTGTCTGTGGTGTTAGTGCTCTGACTCCACTGTCTGTTTAGATAGATAGATAGAGAAAGACAGATAGAAAGAGACAGAGAGAGAGAGAGAGAGAGACATACAGATAGATGGATAGATAGATAGATAGGTACACAGAGAGAGAGATAGATAGAGAGAGAGAGAGGAGAGAGAGAGAGGAGAGAGAGCGAGAGCGAGAGAGAGAGAGAGAGAGAGAGTGAGAGAGAGAGAGACAGAGAGAGAGAGAGAGAGAGAGAGAGAGAGAGAGAGATGCCTGAACAACATACAAATTAACTGTCCAGCTTTAGTAAAGTTTTAGTGAGTTTTCAAAATATTCAAAGCAGCATTTGACACCAGCAGCACATCTTCAGTCATGCATGAATATTCTAATGGATTGTGCGCAGTAGTCAGCTGTGTTCTGCCCTCAGGTTTCCAGTTTCAATACATTACATTGTGTTACGGTGCTTTTGGTGCCGGACAAATTTCATAACATTTTGACCGATCAACTCCTAATGGTCCTTGTCGATCGTCATTTACTGAACATTGCTACCAGACGTAAAATATTAGGGCAACATGTCCGTTTTTCACACGCACTCACACCACACACACACACACACACACACACACACACACCACACACACACACAGCGCGCGCGCGCGCATGCCCCTCTCCCCCTCCACACACACACACTTTAACACCCACCCGGCCCCATTAACACGAAGACCCATTTTGCGGCGAGGCTGGCCTATCGTACAGGGTGTCAAGCTCCCAAGAGCGACATGCAGAGTGGCAGAACTCATCAATACACCTGCTTGCCTGCTGTCTCGTGTGAGGAGCCCCTAACGAGTCTGTCCCCTTGTGTTGCCTCGTGTGATGAGGCCCTAATGATCATGTTGCCACATGTGAGGGGCCCATTATCCGGGGCATTATCGGGACAGGAGTTCCACCGTGTCTGTCACAGAGAAGGCGACCCCACGCGTTCTCTCGTTTCCGGCCTCTCATCAGGGACATAAGCCAGACTGAAGACAGTTAATGAGTATGCAGGAAGGTGAGGGGCAGGGGAGGGAAGGGAAGGGAAGGCAGGGTGGGTGTAACGGAAAAAAATTTGAACGGACGGTTTCTGGGTCGAGAATGACTGTCAATCTGTCTGTCTATCTAAGGAGAAATAGATGGAGAGAAATTAAGCGCGCGAGTATACACGCGCTAACGCACAAACACACACGCAAAAATGCGCGCACACGCACGCAAGCACACACACACACACACACACACACACACACACACACACACACACACACACACCCACTACCACCACCACCACCACCTCATCAACAATGACTACCACAAATAACCCCCACCACTGACTCCAACAACGGCAACGACAACAAAAACATCACTGAAGGAGAGAGTGCTGACCTTGGACCTGTGGATGTCGCCGTCGTCTGTCTCGCCGACGCCCAGCACTTTGCGAGTTTTGAGGCGGGAATGGAGGTCACTGCTGCTGAGCTTCCTGAAACCCACACCAACACCAGGCACTGCATGAAGTCATCATGACATAGTGAATGACGTCATCATAACATAGTGGAGACGTCATCATCATCATCATAGAGTGCAGGACTAACTGGCTAAAACAGGTGAGACTTAAAGAAAAGCGTTTGTACTGGGACACACACTCTGTGTGTGTCTCTGTGCGTGCGTGCGTGTGTGTGTGTGGGCTACTAAACTGGTTGATTTTCAAAGTCAGAAACTTGTGTGTACTATTCATAGAAGGTAAAGCGCACGTGCGCATGAACGTATGTGTGTGCGTGCGTGTGTGTGTGTGTGTGTGTGTGTGTGTGTGTGTGTGTGTGTGTGTGTGTGTGTGTGTGTGTTTCTCTGTGTGTGTGTG
>CM065733.1:66832327-66837327 GCA_033310375.1 Conus canariensis
TTAAGGACATGAAGTAAATATAGAGACACGATGAAATTTGTAGGGACATGCAGAAAAGGTGGAAATGTGAAGTAAAATGTGGGGACTTGTATAAAGAGGTAGGGACATGAAAAAAAAATGTTGGGACATAAAAAACAAGATGAGGACGTGAAGAAAAGATGTAGGGACGTGAAGAAAAACGTAGAGGCATGAGAAGGTAAGGACATAAACCAAACATTGACGTGAAGGAACTTGTAGGTACATGACAAAAGTAGACTTGTTGGGATATGAAGAGTGTGGCAGGTGTGGTGGGAACACATAGGAAAGATATGGACATGTAGGGAAAAGTAAGGGTAGGCAAGGGGATGTGATCATAACGTTGGGACATTACGAACATGCAGAAAAAGGCAGAGACACAGAGGAAGGTATGGTCATGCAGGGACGTGTAGAGACATGCAGTAACACACAGAAAATATGCAGGAATAGATCAGGAAATAGAGCAAAAGCTAGACATGTGGAAAAAGGTAGAATACATATAGGAACCTACAGTAACACACAGAAAACACGCAGGAATAGATCAGGAAATAGAGCAAAAGCTAGACATGTGGAAAAAGGTAGAGCATATAGGAACCTACAGTAACACACAGAAAACACGCAGGAATAGATCAGGAAATAGAGCAAAAGCTAGACATGTGGAAAAAGGTAGAACATATAGGAACCTACAGTAACACACAGAAAACACGCAGGAATAGATCAGGAAATAGAGCAAAAGCTAGACATGTGGAAAAAGGTAGAACATACAGGAACATACAGTAACAAAAGCTAGACATGTGGAAAAAGGTAGAACATACAGGAACATACAGTAACAAAAGCTAGACATGTGGAAAAAGGTAGAACATACAGGAACATACAGAGACATGCGTGAAAAGGGAGGAACGCGTAGAAATGGAAAGGACAATGTAGGGAAATGTGGGAAAAGGGAAGGACAGGTGGGAAAAGTGAGGGGCGTGTGAAGCAAGGGAGGGACATGTACGGGGAGGGATATGTAGGAAAAGGGAGGGGCATGTTGAGAAAGAGAGGGACATGTCGGAAAAGAGAGGGCATGTGGGAAAAGGGAGGGGCATGTGAAACATGGGAGGGACATGTAAGGGAGGGATATGTAGGAAAAGGAAGGGACATGTAGAGAAAGAGAAGGACATGTAGAGAAAGAGAAGGACATGTAAAGAAAGGGAAGGACATGTAGAGAAAGAGAAGGACATGTAAAGAAAGGGAAGGACATGTAGAGAAAGAGAAGGACATGTAAAGAAAGGGAAGGACATGTAGAGAAGGACATGTAAAGAAAGGGAAGGACCTGTAAAGAAAGGGAAGGACATGTAGAGGAAGAGAAGGACATGTAGAGAAAGGAAAGGACATGTAGAGAAAGGGAAGGACATGTAGAGAAAGAGAAGGACATTAGAGAAGGACATGTAGAGAAAGGGAAGGACATGTGGAGAAGGACATGTAGAGAAAAGGAAGGACATGTAGAGAAGGATATGTAGAGAAAGGGATTGGCATGTAGAGAAAGAGAAGGACATGTAGAAAAAGGGAAGGACATGTTAAGAAAGGGAAGGACATGTAGAGAAAAAGAAGAACATGTAGAGAAGGACATGTAGAGAAAGGGAAGGACATGTAGAGAAAGAGGAGGACATGTAGAGGAGGACATGTAGAGAAAGGGAAGGACATGTGGAGAAAGAGAACATGTAGAGAAGGACATGTAGAGAAAGAGAAGGACATGTAGAGAAGGACATGTAGAGAAGGACATGTAGAGAAGGACATGTAGAAAAGGGCATGTAGAGAAAGAGAAGGACATGTAGAGAAGGACATGTAGAGAAGGACATGTAGAAAAGGGCATGTAGAGAAAGAGAAGGACATGTAGAGAAGGACATGTAGAGAAGGACATGTAGAGAAAGGGAAGGACATGTAGAGAAGGACATGTAGAAAAGGGCATGTAGAGAAAGAGAAGGACATGTAGAGAAGGACATGTAGAGCAGGACATGTAGAGAAGGACATGTAGAGAAAGGGAAGGACATGTAGAGAAAGGGAAGGACATGTAGAGAAGAACATGTAGAGAAAGGGAAGGACATGTAGAGAAGGACATGTAGAGAAAGGGAAGGACATGTAGAGAAAGGGAAGGACATGTAGAGAAGGACATGTAGAGAAAGGGAAGGACATGTAGAGAAAGGGAAGGACATGTAGAGAAGGACATGTAGAGAAAGGGAAGGACATGTAGAGAAGGACATGTAGAAAAGGGCATGTAGAGAAAGGGAAGGACATGTAGAGAAGGACATGTAGAGAAGGACATGTAGAAAAGGGCATGTGAGAAAGAGAAGGACATGTAGAGAAGGACATGTAGAGAAGGACATGTAGAAAAGGGCATGTAGAGAAAGGGAAGGACATGTAGAGAAGGACATGTAGAGAAAGGGAAGGACATGTAGAGAAAGGGAAGGACATGTAGAGAAAGGGAAGGACATGTAGAGAAAGGGAAGGACATGTAGAGAAGGACATGTAGAGAAAGGGAAGGACATGTAGAGAAGGACATGTAGAGAAGGACATATAGAGAAAGGGAAGGACATGTAGAGAAGGACATGTAGAGAAAGGGAAGGACATGTAGAGAAAGGGAAGGACATGTGGAGAAAGAGAAGGACATGTAGAAAAGGACATGTAGAGAAAGGGAAGGACATGTGGAGAAAGAGAAGGACATGTAGAGAAGGACATGCAGAGAAAGGGAAGGACATGTAGAGAAAGGGAAGGACATGTGGAGAAAGAGAAGGACATGTAGAGAAGGACATGTAGAGAAAGGGAAGGACATGCAGAGAAGGATATGTAGAGAAGGACATGTAGAGAAGGACATGCAGAGAAAGGGAAGGACATGCAGAGAAGGACATGTAGAGAAAGGGAAGGACATGTAGAGAAAGTGAAGGACATATAGAGAAGGACATGTAGAGAAAGGGAAGGACATGTAGAGAAAGGGAAGGACAAGTAGAGAAGGATATGTAGAGGAAGGGAAGGACATGTAGAGAAAGGGAAAGACAAGTAGAGAAGGACATGTAGAGGAAGGGAAGGACATGTAGAGAAAGGGAAAGACAAGTAGAGAAGGACATGTAGAGAAAGGGAAGGACATGTAGAGAAAGGGAAGGACATGTAGAGAAGGACATGTAGAGAAAGAGAAGGACATGTAGAGAAAGGGAAGGACATGTAGAGAAAGAGAAGGACATTAGAGAAAGAGAAGGACATGTAGAGAAAGGGAAGGACATGTAGAGAAAGGGACGGACATGTAGAAAAAGGGAAGGACATGTAGAGAAGGACATGTAGAGAAAGAAAAGGACATATAGAGAAAGGGAAGGACATAGAAAGATGACATATAGAGAAAGGGAAGGGCATGTAGAGAAAGGGAAGGGACTAGCAGAAAAAGATATGGACGTATAAACCTATGATGCCAGCAATTCCCTGTATTGGATTACTGGGGGAGAGGAGAGAGAGAGAGAGAGAGAGAGAGAGAGAGAGAGAGAGAGAGAGAGAGAGAGAGAGAGAGAGAGAGAGAGACTGACACTGACACTGACACTTTTTTTTATTGATTAGGCCATAGACCCATATCAACAGGGATTTACACCAGACAGAGGCATATAAACAATAACATATTATCATTTTTGAATTATTCATCTCTAATCTCAAAGGCTTTATAAATATATGTTGCAAGTTTGATTTGTATAGATTTGTTATTATTTGCAGGCAGAAGTGAACGTTTAAAGCTTGAAGGGTTATTAAAGTACTTTTTTGCGATGTACGATTCTCTAATTTCCTGATATCTTGGACAAGAGAGGATGAAGTGTACCTCTGTTTCAGCGTGGAATCGACAAAATGGACAGTCGAATCTTCTTTCACAAGCGTTCTCTCCAAAGCGTAATCTGTGCATCTTCAAAGGCGAAACTCCTAACCTTAAGCGAATAAAAAGTGTTCTAACCCTGAGATGTTTCAAGTGATTCAGATACGGCGCTAGAGATATGGAAGATTTAAATGTGCTATAGAAAGAACATCGTTCACTTGAATTAATGTTTCTTGACCATTCTTGACTATATGACCTAACAAGTCTGTCCTTAAACTCGGCTAAAAAAAAATTTTTCTCATCGCCCACTCCTTGATTTTCCCAAACTTCTTCAAAGCCATACTGATACAGTGTGTAACAAACAGATGACGCCCATGTTTTTCTGTTTTGTTCATGAAGATATAAAAGCATTTTGTAAGTTTTGAATGGCAACCGGTGGGGAGACATTTTTATTACACGTAACCAGTATCTAATATACTTTACGAATATGTTAATGTATAATGGGTAACGACCTGTCTCACCGTAGACCATGAGATTTGGTGTTTTAATAGAAATATTCAAAAATCTTTTTAATGCAAACAAGTGAACTCTCTCAATGGCTGTTAGATCATATCCAATACCCCACACCTCTGCACCATAGCTGAGCACGGGCTGGATTTGCGTATCAAAAAGCTTAAAGAATATTGAAGGAGATCTTTCTCCTAGCGACCAGAGTAGTCGGAAAATACATATAACTCCCTTTTTCGCACGGTTAGCAATATCATTCAAAGCATGCGAGAACGACAAACGAGAAGAAAGATAGATACCAAGGTACTTATACATGTTAACCAATTCCATTCGATTATCACCATAATACCACCGCTCACGTGCAGCAACATGTCCTCCATTTCTGAATATGATTATGTTTGATTTGTCGAGGTTAACTTCCAGGTCTAGCTTCATAGCAACCTCATGCAAAATATTTAACTGGTTTTGTAGACCACAAACAGAATCAGATGCCAATACGACATCATCTTCAAACATAAGGATAAAGATTTCGGCAAGGTCTGGTATAAGCTGGATGCCATGTCTGCCAAATTTTGTGATTTCCTCTGCAAGTTCGTTTATAAGAAAAGAAAACAAAACAGAACTACAAATTTCTCCTTGTTTCAGACCCCTG
>CM065733.1:66847327-66849827 GCA_033310375.1 Conus canariensis
TACACACAGCAGAGTACTGTCCTCTCTAAAAGTATGGGTGAAGATATTCACAATATACACACAGTAGAGTATTGTTCCTCTCTAAAAGAAAAGTATGGGCGAAGATATCCACAACATACACACAGTAGAGTATTGTCCTCTTTAAAAGTATGGGTGAAGATATCCACAATATACACACAGTAGAGTATTGTCCTCTCTAAAAGTATGGCTGAAGATATCCACAATATACACACAGTAGAGTATTGTCCTCTCTAAAAGAAAAGTATAGGTGAAGATATCCACAATATACACATAGCAGAGGTCTATTCCTTTAAAAAAAAAAAAAAGGGGGGGGGGAGTATGGGTAGAGATATCCACAATATACACATAGCAGAGGATTGCTCACTATTTAAAAAAAACGTTAGGGTCTACAAGATATCTACCATCTACACATTGCAAAGAATAGTACCTCTATAGAAAACAGGGTTATCTGACATCCAGCATATAGATAGCACCAAGGTGTTCCTTAAACATATAGAAAGTAGGGTTATCTGACCTCCAGCATACAGATAGCACCAAGGTGTTCAGTTAAAAAATCGTAAGGGACAGAAAGCATCCGCCAGAAGACACGGAAGATTTCTTTTACAAACAACACGAGTGACTGGTTCTTGGGGAGGGGGTGGGTAAGGAGAGATGAGGTGGGAGCGGACAAGATGAAGGATAGAGAGGATGGAGGGGGGGGGGTATGAGGTGGGAGAGGACAAGATGAAGGATAGAGAGGATGGGGGGGGGGGGGGGCAGGTGGGAGTGGACAAGATGAAGGACAGAGAGGATGGGGGGGGGGGGGTGAGGTGGGAGAGGACAAGATGAAGGATAGAGAGGATGGGGGGGATGAGATGACTGAAGCCGGCATTTGAGGAAAGCACGGATGTGGAGAGAGAGAGAGAGAGAGAGAGAGAGAGAGAGAGAGAGAGAGAGAGAGAGAGAGACATAGAGAGAGAGAGAGAGAGAGAGACAGACAGACAGACAGACAGACAGACAGACAGACAGACAACAGATAGACAGACATACGAAGACATAGACAGATAGACGGACAGACAGACAGACTGATTGACTGACAGTCAGACAGAAACAGAGACAGCGTCAGATAGTTAGACAGACTGACTAAAAGACCGACACACACACAGAGAGAGAGAGAGAGAGAGAGAGAGAGAGAGAGAGAGAGAGAGAGAGAGAGAGAGAGAGAGACAGACAGACAGACAGACAGACAGACTGACAGTCAGACAGAAACAGAGACAGCGTCAGATAGTTAGACAGACTGACTAAAAGACCGAGAGAGAGAGAGAGAGAGAGAGAGACACACACACACACACACACACACACACACACACACACACACACACACACACACACAGAGATACACAGGCACACAGACACCAATCCAGAGAGACAAACACAGAGAAAGTCAGAAACAGGCTGAGAGCGTGGAAAGGGAGGGGTGTATGGACACCAACACTTTATTACGGATTCTCCCCATTCAGTCAGTGCCTTTCTCTCCGCCCTTCCTCTGTGTACCGGAGACCTGCTTCCTACCACCTCCTATGACTTCAGGAACTAAAACCTGCAGTTTCACATCCCACTGCTCTTCGTTCAAACCACCGCCCTGAAAGGTCAAACTCTCCTTGGAAAAAAAAAAAAAAACGACGGTTGAGTGTACCCTCTCCCCCTTTTCCCTCTCCCATCACCTTCTCCCATTCCCTTTGCCTTTACCAGCCCGTATATCATCTCTTCATTGATAAGGTATATCTGGACACGGGAAATCTGCACTGTCGTCAATCGTGAAATCTTTAATCGTAGCGATTTATCAATGGAAGAGTAAGGCAATCCACTGGACCACACGAAGACCTGTTGTCCACAGTGAAAAGATGGAAAATGAGATGTATGGTCGTGTAATAAGATCAACAGGGCTTGCCCAGCCATTTTACAAGGAACAGCGCGAGGAGGCAGAAGGAGAGGAAGACAGAGAAAGAGATGGGGTGACAACATCAGTGCATGGACTGGCCTCACACTCGACAACTGCCTAAGAGTGTCTGAGAACCGGGAGGAGTGAAGGAAGCTGGTTACGAAGTCTTCTGTGGCGCCCCAACGGTCTCCGGGATAGGTGATAGGCGATAGGTGATGAATCAATGGAAAACATTTCACACGATCGAGTAAACAGTCCCAGTACAGAAATCTGTCTGGCATCTACACCACATGCACAGCCCTACTCTCTGACAAACAGACTAAGCCTCTTCTATTCATGAAAGGAAATCTGAAATGAGGCGGGGAACAGTAAACCGTAAATAACTAACAAGTAAGGTAACTCTTGCTCTTATGATGCAATAAATACAGGCCCATAACTCCAAAACGAATCCTGCTTACGACACTCCATCGTCGAGCAGAAATGACAACACACAGCACAAACGGAACAAAGGAGACATCTGTTCTGTGTTGTCATTTCTGCTACACGATTCCATGCCGT
>CM065733.1:66854827-66857327 GCA_033310375.1 Conus canariensis
CTCTCCTTCTGCCTCTCCACACTGTTCTTTGTAGAATGGTGTTGGCAAGTCCTGTTGATTTTGATACATGACCATACCGTCTCATTGTACTTCTTTTCCCCATGGACAACAGATCTTCGTATGGTTCAATGGCTTACATTACTCTGGTCTAGACCTCCAAGTTGATAATGTGTCTTTGTATGAGATGCCAAGGATCTAGCGGAAGCATCTCATCTCTAATGCCTGAATCCTCCTCTCACGCTCAGCTGTCAGACTCCACTGTCTCACAAGCATAGAGAAATATGGCAATGACCAGGGAGCGCATCAGTCTGATCTTGGATCAGCCTGATTGTGATGGGTCTGTCATCCCACATGGGTCTTAGTCTGGTTGGCGCGACTGTCGTTGGCTGCAACTCCTGAGAGCAGTTCAAGCTTTGGTCCCTCGTCTGAAGCAATCGCCCTAAGCTACTTGAAACTCTGAACTGTCTCTAGTTTTTCTCCATTAATAGCGAAGTTAGCGCTGATGCCGTTGGTGTTGCAAGTCATAAGTTTTTTTTTTCTTTCCGGCAAATAAGTACGCTTGGTAAATGATCAGTCTTTTGGGACGAGCCCCGTGCCATAGCTGGCAGAGCAGTGGACAGGTGACCCACATCTCCTGTCGTCTCGTGCAACGTGTCTGTGGCTCCGGTCACTATCTGACACGGCTCTGGGATCGATAAGTCGACTGGTGGCTGGCACCGGAGCAGGGCTGCAAGGAACAACAGAGGCAGGAGACGGCTGACAAGGCTGAAAATAAGATGGAAAGTTGAGAGACGTGTGGAGGAGAGAACAAAGAGAGAGAGAGAGAGAGAGAGAGGAGAGAGAGAGAGAGAGAGAGGAGAACAGAAGAGAAGGGAAGAGAAGAGAGAGAGAGGGACAGAGAACGGGAAAGAGAAAGAGAGAAAGAGAAAGAGAGAGAGAGAAGACAAGTGAGAGAGGGAGATAGAGAGAAGAGCAAAGAGAGAGAGAGGGAGAGAGGAAAGAGAGAGACAGAAGAGGGAAGAAAAGAGAGAAGGCGGAAAGAGATGAAAGAGAGAGTGAGAAGAGGGAAGGAAAGAGAGAAGAGAAGAGGAGAGAGAGAAAGAGAGAGAAGAGAGAGAGGGGAGGGAGAGAGAGAGAGAGAGAGAGAGAGAGAGAGAGAGAGAGAGAGAGAGAGAGAGAGAGAGAGAGAGGAGGGGGAAGAGAGTGCAAACTCTTGTTAATAGACGAGATAATGAAAACAATAATGGCAGAGGCACGGCGAGGACCACGAAGAGCATGTAAAGATGCTGACAAAGAACAACAGGAATGAAATAAAAACAAGAACGGCAGAACGAATAGCAGAGGACAGGAAGAATAACAACCACTCTCACAACAGCAGAGGACAGGAAGAATAACAACCACTCTCACAACAGCAGAGGACACAGGAAGAATAACAACCACTCTCACAACAGCAGAGGACAGGAAGAATAACAACCACTCTCACAACAGCAGAGGACAGGAAGAATAACAACCACTCTCACAACAGCAGAGGACAGGAAGAATAACAACCACTCTCACAACAGCAGAGGACAGGAAGAATAACAACCAGCTCACAACAGCAGAGGACAGGAAGAACAACAACCACTCTCACAACAGCAGAGGACAGGAAGAATAGCAACCAGCTCACAACAACAGAGGACATGAGGAATAACAACCAGCTCACAACAGCAGAGGACAGGAAGAATAACAACCACTCTCACAACAGCAAAGGACAGGAAGAATAACAACCACTCTCACAACAGCAGAGGACAGGAAGAATAACCACTCTCACAACAGCAGAGGACAGGAAGAATAACAACCAGCTCACAACAACAGAGGACATGAGGAATAACAACCAGCTCACAACAGCAGAGGACAGGAAGAATAACAACCACTCTCACAACAGCAGCAACGGCAAGGTCATCAAGAAAACTTCGGAGACTAGAAAAACTATGGCTACAAAAACGACGACAGAAATAAGATTTACAGAAACAAAAGCAACAACGACACAAACAACAACAATACCAGTATGAATCATAATAAAAACAATAACTACAACTAAAGCAACAAATAACAACAGCAGCCAACATCATCATTAAGAATTGAAGCAGCAAAGCTATCAAAATCACGACATCCGTCTCAGTTTCAGTTTCATCAAGGAAGTGTCACTCATTGCGGTCTAGTCCATAAACGCTACACCACATCCGCTAAGTTTTGAGACCACACTGCGCATGATTTAAAACTGACGGATGAACGAATTTATGACTAAGAGGGTCTCGTGGCTACTACGACTTAGCGGATGTCTGACCTATAGCATTAGTCCAGCGTGCTGGTCAGACCTGGAGTGCTCCACAAACCCTACGACTTAGCGGATGTCTGACCTATAGCATCAGTCCAGCGTGCTGGTCAGACCTGGAGTGCTCCACAAACCCTACGACTTAGCGGATGTCTGACCTATAGCATCAGTCCAGCGTGCTGGTCA
>CM065733.1:66862327-66897327 GCA_033310375.1 Conus canariensis
AAATTTGTTCGAAATGGCATTTGAAAAGTTTATGGTTTGCAGAACAGACATTGAATCCACACAAATAACTACTTTAAATATTGATTGTGGCAAGTCAAATATGACAACGCCATAATAACAGCCATCATTTCGGCGACAAATATTGATCTCCTTTTCCGATGGAATATGTCTTTTCAGCCTTTTGTGACGGTATAACAAAAACAGAACCTGACTGATTATTAAACAATATTGAACCATCTGTGTAAACTTTAAGATGTTGAGGATATTTCTCTTGTATATGCATCTTTACAGAATAAGATGAAATATTTGGCTGGTCAGTTTTGCTCACATCAGTGTGATCAAGATCAAAATGTCCCTGTTTCTTTCCCAAGCTGGAGGAGAAATCAAGGCCACCTTCGCTAATGTTTCAGAACTGACTGTTGACTCTTTCAAAAGATTTTCAGTACAAGAACCAATGGTAGAATATGACAAAGTAGTATGAGGTCCTTTTGGATAATGAGATTCAGGTTTTATAGCAGTCTCATTTTCGTTCACACCTATGAGCGTTGAACATACACTTCATTTACATATTTGGCAAGTGTTAGCTTTCTATGTTCATCTAATGGTAAAATATTAATTTCCTTATAAGTTCGATAAGTTGAAGCATAAAACGGAAGACCAAGGCATGATTTATAGGCTTTACTATCTATGCTTTGCAGCTTTTGTAACATGTGTTTAGGGGCACTGAAGAAAGCCTCTTGTACATAGCATAATTTTGATCAAATCAGTGATGTGGCTAAATGTTTTAAAGTGTTTATATCCTGACACCTGCTTTGTTTACTGATAATTTTCAAAAAGTTTAGTGTTTTCTAGCTTTGTTCAGAAGGTACGGAATATGAAAGTTCCACATTAATTTAGATGTTAAATATACTCCTAACAATTTAACTGAAGATCTGTAGTCAAGTGTGACTGCATCCATTTTAAAAGAGGACACATCGGTTGTATCAGCGCCGTTGTTACGTAACACCATATGTTTCCTCACAAGAAAACATTCAGACCATTCTCAAACATGTATCTAGCAAGACTGTCTAATTCAGTTTGGTAAAGTGTTTTGTAGTAATTAATGTTCTTTTAGGAGCATTTTTCCTTATCATGTTTTGATATATAAAGGATCGGATTTCACCTTCTTTTGGATTCCATGGCATTGTGGTATTTGGGGTAATGAACTAGCTGATAGATGCTCAAAGAGAGGGGCCAGAAATGAAAAGTGCGCCACGGTATTGAATATACCCTTTTCTTTACCTGAAGTCAATCAATTATTAAAGCAAAACGTCTGGTGCCGATTCAGAAAACACTACAAAAATGCGTTGCTTGGTGTGGCTGATAAAAATTACTCATTTAATTAATTATGAACATGTAAACAGCATTCCTCATTTACAAGTGACAAATATGTACTAATATGGAAATTTCATTTCAGTATTCTAAAAATTGGAAATTGATGCCTTAAAAACTAAATATACACATGAAGCAAAATGTATTTGTGGAGAACGAAGAATAACCAGCAAGCATCTGCTGTTTGACTGTTTACCTCTTCAAAGACATTTACCACCATTATCAGGCATGTCTTTGTGTGATGTCTTTTCAGATTTAAAGTTTGTCTTCAATGTTGCTTTTTCTTTAATTTGTAGTCCGGAATAGCTAAGTTGGTAGAGCGCCGGACTCGTAATCTTGGTGATCCTGGGGTTGTGGGTTCGAATCTCCGCCGGGCCGTTTCGGTGCAGGGGGATTTTTCCCTCGGAGTTAACATTGGTTCTGACTCCATTTCCCATACATTCCTTCGAATGAGACTATAAACCGAGGTTCCGTGTGTGAACGCACGCATAACATCTTGCACAAACGTAAAATCCCATCACCAACTATCCGAAGAGAAGGCCAGTTTGGCCATTGGTATGGATGACACGTTACACATAACATGCACCCTGCGTGAGAAATGGAAAGAATGAAGGAATAAGGAAATTGAGTGAACGATATTGACCGGATGACACGGGAAACGACTGAATGATGCGCCGGCAGGCAGCTCTTCAGTCGGCACTACCCTGGTAGTCAGCCCGTTGTGTAAACGAGAGTGTTTATTATACTGTATGTAAAGCGCTTAGAGCCCTAATCTTTAGAGAATAGGCGCTATAAAAATTAACATTATTATTATTATTTACTTTAAGATTACTTGCAGGTATGTTGTAGTGATGTTTAGAGGGACATTTATATGCACCTAGATAGCCACATTATGCATACACTTACATTGTCACAGACATTTATATGCTCTCTCTCTCTCTCTCTCTCTCTCTCTCTCTCTCTCTCTCTCTCTCTCTCTCTCTTCGTCTGATATCACAGATGTGAACAGACGTAAAACTCAAGTACTACACACACACACACACACACACACACACACACACACACACACACACACACACACACACCAGAGAGAGAGAGAGAGAGGAGGGGGAGTGAAGGGGAGAGAGAGAGAGGCACTCAGACAGTCATATAATGCAGACAGACGGACGGATAGGGAACGAATGAAAGAATGAGCTTTTCTTTTTTTTTTTTTTTTTTAGTTAGTGAGGACATGGGGGTGGGGGCAGTATGGAATTAAGCATAGACTGGTCTTTTTACATCCGCAACCCCATCCCACCCCGTCCCCTCTCCTCCCTCCCAATAAAGAAAATCATAAAGAAAATATAAAACATTATGTAAATATTGTATGATAGTTGAATGCATTTAATGGATGAGGACATTGTTGATAGTTGAATGCATTTAATGGATGAGGACATTGTTGATAGTTGAATGCATTTAATGGATGAGGACATTGTTGATAGTTGAATGCATTTAATGGATGAGGACATTGTTGATAGATGAATGAAATTTAATGGATGAGGAATGTTGCAACGCATGCAATGTACAGATAATGTATGAAAGAGAGAGAGAGAGAGAGAGAACGAAACGAAACGAAATTTCATTTAACCAGGGTAATGAGATAAGCAGTATAAATGCTTTTTTCCACCCAGCTCTCGGGCAAAAGGAAAGAAGTAATTTATAACAAATCAAGGCAAATACGTATAAGAGGACAAGAAGAAACAAGCATGTAAAGAAATAATATGGTAGTACAAAGTTCAATACAAAGAATCTGCTGTCAGTACTGTCAAACGAGCGCAGTTGGGAAAAATGTGAACATAGGGTAAACGGGGAGAGGCAAGGGAAGGAATCGGGCCGAGGGGGGGGGGGGGGGGGTAGGATGAAGGGAAGGGCAGCATACAGCAATCATACACAGTCTATGTTAACAAAAGGACATTCACTTAAAACAGAAAGAATGGGTGAAAAAGTAGTAACCGCATGTGTACATATGTACATGTATATATCTCCACACAAACATAGAAAATGTAAGATAATAAAACTAATCTTGCTTGATAAAGATGAAATATTTTGTAGATGCCGTTGACGTATTATGTGTTACTGCCTAAAATAACGAATTTTTATATGCCACCTTATAAGAATCAACGCTACTTTATTGTTTAATATTTGTTGGTAGAGAGTTCCAAAGCGTTCCACCTGAATAAACAAGGCTGGCTTTAAATAGATCAATTCTGGGCTTTCGGATAAGTATATTATTGGTGAACCTTGACTGATTTAATGGAAATTTTGCAATTAATGTCGAAGGTGCAAAACCGTTCATAATTGTATTTATCATTATTGCTTTATTGTACTGGAGTTTGTATGTTAAAGGTAGAATATTTAGTTTGATATAGTATTGTGGTGTTAATGACATCAATTTCATAAGTATAGCTTTAAGAGCACGCTGATGGACTCTATGTAAGGGGTTTAGCGTATTAACACTACAAGAATCGTAAAGAGTTGAGGCATAGTCAATATATGATTGGATATATGCGTGGTAAAAGTGTTTACGCGCGTTTAATCTAGAAAAAAAAATTTGTTGAAAGCTGAAAGACATTTTCAGATACACGTTTGCTTAAACCAGTAATATACTGCTCAAAACAATTTAAGAGCCACCTGCACTTTTCATATGGTTTAGATAACGCATCGTAGTGTATAGAATTCAAAGCTTTTGTCCAATTTTTGCACAAAGTGTGACAACTGCTTCAATGCAAAACTGGTTTTGGCATGTGTTCAGTTGAATCTGAGTCTAGTGGGTTGAACGAGTTCACAAAAAAAAAACCCCACCGAAATCACGAAAACATGGTCGCGGTTTGCGAGCACATAGCTGAGGCAGCAGAGTTGGGCTGACTGCAAACCGCATTGCACGTGCAAGTCGTGCCTTTATTAAACACATGACAACCAGTTTTGCTGACCAGTGGGTATAAAAAAGCCGATTTTGGGGTGTTTTCTTTAACCAGGCCACCAAGACGGAGATTAAATGACACTGACCGGGGAAGGGCTGTTGCTTGGCTTCAAGAAGGTGTAGGCGTCAGAGAAGTTGGTCGTCGCCTTCAAGTGCATCATGCTGTCATCCACAGACTTCGTGACCGCTTCAACGCCACCGGTAATACTGCTGAACGAAGACGGTCTGGCCAGCCTAGGTCCACCACCAGACAGCAGGACAGACTGCTGGTTCTGATGGCGCTGAGACAAAGAACTGCCACTGCAAACAACCTCAGGCGACAACTGCGGCTGCAGCGAACGTCAACACTTCCGACCAAACTGTTCGGAACCACCTGAGAGAAGTTAACCTCCAAGCAAGACGGCCAGCTGTTCGACCTGTGCTGACGGCGGCTCACCATAGGGCGCGACTGACCTGGTGCCGAGCTCATGTGGCCTGGACGAGGCAGCATTGGGCCCGGGTGATGTTTTCTGATGAGTCGCGTTTTGCTCGGCTCTTCCACGATGGTCGCATACGTGTCTGGAGGTGGACGGGGGAACGTTACCAAGAAGCCAATGTAATCGAACAAGACTGGTATGGCGAGGGGTCTATCATGGTTTGGGGTGGCATAGGAAGGAACTTCAGAACCCCCCTGTACCGAGTTGAAGGCAACCTAACTGGTGTAGGGTACAGGGACAACATTCTTCAGCCTCTGGTCCTGCCTGCCCTGCAAGCCCTGGGCCCTGACGCCATCCTCGAGGACGACAACGCCCGTCCCCACCATGCCAGGGTGGTAAACGTCTTCTTGGAGGAGCAGCAGGTCACCCGCCTCGACTGGCCATCGTCCTCGCCCGACCTTAACCCGATCGAGCACGCCTGGGACGTCCCGGGGCGCCTGCTTCATGAGAACCACCCTCCAGCAGTGAACTTGGGCCAGCTCTTCGACTTCTTGCAGCAGGAGTGGAACAACATCCCCCAGCTGACTCTCAGGAGGCTTGTGGACTCTTATGAGACAGAGATGTCTAGCTTGTATCCGCGCTAATGGCGGCCATACTGAGTATTGATATTGATTGTCATTTGATTTGACTGTTCTGAGTTCTGAAATGAAGATGTTCATCAATTAAGCCCATGAAGTTGCTTTTGAGCAGCTGTTATTCGTTTATTTTTGATGTCATTGTATCGTTCCATAGATGAATTTTCAATTAAATTGTTTGAGGAAGTTATTTTGTTTTTCGGTTGAATTGTGTGTGAATGTTTTCAACTGGCTCTTAAATTGTTTTGAGCAGTACATGTGCTGACTAAGAGATTATTTCCAAGGTGACACCCAAAACTTTATGAGTGTTGACTTCATCAAGCTGCTTGTCGCCGATGTACATAGAAGGCATACCAGAAGTTAGATTTTGTCTTTTTTTGACGATAAGTTATGACAATATACTTTTTTGTCCTTTTTGACGATAAGTTATGACAATATACTTTGTTTTCTGTTCATTAAGGGACATGTGATTGAGTTCACGCCAGTAAACCAACTGATCAACATTCTCTTGCAATTTCATGGATAGCTCATTTAGGTCAGAATGGTTAGAGTGGGTACATGTATTATCTACAAAGAAGTACAATGAGAGAGAGAGAGAGAGAGAGAGAGAGAGAGAGAGAGAGAGAGAGAGAGAGAGAGAGAGTAGGGTTGTGGTACCACGATGGTGGTGGTAGGGCTGGAAGGGCGGGGATGGTGTCCTTCTCCTGTGTATTAGTTCTCCAAGCCCTGGTAATCGGATTCCATTCCCTTACACTCTCCTCATCGCCTGAAGAGACGTCTGTCTGCCTGTCTGTCCTCTCTTGGTCTCCTGTCAACCTGTCCATCAGAATGACTGCTCGTATGTCTGTCTGTTCGTCCGTCCTATACCTGCCTGTCAACCTGCTTGCCCGTCTGTCTACCTGTCTCTCTATTCGCTGGACTGTCTACCTGTCAGTCTGTCTTTCGTCTCGTCCTTTTCCCCTGCCTACTTACAATGATATTCGTTGCCATATCTGTCTAACTGTCGTTTTGTTCCTACGTTTTTTTTTCAGCCTGTTTGCCTATCTGTTGGTCCATTTTTTTCTGCATGTATGTCCTTCTGTTTGTCTTTTTTTCTGCACGTATGTATCTCTGTTTGTCGGTATGTCTGTTTGTCTGTCTGTCTTCTAATCGTCAATTTTCAGCCTGTCCGACTGTCAACTCGTTTGTTTTTCAGAAGTTCTCTACGTCTGTTCGTAAGTTGTCAACCTGTCAGTCTATCCGTTCGTCCGTGCGTCTCCCTGTCTGTTGATCTGTTCGTTCGTCTGTCTGTCTGTTTGTCTACGTATTTGTCCTTCTGTTTACTTGTCTGTGCTTCTTTTTGTCGGTCTGTCTGGCTGTCTGTCAATCTGTTCGTCCCTACGTGTACCGGTCTGTCTATCTGTTTGTCCATCTCTGTCTGTCTGTCTGCCTGTCTCTCCTCTCGTGAATGTTGAAATATTGATTTTCATGACGTTTGATGTACATTTTCTTTTCTTCTTAAGCCTGCTTCTTGTCACTAATTACAAATTTTAAAAGACTGCAGGTGGTAGGGGAATAGTTAAACAAAAACAAACAGAGACAGACAGACAGACAAACAGACAGAGAAGAGAAAGAGGGAGAGAGACAGACAGACAGAGGTACAGATAAACAAACGGGAAGTCAGTCAGAGACACAGATATACAGACAGAATGAGAGCGAGATAGAAGGAGGGAGGGAGGGAGTCAGGTAGCGAGGAAGGAAGACGGACAAACAGACAGGCAGACAGACAGCGTTCAGCGAGATCAGATAAAGAGTGCGCTAGGGGAATGGGGAATCGAGGGAATGGGCGAGGGGTGGGGGGTGGGAGAATGGGGGTCGGAGTGCACGCTTCCAATACCTAGATGTCTGTGTGGAGTTATGCTATGGCTGAGCTGCGTCTTGAAATGATGTGCAGAACAAACAACATCCAGGACTGCTACATTTGCGTGGTATAGTTCTTCTTTGTGTATGTTTCTTTTTTTGTTTTATGTTATATCCATTACTCCTACCGGGTAGCGCGCGCGCGCGCGCACACACACACACACACACACACACACACACACACACACACACACACACACACAACACACACACACACACACACACACACACACACCACGCAGCACGCACGCACACACACGCACGCACCACACAACACACACACACACCACACCACATACACACACAACACACACACACACACCCCACGCACGCACGCACGCACGCACGCACGCACGCACGCACGCACACGCACACCACACACACACACACACACGCACGCACGCACGCACACACACACTTTCTCTCTCCACATGCACCTGCTGTCTCGTTTCCTCCGATAAAGTGGCACATGGCGAGCTGTTGTTCTGATAGATCTTCAAGTATAGCAACGATGTAACTGACACCAACAGCAATCCAACGTCTGACGCAACACCGCACAGCGAAAAGAAACACTTCTGTACAGTCTCAAACAAGTGGAATGCTTTGAGAGAGAGAAAGAGAGCAATACAGAAACTGCAAGTCAGAGAGAGAGAGAGAGAGAGAGAGAGAGAGAGAGAGAGGAGACTATTGAAATTGTCAGATTTCCGTTAGAGTCAGAGGTTTCTTTCAGTACCCTGCAGTACCACTTAGAGTGGACCAGAGACATAGCACATGGAAGTCTCCATCATAAAGGGAACTCTTTGTTTCAGCCTGGCCTGTGCACGTGTGTGGGGGCTGCATCTCTCCTTCAGCATGCACGGCAGGATGCTGCAACAGTGTGTTGACAATACTGAGATCCAGCATCTACAGTCAGCTAGAAGATGGCCGGCTGAACATGATAACTTACAACACATTTCCCGCCTCGTCTTCCTTTAGAGCCATCCACAATGACCATAATGACACAAGAAACCGTTGGATTTAATACTCGTTTATAATTTTGACAGTATAAAGAACATAAATAAAGACTTTGCGCTATTTGATTGAGGATAAAAAAAAAAAAAGATGTAGGAAGGAGGATAACTCTTGAAATGTAATTTAGCTCAATGGACTGGTCAGGTATAAACACGCATACGCGCGCGCGCGCGCGCGCGCGCGTGCGAACACATGCACACACGCACGCACGCACGCACGCACGCACACACACACACACACACACACATACACGCACACACACACACACACACACACACACACACACACACACACACACACACACACACACACACACTTTAAGATTGATCCGTGACCGTCAAGACCTGGAGAAGACTGTGAGATTCATCATGGCGATAGGATTGAAGATCGGACGCAAAAAAGAAAAACAAATCCACCGCAGAAGAACAAAGAGAAAAAGATTCCAGACACCTCGCCGTTTGATCTGGAACATGGCTGATGGCCGGCCACAAACGCAGGTAAACCGGATATTGTTGATTGACAAGCAATTTTAAAACGACCTTGGGTGTTCCCAATAGTCAGTAGCACCCAAGGAAGATAGTACCTGCTGCACGTAAGAAGAAAATATTCCTGCGCCATTTTTATGTTGTTATGTTGTCGCTATGACACCACGTGCTTTTCTCGCCTTTTTTATTTTCATCCCCCACTCCCACCTCCACCCTCTTCCCGTCCTTCCTCTTTGTATACCTCCCTCCCCCCCCCCCATTCCTCTCTCTACATTCTCCCAGCCTACTTTGTTCCTCTGTCAGGAACTAACAAAAACACCACCACCACCAACCCTCTACCCGAGAGCAGGACGCAAGCACTGCACGTTCCTGTATTTCCCTGCATACTCAAAACTGCGTCCCATTTTAAACTCTCAACACTCTTTCTCATCTTCATTGACGACATCGCTGAGAAGCTCACCAAGCACATCTCCAGAGCTCTCCACGCCGACGATTTTGCTGCCTGGAGTTCTGCAGAACATTTAACCACAGCCAGCTACAGGATGCAGGAAGCACTGGAGCACGTCGGAAGATGGGCCTCTGACTGGGGCGTAGAAGTCAATGCCACCAAGACAGTGGCCACAGTCTTCTCGCTGTCGCCACTGCCAGAAACCATCAGCCTGAAAATAAATGGAAGAGAGCTGAAACAAGAGGACAACCCAACATACCTAGGCATCAAGCTGGACAAGCGGCTTACTTGGAATCTGCACCTCAAGAACATTGAAAACGAAGCAGTCAGGAAGCTCGCCATCATGAAGAAGCTGGCCGGCACATCCTGGGGCGCAAACAGCAGCATCCTGCAGAAGGTGTATGTGGGTACCGTCAGACCAACCCTGGAGTATGGCAGTTCTGCATGGGCCACTGCATCCAAGACCAACACCAGTCGCCTGAACAAAGTGCAGAATGCAGGATTGCGACTGATCACTGGTGGGATGAAGACTACCCCAATCCAAGCCATGGAGAAGCTTACTAGTCTACATTCCCTCGAAGACAGACGCTAGGAGAAGGTTTTCATCCACAGTGAAAAGTTACTGCGTATGCCTACCCACCCCATGCACACCGAGATGCAGAACCCCACCAAAAACAGGCTAAAGAGAACAAGTTTCAACCACCTGTCCAAGAGCCTGCATCGCAGCAATGAAGACCTGCTGCCTGTTTCACCAGCCGAAATGGAGATGCTTCCAAATTATGAGGAACCAGACAATCACCTGGAAGATGTCGCAATCATCACCGAAGTTCCTGGCATTAAAAGAATGGACCGTCAAGCCCCTCAAGTAATGAAAGCTCTAGCACAGGAGATGATTGCCAACCAATACAACCCCAGTGAGTGGACCCACGTCCTCACAGATGGATCCTCAGAAGGAGCAGTCAAGAATGGAGGAGCAGGGTTCTTCATCAGACACACCAGTGGAAGATTGACACACAAGGCCTTCCCTACTGGAAAGATCTCCTCCAACTACAGAGCGGAGACAATAGCACTGCTCCACGCAGTGAGGATCTTTCTGGGACCGGCCAGCCCATCACAGAAGGTTGTCTTCTTCACAGACTGCCGATCTCTGCTGCAGGGACTTCAGAACACAAGAAATGAACAACATACGCAAGACATCAAGGCTGCCCTCCATGAACTCTCAAAACAGTCTGTCATTACGCTTCAGTGGATTCCGTCTCATTGTGGGATCATGCGCAACGAAAAAGCTGATGCTCTCTCCAAGGCAGGCAGCAAAATGGAGCAGTTCAGCCACCCCGTGACCTACAGGGAGGCCAAGACCATCATCCACAACCAGTTTCAGTCCCAATGGAAGAGAAGGCTGGGTGCAGAGAGTGGTGCTGACCCGATCCACCAGCTCCAAAGGCACCAGCAGACAATCCTCTTCAGACTGAGGACCGGCCACTGCAGACTGCTGAGCCACCTTAACCGCCTGAAGATAACCTACACTGACCAGTGTCCATGTGGCACTGGACCCCAGACTCCTGAACATGTCCTCCTGCGCTGTCCTACTCACGCAGCTATACGACACAAAACCTGGCCGGGGGGAGCGGAGTTACAGGCGCAGCTTTGGGGAGCCCGTTCTGACCTGGAGAAGACCGCGGGCTTCATCATGGCGGCCGGGTTACAAGTCTGACGCATCCAGCTTCAATCGAACGCAGAAGAAGAAGAAACTCTCAACATTATGACAAATTCAGATCACGGTGCTCAATATGTATCCAGGTTGACTGATGGCTGCTGTATCATCCCATTACAAAAGTTTCGTTCTTGAGTCGATTTCCTGCCTTGGACAAGGTCGTCAGCGTTGTACCTTCATACTGAATCCCAGATACATACTGAGGTATGGCAACATGGCCTGTGTGAGTCATGTCCTAAGGGTAGATAGTGACCCGACAGAATGTACTCCATGAATCATCACCTGTGGGTAGATAATGACCTAACAGGAGGGCCTCTATGAATCATCACCTGTGGGTAAGTAATGACCTAACAGAAGAGCCTCTATGAATCATCACCTGTGGGTAGATAATGACCTAACAGAAGGGCCTCTATCAATCATCACCTGTGGGTAGATAATGACCTAACAGAAGGGCCTCTATCAATCATCACCTGTGGGTAGATAATGATCTAACAGAAGGGCCTCTATGAACCATCACCTGAGGATAGTTAGTGATCTACTGGAGGGTCTCTATGAATTCTGACTTGATGGGTAGTGACCTGAGAGAGAGGCCTCTATGAATCATCACCTGAAGTAGTGACCTGACAGAAGGGAAATGATCATGACCTTGCTCTGTGTTTTGTGTTTATCTGAAGCTCTCTGCGCACGTGCACAGTTGAAGACAGACTGTCGTGTACAGTTGAAGACAGACTGTCGTGTACAGTTGAAGACAGACTGTCGTGTACAGTCGAAGACAGACTGGTAGAGATACACAGACACACCAAGACACAGGCGAGTTCGCAAAAAAACCCAAAAGACCTTATCCGCACTGCTCGGACTGCGCGCAAGATAAAGGCTCGTGAAAAAAAACGCCCCCTGGCGGGGAGAACGACCAAGACTTGTTCACAGACAGTGACTTTGGCGGCACAGGCACCTCCTGTGAGTGACATCCCTTTGGACTAAGGTCAAAAAAGTGACCTCCCCTCCATCACCCACCAGGTCACCAGGAAGAGGAAGGTAAGACAGGCAGTGGAATGAGGGGAGTGAGGGAGAGAGGGGAAGGGTTGAAATGGTCAGTGGAGCTGTCTGAAGGGTGGACACACAAGACAGGAATCTTTTTTTATGCGCGGGATGAAGGGGGGTGGGGGAAGGGGGGTTGAGCAGTCAATACATGGCAACCTGCCACATCCACACACAGAAGCTCCAAGATGTGATTTTAAAAAAATCTGCTACCATGTGGGTGGAAAAGAGTGTGGCGAGAGGAGGGGGTGTGGGGCGGGGGTGGGAGGTGGGAAGAGTGAAAGAGGAGGGAAGGGGAAGGATTGTCAAGCAGCAGCCTAACCCATTCTGACAATTGGCGGCCAGCAGGGGCACACAGGGGCCCACAGGCGGAAAGGGTTAGTGGGAACTGACTTTAGCACTTTTGTATTAACACACACTATAACATTTTGCAGTTTATTTTGTTTGCTTGTCTGTTTGTTTGCTTGTGTTTTGACATATCTTTTAAGTAGGTGGGGCATGGTGGAGATGCAGACGAAGGAAGAGGGGGTTGATGAAGTGAGAAGAAGAAGAAGAAGAAGAAGAAGAAAAGAAGAAGAAGAAGAAGACCACCACCACACCACCACCACCACCATCAACAACAACAAGATGGTAATGATATTCATGAAGACAACGATCACGACAATATCGATTAAGCTCACGACAGCCACGACGACATAATAATGAGGATGACAACGATTTCGATGACGACACCGATGATGATGATGATGACGACAATAATGATCATGATGACGTTGACCTCGACCATGATGTTGATGATGGCGATGTTGATATTGGCGATTATGACGATGAGAATGAGGAGGAAGAGGAGGTGGAAGAGGAGGAGGAGGAAGATAGGGGTGGTACTATTGACGACTCTGCTTTATATGCTGCGTTGTTTATCAGATTCATTTCATTTGCACTGAACTTTTGAATAGGCAGACAGCAGACAGAAAGACAGGCACACAGACAGACAGACAGGCAGACAGATAGAGAGACAGACGGACAAATAGACAGACAGATATATAGAGAGATAGGTAGACAGACTGACAGACAGACAGACAGACAGACAGACAGACAGACAGGCAGACAGATAGAGAGAAACAGACAAATAGACAGGCAGACATATAGAGAGATAAGTAGACAGACAGACAGACAGATAGACAGAGAGACAGACAGACAGACAGAGAGAGATAGACAGACTGACAGACAGACACATAGGCGGACGGATGGACGGACGGAAGAAGGGAGAGAAGGAGGGAGGGAGGGGTAGATAGTTAGATGGAGAAATAGATAGACAGACTGATAGGTAGTTAGACAGGTAGATAGACAGGCAGACAGATAGATAGATACATAGATAGATATAGATAGAGAAATAGAGCTGGATAGAGAACGGCAGAGATAGATAGATAAAACAGACGGACACGTAGACAGACAGACAGGCAGACAGACAGACAAAGAGATAGATAGATAGGCAGACAGACAGACAGATAGATAGATATACAGACAGACAGACAGGCAGACAAAGAGACAGACAGGCTGGTGGTGAAAAAAAAATCATAAACACATTGACAAACAGATCCATTCAGACAGCAGGATTGCTCCGGGCTGGGAGGTTGGGCATTGACGACAGCACTTCTCTGGGCATTGACAACAGCACTTCTCTGGGCATTGACGACAGCACTTCTCTGGGCATTGAGGACAGTACTTCTCTGGGCATTGACGACAGTACTTCTCTGGGCATTGACGACAGCACTTCTCTGGGCATTGACGACAGCACTTCTCTGGGCATTGACGACAGTACTTCTTCGGGCATTGAGGACAGTACTTCTCTGGGCATTGACGACAGTACTTCTTCGGGCATTGACGACAGCACTTCTCTGGGCATTGACGACAGCACTTCTCTGGGCATTGACGACAGTACTTCTCTGGGCATTGACGACAGTACTTCTTCGGGCATTGACGACAGCACTTCTCTGGGCATTAACGACAGTACTTCTCTGGGCATTGACGACAGTACCTCTCTGGGCATTGAGGATAGCACTTCTCTGGGCATTGACGACAGTACTTTTCTGGGCATTGACGACAGTACTTCTCTGGGCATTGACGACAGCACTTCTCTGGGCATTGAGGACAGTACTTCTCTGGGCATTGACGACAGTACTTCTCTGGGCATTGACGACAGTACTTCTCTGGGCATTGACGACAGCACTTCTCTCTGGGCATTGACGATAGTACTTCTCTTGGCATTGAAGACAGTACTTCTCTGGGCATTGAGGACAGTACTTCTCTGGGCATTGAGGACAGTACTTCTCTGGGCATTGAGAACAGTACTTCTCTGGGCATTGAGGACAGTACTTCTCTGGGCATTGAGAACAGTACTTCTCTGGGCATTGAGGACAGTACTTCTCTGGGCATTGAGAACAACACTTTTCTGGGCATTGAGAACAGCACTTCTCTTGGCATTGAGGAGAGCACTTCTCTAGACATTGAGGACAGCACTTCTCTGGGCATTGAGGACAACACTTCTCTGGGCATTGAGGACAGTACTTCTCTGTGCATTGACGACAGCACTTTTCTGGGCATTGAGAACAAACATTCTCTGGGCATTGGGGACAGTACTTCTCTGGGCATTGAGGACAACACTTCTCTGGGCATTGAGGACAGTACTTCTCTGGGCATTGGGACAGTACTTCTCTGGGCATTGAGGACAACACTTCTCTGGGCATTGAGGACAGTACTTCTCTGGGCATTGGGGACAGTACTTCTCTGGGCATTGAGAACAACACTTCTCTTGGCATTGGAGACAGTACTTCTCTGGGCATTGAGGACAGTACTTCTCTGGGCATTGACGACAGTACTTCTCTGGGCATTGAGGACAACACTTCTCTGGGCATTGAGGACAGCACTTCTCTGGGCATTGAGGACAACACTTCTCTGGGCATTGAGGACAGTACTTCTCTGGGCATTGGGGACAGCACTTCTCTGGGCATTGAGGACAACACTTCTCTGGGCATTGAGGACAGTACTTCTCTGGGCATTAGGGACAGTACTTCTCTGGGCATTGAGGACAGCACTTCTCTGGGCATTGAGGACAGTACTTCTCTGGGCATTAGGGACAGCACTTCTCTGGGCATTGAGGACAGTACTTCTCTGGGCATTGAGGACAGCACTTCTCTGGGCATTGACGACAGCACTTCTCTGGGCATTGAGGACAGCACTTCTCTGGGCATTGACGACAGCACTTCTCAGGGCATTGAGGACAGTACTTCTCTGGGCATTGAGGACAGTACTTCTCTGGGCATTGGGGACAGCACTTCTCTGGTCCTCATCGGCCCTTGGGCTGTATCTTCTTACCTCATACTTGGTCGGTCGGTCTGTCTGTCTGTCTGTCTGTCTGTCTGTGTTGTCTGTCTGTCTGTCTGCCTGTCTTAGTGGCTGCATATTCATTCCAGTCTTGATTCTCTGACACAGTCCGGCGGCAGCACTGTCTGACTGCTGCAATTGTAGAGTGAAGGGGGTGGCGGATATAGTTTGACAGAGAGAGAGAGAGAGAGAGGGGGGGGGGAGGAGGGGGAGGGGCATTTACTATTCTGAGACACTGCCCAATACTTAAAAAGTCTTTCAGAACTTTTTGTGTTATTTCTCTCTCTCTCTCTCTCTCTCCTCTCTCTCTCTCTCTCTCCTCTCTCTCTCTCTCTCTCTCTCTCTCTCTCTCTCTTTCCTCCTCTTCTTCCTCCCACTCTTTAGTGGAACCTCCCATGGTGTTTTCCTTTTACTTTTATAACCAATCCCTCCCTCCATTTGTCTGTCTGTCTCTTTCTCTCTCCCCTCTTTTTATGCCGTTAGCACTGTTTTGTTCTTGTGATGGTAGCAGTCTTCGTATTTCACAATGATGCCCTTTCAGAAATAATGTATTCTGAGTCTTCTTCATGCGCTGATACTGATGAAACAGTCTGTGATGACCCCCACCCCCCACCCACCCCCCTTTTTTTTCTTTTAATCTGTGTCGATGTTGTAATCGTTTCCTGTGTATTACCATCGATGAAAACTAAAATCCAGTCTTTCCCTACTATGTATTTTGAATATCTTTATGTCTATTTCGTATGTATCTTGAATTTTAACTCGCGAAGCAATCCTTTTTCAGGGCACAAACTAATTGAAAAAAGAAAAACAACTAAAATTGGCAGATCTGTTGATCTTGTGAATAGAGATCATCATCATCATCATCATCATCATCATCATCATCATCATCATCATTGTCGTCGTCGTCATCATCATCGTTGTCGTCGTCGTCGTCGTCATCATCATCATCAGCATCATCATCATCATCATCATCATCATCATCTTCATCATCATTGTCGTCGTCGTCGTCGTCGTCACTATTATCATCATCATCGTCGTCAACATCATCATCATCATTATCATAGTCTTCTTCTTCTCTTCTTTTTCTCTTCGTCTTCTCTTCTTCTTCTCTTCTTCTTCTTCTTCTTCTTCTTCTCTTCTTCTCCTTCTCCTTCTTCTTCTTCTTCTTCCACACCATCATCATCATCATCATCATCATCATCATCATCATCATCATCATCATCATCTTCATCATCATCGTCGTCGTCGTCGTCGTCATCATTGTCTTCATCACCATTCTCTCTCTCTCTCTCTCTCTCTCTCTCTCTCTCTCTCTCTCTCTCTCTCTCTCTCTCTCTCTCATTGTCGTCGTCGTCGTCGTCGTCGTCGTCATCATCGTTGTCGTCTTCGCCGCCACCGACCGGTGCGGACGTGTTTTTCCCGAGCTCTGCGGACGTGTTTTTCCCGAGCTCTGCGTTCTGTTTATTTGCTGAGTCGTGTTTTATTTGTAATTCAGTTTTCCTCCCGTGTATGAATTGACCAAACAGTGCCTGGTGCTTCGTGCATTGTTCCTGTGAACAGAAGCGGATTGTTCTTAATTGAATACGTGTGTTTTAAGGGAAATTATCAGTGTGAAATTACTTTCCCTCAAGATTTCTTCAACCAGTTTGTGGTGTTGTGCTGCGGACGCGCGGCGAGACGCCTTGATTGCTTCCAGCTGTTGAAGCAGTGATCCTCCAGGCGCCCTAACTGGCCTCATCTGTCGACACCCCGTAAGCCGATCCCCTTGCCGAGGAAACAACCCCGGCCTGAAGTTTGTATAGGGGATGACTGTTCGTGTCTATGGCCAGTGTGTGTACAAGTGGGCAGTAAAAACCGGCTAATTAATTTGTGGTGGAGAACAGATGGACCTCGTCAACCCGTGTTCCTTTGTTCCGGTTTTCCCCCACTCCATCCTGTCTGTGTTGTGCTTAAAACTACTTCTTCACAAGTTACAACTACAGTACAGCACGTCTTCCACGGCCAGGATGGCCGTCACAGTCTACATGTAACTCCCCCCCCCCCCCCCACCTCCAACATGGTCAAGTCGTCCACAGTAATTGACGATGCAGTCTGCTGTTAGTAATGTACAGTCAGACAACCCTGAACTAAAAGCCACGCTTGACACGAAACAGAAAACTTTCAGGTGTTCCCAACTCAAAACTCTCACTCGTTGGCGTGATGCTTTAGCTCTTCGCTACCTGAATGACCCTGTCCCTGACTCTCCGTTCAACATTATATGGGAAGACAGGGATGAGGGCAATAAAGTTATTGAAGTACCGCTGTGCTGTGAGGAGGTTTCGAAATACAATTTAGCTAAGACATTTGTTCAGATCTATAAGCATGACACTGAAAAATGCCTTACAATAATACTCTATTTCCTCAAAAAAATAACAAGAAAAAAGGGTGCTGGCTCATGCTTAGTCCAGGGTTTTAAGTGTGAGGCATGGACAAAGACTGAGTTTCAAATATTGTGTGCCATTGTGGGCAAACTCCAAGACTCTGGCATGGATGCCAGCCATGTGTGGGATGAGCACAGGGCGCTGGGCTACATCACCGAGGACGATGCCAGCAGTGACCAGCAGGACAATGCAGGAACTCAGTGTGAAGGCCCCGTTATCACTGAACTCCTTGCGGATACAGCCAGCCACCACGTCATCTTTCCTGTCACCACGGAGTCCGCATCACTGTGTGATTCACAGTCCTGTGAGGTCAACACTGATGTCACAGAGACTGCCAGTGACACTGACCCCACTACCCTAGAGATAACAACTACCAGTGACACTGACCCCACTACCCCAGCGATAACAACTACCAATGACACTGACCCCACTACCCCAGATATAACAACCACCAATGACACTGACCCCACTACCCCAGAGATAAGAACAACTACTAGTGACACTGACCCCACTACCCCAGAGATAAGCACAATTACCAGTGACACTGATCTCACTACCCCAGAGATAAGAACAATTACCAGTGACATTGACCACACTACTTCAGAGATCAGAACAGCTACTGGTCAGACTGACACAACCACCACAGAGGGGACCACTTCTACTGACAACACAGACCCCACCACCACCAATGCCAGTACAAGCACAGAAGCTAAGAATTGCATCCAGTGCTCTCTTTCTTTCACTGCATCTGTCTGTATATCTTGCATCAAAAGCCTTGATGCAGATATTAAAACTCAGATTGACAACAAACTGAGGATTTTAAAACTGACGATGCAGGAGAAAATTGACAGTCTGCAAGATGAGTGCAACACACTACGCAATCAGCTGAAAGAACAAACGAAGCTGATTGACAGTGTGTCTGACCGTCAAAAGCACCTCTTGAAATCAGCACGTGACTGTCAGCACCATACCACGTCCACTGCAAAGTCACCAAAAAAGTCAACGCAGCCAGAACTAAAACAACAGGAACAATCTAGCGACGTGTGTACTAAGCATAGTGGTGTTACGGCTGACAAAGAACAGACTGTCACTCACGCTGTGACCGACTCAGTCACTGTCACCAACAACAAACCAGCCTTTGACAGACAGCAGACTGACTCCACCCCTGTCATAGGTAATACCACAGCAGTCTCTGACCGACAGCTCAATCAAACTACCCCAAAATTCAGGATCCGTCTTCCCCCGAAAGGCAAACTTGTCAACTTCATTGTGGGGGATTCTAACCTTCAGTATATTGACCGACAGAGACTGGACAGGACGGGGCTCACCCATGTACGCACAATGCCTGGGGCGAAGGTGACTGACGTCACTGCTGCCCTCAGAGATTGTGCAGTAGAGAGGATGTGCAGCGGGTGGCATTGCATGTGGGGGGAAACGACCTTCACAAACACTACTCTGTAGACACGCTACAGCAGGACTTTGGTCAGCTTCTGGGACAGGTGAAAAGAGTTTTTCCTGCTGCCAAAATTGCTGTCTCTGCCCTACTTCCTAGAAAACCAATTCCTTTGAAATTCATTAATTTGATGAATAGGGAACTGCATGTCCTATGTGCAGAAACAAGTGCATGTTTTTTGTTTGAAACAAATTTCGTTGATCAAAATCTTAGGATCGTTCAAAGCTATTTCACATCGGATGGTATTCACCTGTCTGCCAGTGGCTTGTCGCTCTGGTTACGGCAAATCATTCAGTTTCTGGCACTCCGTGTGAACCGGCCTCCACGGAATACGGGTAATGGGGCACACCCAGAGCTACGTCAGGAACAGCCCATTGCAACAAACCGTAACAGATCACAGTCTTCAAAATTAAAAGAAAACCAAGACAAGCAGCCTGTCCCTACTGAGTTCCGTCGGAGTGTGCAGCCCATGTTCCCCCAGTCAGTAGGAAATCGTCCTGATTCCTATCCTACAAATTTACCCCCAGAGACAGTCCAACGTAGTTCAAACAATCACTTGGACAGTGCTCCTGAAATTGTCCACCAGAAATCCAGTTGTTCTTCTAATGAAACCTTTTCCCACCATGCAATGCCACCCATGCCGTACTTTAACAGACCCCCCATTACATCAGTGCCGATGTTTCCCCCCATGTGGCCTTTCTCCCCCTTCCCTCCTCTGCCTTTCAGTCCTTGGACACAAATGCATCCTTATCTTCCCTCTCCCCCTGCTTAACAGAAATTCCAGTATCTGGAATTCAGATAACAGCTTGCTGTCTCGCCTTCCAAGTGCAGGCCCGAGCCCTTGCCTACCCTTCCCCCCGCCCATCCCCGGCCTCTCAGCTCTACCCCCCCCCCCCCCTCACCTCACCCCTAGCCATGTCTTCTTTCCCTCCTGCTTGCTCCGTCTCACCTTCACCTTCCCACCACGCACTGACTCCTCCTCCCTACCCCCCTCCCCCAACCCTGTGAGTCTTGTTCCCCCCCCCCCTACCCGGTATTGCTTAGTTACTGTGGATGACTGTACTATTGTGACCCGGACAGCTTGAAAGCGACAGTTGTCTTGTTGGTCTTACTTTCCTGAATACTGTTATCATACACATACTTGAATTGTCCTTTGGACTGAACTTCATTGCCCTGCTTTTTAGTTTTTGTGTGTTCTTGGATATTTTATGATTGCTGATTTTATATTTTAATTGTTATTGTAACAGTATATCTATTTTGTTTTATTGCTCAGGACTTTACTCTAGAATTAATACAATGGACCATTGTAATGTAATTAATACTGATACTGGATTACGCATTGGTCACCTAAATGTTTATCATCTGCCAAATAAGATTCATGATGTCTGTTTTCTTCTAAACGAATCCCCTTCTATTCATCTGCTTGGTCTTAGTGAAACTCGCCTTGACTCCCGTTTCACTGATACAGCTTTATCCATAACTGACTATAACTTTGTCCGACGCGATTCACATCACTCTGGTGAAACAGGACTTCGAATATATATTCATCAAAGCATCGCTCACTGTACAAAAAGGCGGCGTGACCTTGAGCCTGATAATGTTCAATGCATGTGGCTGCAGGTAAAACCCTCCAACTCAGCCCCTCTTTTAGTTGGATATGTGTACAGGAATCCCGCTGCCACTTTCCTTTGGTATGACAACTTTGTACACATGATGGATGATGTATATAAGAGCTATCCAAATGTCATTCTTCTCGGTGATTTTAACATTGATCTCTTAAACGGCAGCCTGCCTGGGATGCGACCACCACACTCTTTGGCTTGCATCAGCTTATTCATAATCCAACTAGAATTGCAAAGACATCTTCTACATTGCAGGATCATATCTACACGAACAACAAAGCCATGGTATCCAATATAACAGTGGGCAACAAAAGCATAAGCGACCACTGTCTCATTTTGTGCACTTGGTCTTGTAAACTTCCAAAGCAACAGAATAAGGGCCACACAACCATTCAATATCGCTGCTTCAAAAATTTCAGTAAGGATGAATTTTTCCTCGACTTAAGCTTAGCTCCTTTCTACAGTGTACTCAATTACACAGATCCAAATGAAGCGTATAATACCTGGTATAATATTTTTCTCTCAATCGTTGATAAACATGCCCCACTTAGAAGAAAATGGGTAAAACACAGAGTACTTCCCAGCTGGCTGACAAAAGACATTATTATAGAAATGGCACTAAGGGATGCACTTAAAACCGCAAAAAAAGTAGATGAATACAAAAAGCAGAGAAACAGAGTATCAGATCTGGTTAGAAAATCAAAATCTGAGCATTTTAGGAAACTGATAAACGCAAACAGGGATACAGCATCATTATGGCGTGCTGTTAATGAAATAACTGACAAGTCGAGAAAGAAATCAGATAATACTGCGACTATGTGGTCTGCTAACACTTTCAACAATCATTTCCTTCAGGTAACTGAATCAGTACAAACGGCTGCCAGTGTCACATTCTTTAATCGATATGAGACTCCAGCTGTTCTCCAATCGTTTTGTCAAGAACGATTAAATACTAGAGATTTATTTAGCATCCCCTTGCTTGCTATTAATGAAGTTGGTTCCTTAATCTCAAAACTTAAAAATAAAAAAGCAATGGGTCCAGATAACTTAAATGCTTCTATACTCAAGCTTGCTCTACCTTACATTGTTGATACCCTTACGTATGTTTATAATTTTTGTATTGATCAGAATGTCTTCCCATGTGGTCTAAAGGCAGCAAAAGTCATTCCCATACCCAAATCAAGAGATCTCACTGATTTAAACAATTTTAGACCAATATCTCTTTTATCCGTTGTATCGAAACCTCTTGAGATGCATGTTCACAAACACCTAACTAAACATATGGAACATCACAAACTGTTCCACCCATTTCAGTCAGGCTTTCGTCGAAATCACTCATGCCACACGGCCTTAACACGCCTCTGTGATACATGGCTATCAGCCATCAACGAAAGAAAACTCACTGGAACTGTTTTCCTCGATTTTAAGAAAGCGTTTGATCTTGTAGACCACACCATATTATTAAAAAAAATGACTGCATATGTTTAAAATCCGGCAGTAGTCACCTTCTTTCAGTCATATCTTGAAAACAGGACCCAGCGTGTTTACTTAAACGGTACTTATTCCTCTGAAGGAATAGTGAGCTGTGGCGTTCCACAAGGCTCTGTCCTTGGACCTCTTCTCTTCTGTATTTTTATAAATGACCTACCGATGCACATATCTCACAATGATGTCATCTGTGATCTGTTCGCTGACGATAGTTCTCTTCACTGTAGTGATACAAACATCATGTGTGTACAAATATCGTTACAACAAAGTATAACTGATATTTAGAATGGTGCAACCAAAACCGAATGGTCCTTAATCCGCACAAAACAAAATGTATGGTCCTAGCATCGAGACAGAAACATCAACGACAGCATCTTATGTTGAGCCTAAAAATGAGTGAAACCTTGATCGAGCAGGTTACTGAACACCGTGTCTTAGGCGTGATCATTGATGAGAACTTTAAATGGCAATCACATATAAATCATGTTTGCAAACAGTTGGCTCGCAATTTGTTTTTACTCAGTAAACTCAGTTATTATGTTGAACCACACATCCGGAAATTATTTTTTGAAGCCCATTGCCTTTCTCACATCAACTATGCGTCCACTGTCTGGAGTGGTGCCGGTGAAAATCACATAAAAATGATCAACTCTATGCATAGACGGAGAATTAAGCTGATTCTTCCCGACAAGTCTTATCAACCACGGGCAAATTCGCAAAACTAATGATGTTACCACTGCAGAGCCAACTGACCTATAATAAGGCAGTACTTATGTTTAAAGTCCATGCAAACATAGCGCCAACATATCTTGCTGAGTTTATCCAAATGGCAACAAAACGATATGATTCAAATAATTACATTTTACCACGTGTCCGCATTGATTTGTTCAAATCTAGTTTGCATTTTTTGGTCCATCTATGTGGAACTCTCTTCCTCCGTCTGCCAAAACATGTCAATCACTGCCGTCCTTCAAATCAGCAATACTTAAACATTTACTTGAACAATAAATCTAACCTTTTGGTCATTGTCTCAATGCCCTACTTTTATGCTTGCCTCTATATTAGCTAATGAAAATGTGTGTGTGTTGTGTGTGTGTGTGTGTGTGTGTGTGTGTGTGTGTGTGTGTGTGTGTGTGTGTTGGGGGGGGGGTGTTAGGTGTGGATGTGGGTGTGCGCGTGCGTGCGTGTATGTGTGGGCGTGTGCATGCATGTGAGTGCGCGTGCGTACGTGTCTGATTGTGTTTGTGTAATTTTGTAATGGAATTTTTTTTTTCTTTTTTCTTTTTTTTTTTCTTAAATTCTATAATTATTATTCTTATTACTATTGTTATTGTTAATATTATAATGTTGCTATATTTTTCATTGTTTCTGTCATTATTAATATGTGCAGTCTGTTTAGTTGAATGTTGTAGAATAGCAAGGACAGATTGGAAGAATAGGCACTGCCTAAAATCTCTATCCTTGAGTAATAAAGTTTTTGAGTCTTGAGTCTTGAGTCTCTCTCTCTCTCTCTCTCTCTCTCTCTCTCTCTTCTCTCTCTCTCTCTCTCTCTGTTCTCGCGCGGGCGTGTGTGGTGTTTCTGTGCTACTTCCTCAATCTTTCCTTCCTTTTCAAAGTCTTTTTTTTGTTGTTGTTGTTGTAATCTCTCTCGTTTGGATGAGAGTTGCATGCTTAAAATCGAAGTGTGTTGCAATTCTTCACCTTAACAGCAACAACAACAACAACAAAAAAGGAAAAAAGACCTCTCTCTGTCTGTCTGTCTGTCTGTCTGTCTGTCTGTCTGTCTGTCTCTGTCTCTCTCTCTCTCTCTCTCTCTCTCTCTCTCTCTCTCTCTCTCTCTCTCTCTCTCTCTCTCCAGTCACGCACCATGTCGTGTCAATTCGTTCTCTGTGTCTTGCAAGCCGCCCACTGCAGTTTTAACGGCTTCCTTTATGTCTGATGGAATTACTTCCCTTGACGTGGACAAAGGAGAACAACCCATTGTCACACACACACACACACACACACACACACACACACACACACACACACACACACACACACACAAGAGAGAGAGAGAGAGAGAGAGAGGAGAGAGAGAGAGAGAGAGAGATGAAAGAAATAGAATGGCTTCTTTGAAAACGGATCTACAGGAGTCTAAAATGAGCCACAAAGATCAATCCACATTTCTTTTACATGAGCATTCCACCTTTTGAAACTCGATACGGAAATGCAGCTGTAGATTCACAAATGGTTTCGTTAGCTATAGGCATGATGGGAATATAAACAGCAAACACATTTTTTTACATTACGTCACACAGATATTCGCCATTTAACGTTGTATACACATCAACAGCCTGATTTCCTGACACCGATGATGTAAATATACGATACAGGTAGGTGTGTGTGTGTGTGGGGGGGGGGGGGGGGGGGAGAGAGGAGAGAGAGAGAGAGAGAAGAGAGAGAAAGCTCGTGCTGTCACTTTGTCCTATGTGAGTTTCCTCCCCTGGTGTCTGTGGAGTCAGTCCCAGGGGAGATCATCAATGACGAAGACAGGGATGCTGAAGTCGCGTCTACAAGACGAAAGTCAACCTCACCTAGTCGTAACATTTACCATTCAAAAAATGGAAAGTTTTGTTCCGCTTGAACACAGAGTTCATTTCTTACAACACCCACACAGAGTTCATTTCTTACAACACCCACGTACACACCCACACAGAGTACATTTCTTACAACACCCGCACAGAGTTCATTTCTTACAACACCCACACAGAGTACATTTCTTACAACACCCGCACAGAGTTCATTTCTTACAACACCCACACAGAGTACATTTCTTACAACACCCGCACAGAGTTCATTTCTTACAACACCCACACAGAGTACATTTCTTACAACACCCACACAGAGTTCATTTCTTACAACACCCACACAGAGTACATTTCTTACAACACCCGCACAGAGTTCATTTCTTACAACACCCACACAGAGTTCATTTCTTACAACACCCACACAGAGTTCATTTCCTACAACACCCACACAGAGTACATTTCTTACAACACCCGCACAGAGTTCATTTCTTACAACACCCACACAGAGTTCATTTCTTACAACACCCACCCATGAGACGAAAGTCAACTTCATCTCATTTACTGTTAAAAAAAAAATTAAAAGTTTCGTTCCGTTTGAACAGAGTTCATTTTTTTTATTTAAAATGTCATGGAAAACAAGCTGTTATACAAATACTTTGTCAGCCAGTGACTCTCCAGTGTTTAACTTTGACAGTTTCATTGCGCATGATTGCCTTTGAAAAGTGAAGTGGTTTGTGTCATAGAGTCTGAAGGAAAGTCGGTAGGCGGGGATCAGCTGGATGACATTGTTGCCGTGTGTGTGTGTTGGGAGGGGGGGGGGGGGAGGGGGGGAAGGGTTGTTTGTGTGTCTTTGACAGCGTCCCTTGGGCACTCAAATCACGTGCTGCCTTTCACGCACACACTGGCACTGACATCAGCAGTCTGGGGAGGGTTTGTGTGCTTTGACAGGTCTTGGGCATCAATCACGGCTGCTTCAGACACAGGCACTGATCGCAGTCTTGGGTGGGATGTGTGTGTGTGTGTGGGGGGGGGGGGGGTCTGTGTGTGTGTGGAACTTGCCCGAGGAAGTCGGACTTAGGGGGGCTGGGGAGAGATGGGGGTGCAGTAGGAGTCGGGGTGTTGGAAGGAGAGATAATGTTTTTTTTTGTTTAGTGTTTCAAAATTAACACATAGTTTTGCATGTTGTTGGTGTTGTTGAATGAACATGTGAATTTTTCAATTTTTCTTTTACCGATACGTATGCAAAAGGAACTGTGGGAGGGAGGTAGAAGGGGGAAGGGGGAGACACAAAATTTAAGAATATGCAGTTGACCATACAACTGTGATTTCACCGAACACGACAGCTAAACTTGCAGGGTGAGGTTATGGTCGTCGGCAGGTCATAGTGCTAATGACCTTAGCTCTGATGAAGGGCGTGGTCAAGGCGGGCGTGGCCAGGTCTTCACTTGGTGGACACACGGAATGGACATGGGTCACCTGCCAGATCAGCTCTTGCTCCTGAATCTATGCTCCAGCCTTTCAAGGGCGGTTGTAGCCTTTGGATCTATTATCTAGACTTGTGAGAGCAGGTATGCCATGGACATTCTCTGTCTATGATGACGTCACCAGTTGTGGCTACACTATGCTGAATTGACATTCTCTGTCTATGATGACGTCACCAGTTGTGACTACACTAGGAAGAGTTGACATTCTCTGTCTATGATTACGTCACAAGTTGTGGCTACGCTAGGCAGAGTTGACATTCTCTATGATGACGTCACCAGTTGTAGGCTACACTAGGCAGAGTTGAATCATTTCTTAACTACTGAGGAGTGACACAAAATAATCTGGATATCAACATGAGGCCATTAGCATCTTGGAGTAAGAAGAGGAAGAACACAGAGGATCAAAGTCTGAAGTATCCCAGGGAAACAACAGAACGATGCAATAGGAAAAACAGTGAGGACAGAAGGGAAAACCAAGGGGCAGGGAAAAGGGGAAAACCAAGGGGCAGGGAAGAGGGGAAAGCCAAGGGGAAGGGAAGAAGGGAAATCCAAGGGGCAGGGAAGAGGGAAAGCCAAGGGGCAGGGAAGAGGGGAAAGCCAAGGGGCAGGGAAGAGGGAAAAGCCAAGGGGCAGGGAAGAGGGGAAAGCCAAGGGGAAGGGAAGAAGGGAAATCCAAGGGGCAGGGAAGAGGGGAAGCCAAGGGGCTGGGAAGAGGGGAAAGCCAAGGGGAAGGGAAGAAGGGAAATCCTAGGGGCAGGGAAGAGGGGAAGCCAAGGGGAAGGGAAGAAGGGAAAGCCAAGGGGCAGGGAAGAGGGGAAGCCAAGGGGAAGGAAGAAGGGAAAGCCAAGGGGCAGGGAAGAAGGGAAAGCCAAGGGCAAGGGAAAGAGGGGAAAGCCAAGGGGCAGGAAAGAGGGAAGCCAAGGGGCAGGGAAGAGGGAGAAGCCAAGGGAAGGCAGGGAAGAGGAAAAGCCAAGGGAAGGCAGGGAAGAGGGGAAAGCCAAGGGAAGGCAGGGGAAGAGGGGAAGCCAAGGGAAGGCAGGGAGAGGGGAAGCAAGGAAGGCAGGGAAGAGGAAGCCAAGGGAAGGCAGGGAAGAGGGGAAGCCAAGGGAAGGCAGGGAAGAGGGAAAGCCAAGGGAAGGCAGGGAAGAGGGGAAAGCCAAGGGAAGGCAGGGAAGAGGGGAAAGCCAAGGGAAGGCAGGGAAGAGGGAAAGCCAAGGGGCAGGGAAGAGGGAAAGCCAAGGGAAGGCAGGGAAGAGGGAAGCCAAGGGAGGCAGGGAAGAGGGGTAAGCCAAGGGAAGGCAGGGAAGAGGGGAAAGCCAAGGGAAGGCAGGGAAGAGGGGAAAGCCAAGGGGAGGGAAGAGGGGAAAGCCAAGGGAAGGCAGGGGAGAGGGGAAAGACCAAGGGGAGGGAAGAGGGGAAAGCCAAGGGAAGGCAGGGAAGAGGGGAAAGCCAAGGGGCAGGGAAGAGGGAAAGCCAAGGGAAGGCAGGGAAGAGGGGAAAGCCAAGGGAAGGCAGGGAAGAGGGGAAAGCCAAGGGAAGGAGGGAAGAGGGGAAAGCCAAGGGAAGGCAGGGAAGAGGGGAAGCCAAGGGAAGGCAGGGAAGAGGGGAAAGCCAAGGGAAGGCAGGGAAGAGGGGAAACCAAGGGAAGGCAGGGAAGAGGGGAAAGCCAAGGGAAGGCAGGGAAGAGGGGAAGCCAAGGGAAGGCAGGGAAGAGGGAAGCCAAGGGAAGGCAGGGAAGAGGGGGAAGCCAAGGGAAGGCAGGGAAGAGGGGAAGCCAAGGGAAGGCAGGGAAGAGGGGAAAGCCAAGGGAAGGCAGGGAAGAGGGGAAGCCAAGGAGGCAGGGAAGAGGGGAAAGCCAAGGGAAGGCAGGGAAGAGGGAAAGCCAAGGGAAGGCAGGGAAGAGGGAAGCCAAGGGGCAGGGAAGAGGGGAAGCAAGGGAAGCAGGGAAGAGGGGAAGCCAAGGGAAGGCAGGGAAGAGGGGAAAGCCAAGGGAAGGCAGGGAAGAGGGGAAGCCAAGGGAAGGCAGGGAAGAGGGACGGACAACTGTGGAAGGTGGATCACAAGGTGGCGTGCTATCCCATCATCCCTGGCGTCTCTAAAAGGTCATGCTGCTTTTAAACAACCGGCATTTTCATCAGATTCAGTACCCCCCCCCCCCCCTCCCCCCCGCGCAAAAAAAAAGGAAAAAAAGAAAACAATACTTGAAAGAATCGGAGAGAAAAAGATTTACGTCACGATTTTGCTTTGTTTCTCTCTCTCGTCTCTATCTCTGTCTGTCTGTCTGTCTGTCTGTCTTCTGTCTGTCTGTCTCCTCTCTCTCTCTCTCTCTCTCTCTCTCTCTCTCTCTCTATGTAGGTGGGTGGGTGGGTCTGGGTGGGTTGCGAAGAGAGAGAGAGAAGAGAGAGGAGAGAGAGAGAGAGAGAGAGAGAGAGAGAGAGAGAGTGACAGACAGACAGAGACAGAGAGACACAGAGACACAGAGATTGTGCGTGCGTACATGCGTGTTCGAGCACCCGTGCTGAGGTACGGGCATGCAGACATGTGTGTGTGTGTGTGTGTGTGTGTGTGTGTGTGTGTGTGTGTGTGTGTGTGTGTGTTCGCGCGCGCGCGCGCGCGCGTGTGTGTGTCTGTGAGTGTGTGCGTGCGTGTGTGTGCGTGCGTGGGCGTGTGTACGCGCAGGCGCGCGCGCGCGCGCGCGCGTGTGTGTGTGTGTGTGTGTGTACGTGCGTGTGTACATGCGTGCGTGCGTGCGTGGCTGCTCGTGCGTGCTCGTGCGTGCGTGCATGCATACGTGTGTGTGTGTGTGTGTGTGTGTGTGTGTGTGTGTGTGTGTGTGTGTGTGTGTGTGTGTGTGTGAAGGATTAATAAACCGGAGTGAAACCTTGGCTCTAGGACCTTTTTTGTTTCGTCCTGTCTCTGTGTCTAATTGTGTGTCTGTTCCACTACCCTTTCAGATGGAGAACGACACACAGGCAGGCAAGAATGGACCTCACATGCAGTGCAGGGAAACTGAGAGGCACTTTGACCTCAGCAGTGCATACAAACCTTACGTTGCGTTCACTTATCTGTTTACACAGTAACCATTTACCCAAGGCACGTACGCACGCACACACACACCACACACACACAACACACACGCCAACGCGCGGCGCGCCGCGCCGCACGCACGCACGCACGCACGCACCACGCACCACCACACACACACACACACACGCACACACATTCTCAATCAATCCATGGTTGCTGTTCTAATCCTCCTTCTTGTCTCGTTGTCATGCACTCGCCATCACCTCCCTCCCCCCCACCCACCCACTTACCTCCCTTCCCACTCTCCCCATCTCTTCCACTGCTCCCTCCCTAGCTTCTTTACCACCTTTCTTTCTGGCTCCCCCCCCCCCTCACCCTCCCCATCTCCTTTTCTCACCCGCTCCATCCCATTAGAGTTGTGTCCATTTGCAGGTGACCGGGGAGACAAAAGCATCCTTTTCCCCCTGTTCCCTCCGTTTGGTGGTCCTCCTCCCTCTCTTTGGAGACTGTAGTTTTTTTTTTCCTCAGAGAACGAGGCTGTGTAGATCGAGGCTCTGACGTCAGCGCTGTGTTATGATTGGTGTGGCAAAACGCCAGAGTTAAGGATTTTGCACTAAAATGTTTATATAACCCACGGAAGCGTCTTGAGGCCTACCATAAGTTTGAGCTAGCATTTAATGTGAAACTGATCATTGATTAAAACAAAATCACTACTGTTTATTTCCTTTGGTTTTTTTGTTTGTTTGTTTTTGGAAGGGGGGGGGGGGGGGATTTCCACCTATGGCATCACATACTATCTTCAAATACGGGACTTTCCCTTTAGTTGACGTCACATTTCAGGACTTTGTACTCTCACCCGTGACCCTATCTCTGCGCCAGGTAGTAGTAGCTCCCAAATAGTCCCATTCCTTTGATTTTAATCTGTCTGCTTGGAACCACCTGGCTCGTATCTTGATGGCCATATTATGAAAGAAAATGAGGAGAATCAACTTTCAGACACAATAAACATTCTCACAACAATCTAATTGCGCCAGTCTATAAATACTCGATTTCTTAAGCAAGGCCTTGGCGCATAATCTTGGGGTGTGCAGCCTGTGGTGACAATGTCTAAGCATGGCGTAGAAAAGGGAACATACGGGACCAAAAGAAGAAAAAGAGAAGAAAAAGATACACCTGAAGTGCGGGTAGGACCCAGAGAAGTACTATCCTCAACTGCCAAACAAACCCGGGGGGAGCAATCCTGCACCACCCTGGAAGCCTGCGCTGTGTTCACATAGGGTCCAGGCACGCACAGGGCATTCCATTAACACTTGAAGGGACATAATCACTCCCTGGCAAATACCATTTTGTAATGGCAACGGGTGTGACTTGACAGAACCTCCACGGGAACCAAAATACTTTCTGTACATAATTCTATGGCTTCTACATCTATTCCATCCACCAGCTGATTCGCCCGAACGGCGGGTATAGCTTTTGTTTTGAACGTGGGCTGAGAAAGCCTAACGGTTCTCCACTACCATTTTCATAACCTCTCTCCTCTCCCTGTCTATTCCCCTCCTTGTGTCCATTTCGTTCGTATCTCGTGCCTCCTCCTTTGCCTCCCCCTCCACTCTCTGTCTCTGTCTGTCTGTCTGTCTGTCTGTCTGTCTGTCTGTCTGTCTGTCTGTCTTCTCTCTCTTCTCTCTCTCTCTCTCTCTCTCTTCTGCCTGTCTCTCTTTCTCTGTCTCTGTCTTTCCCTACGTGTCTGTCTCTCTCTCCCTCTGTCTGTCTGTCTGTCTGTCTGTCTGTCTGTCTGTCTGTCTTCTCTCTCTCTCTCTCTGTCTCTCTCTATTTCTCTCTCTGTGTCATTCTTTGTTTCTGTTTCTGTCTCTGTCTCTGTCTCTGCCCTCTCTCTCTCTCTCTCTCTCTCTCTCTCTCTCTCTCTCTCTCTCTCTCTCTCCCCTCTCTCTCCATTTCTCTCTGTTCAAACTGATACGTGAAGGTAGAGGTGGGGGGACTAATGGAGCATGAAGTCCAGTGAAGTCCCCCTGGATGTTTCTGATGGTGTGTGAAGGTCGAGGTGGGGGGGGGGGGGGGAACTAGGTGGAGCATGAAGTCAAGTGAAGTCCCCCTGGATGTTTCTGATGGTGTGTGAAGGTGGAGTGGGGGGGGGGGGGACTTATCGAGCATGAAGTCTAGTGAAGTCCCCCTGGATGTTTCTGATCGTGTGTGAAGGTGGAGGTTGGGGGTGGGGGTGGGGGGGGACTAATGGAGCATGAAGTCTAGCGAAGTCCTGCTGGATGTTTCTGATGGTGTGTGAAGGTGGAGGTGGGGGGGGGATTAGGTGGAGCATGAAGTCTAGTGAAGTCCCCCTGGATATTTCTGATCGTGTGTGAAGGTAGAGGTGGGGGGGGGGACTACGTGGAGCATGAAGTCCAGTGAAGTCCCCCTGGATGTTTCTGATCGTGTGTGAAGGTGGAGGTGGGGGGGGGGACTAATGGAGCATGAAGTCCAGTGAAGTCCCCTTGGATGTTTCTGATGGTGCAGTCCACTGTGCGTGGCAAGAGCGTGATTTCAAGAAAAGAAGGAAAAAAAATTTTGGCATAAAAATCCTGGCACCAGCAGTACTACATACTCTCTCTCTCTCTCTCTCTCTCTCTCTCTCTCTCTCTCTCTCTCTCTCTCTCTCTCTCTCTCTGAAAAAAATCCTGGTCTAACAATCCTGGCATCAACAGCAATACTCACTCTCTCACTCTGTGTGTGTGTGTGTGTGTGTGTGTGTGTGTGTGTGTGTGTGTGTGTGTGTGTGTGAGTGTGTGCGTGCGTGCGTGCGTGCGTGTGTGCGTGTGTGTGTGTGTGTGTGTGTGTGTGTATGTGTGTGTGTATGTGTGTGTGAGTGTGCGTGCGTTGTGTGTGTGTGAGTGTGCGTGCGTGCGTGCGTGAGTGCGTGAGTGCGTGCGTGTGTGCATGCGTGTGCGTGTATATGTAAATGTGTGTGTGTGAGTGTGTGTGTGCGCGCGTGCGCGCGCGCGCATTAGTTCGTAAGTTCGTATGCGCGTGAGCGCACGTGTGTGTGTGTGTGTGTGTGTGTGTGTGTGTGTGTGTGTGTGTGTGTGTGTGTGTGTGTGCGTGCGTGTGTGTGTGTGTGTGTGGAGCGTGGGTGCGTGTGTGTGTGTGTGTGTGTGTGTGTGTGTGTGTGTGTGTGTGTGTGTGTGTGTGTGTGTGTGTGTGTGTGTTTCGTTCGTTCGTTCGTACTTCTGTTTAACGTCTGTTCACTTTGAGTGATATTAGACGTGAATGAAAGAAGAGAGTGACTGACTGACTGAATGATTAAATGAATAAGCCTGTGTGTTGTGTAAGCATGAATGTAGGTCTTTGTATGTGAGTGTGTACGTGTATGTATCTGTATATGTGTCTAAACTGAACAATAAACATATCAATAATCTTAAATACAACAATTAGTGGAGAAAAAAAAACAATATATAGCAAGAAGACAAAAATCCTTCACTATCTTAAACAAAATGAGTTAGCTCAAAACTATCTAAATAAAAACCCCAATCGGACTATGAATTAAGTATTCAGCAATTTCGATCAGCAGAGAATGATTCGAAAGTAGATCTTGCAAGTTTTTTTTCAGAAAAAGTATTGGATCGTAATGATGTTGGTAAGAAAGTAGTCAACTTGTGACAATTGAACAAATATGGTTCAGTGTTATCTCTTTACCACAAATACAGTTAGTATTCTTACTAAACTTTGTTTTCAAAGCATTTAGCTTTAATCGAATTATAAGGGAAGATATTTGTCTGGAATAATAAACTGGAAGATCAGGCATTTTTCTTAATACAAGGTCTATTGGAAAAGCTTCCCATTGGTTGGATGAAATCTCTGTAGACGTATCAACATTTGTTTGAGCTCTCTTCCGTGCAGTCGATTCAAGAGTATGATAACATTCTACTACTGACGGTTTTATTTTCAACTCAGAAAATGACCCTGCTTTTTTAGCACTTTTTTTCGCAGTGTGTGTGTGTGTGTGTGTGTGTGTGTGTGTGTGTGTGTGTGTGTGTGTGTGTGTGTGTGTGTGTGTGTGTGTGTGATTCTTTGCATGTGGGTCAACAGCCATTACGTCGGTCAGAACAGGAAAAGTCGTCTCTAAGATAAAAGATGACTCATCATGCTTTGATGCTGAGCAGTTCAATGCTGCTTTACCAGAATTACCAGAAAGATCGCTTCCTTTGGCATTTTTTCTCTGCACAAAACCAAATCATGCGATGCAAGAATACTGTGTCTCCGTCAGAATCCATGATGTTTCCAGAACGAGACAGAGCCAGTCGATGTCGAGGCTTTGATTTGACCACTTTCCGGTAATACGTGTGGCTCCACACCAAAAATCAATCCACCAAGGCCTTGGTAAAGGAGTCGAGTACTTATAGACTGGCGCAATTAGATTGTATTGCGAATTTTTGTTGTGTCTGAAAGTTGATGTTCCTAATATCTTTCTTTCATATGGCCATCAAGGTATATAAGCCAAGTAGTTCCAAGCAGACAGATTAAAATCAAAGGAATGGGACTATTTGAGAGCTTCGGCTGGCACAAAGATAGGGTCACTGGTGAGTGCAAAGGCTTGAAATGTGTGTCAACTAAGGGAATGTCATGTATTTGAAGATTGTTTGCGATTTCATTGGTGAAAATCCCCCCTCCCCCCAAAAAAAAAAAACAAAAAAACTCCAACCCCCCACCCCCCTCCACCACCCCCCCCCCCAACCCACCCCCCCCAAAAAGGGAAATAATTGGTGGGGAGTTTATCTTTTGAGCGATTATCAGTTTAACAGTAAATGCAAGCTCAAAGATATGGTGGGCCTCAAAACACTTACATGGATTATATAGAGTTTTAGTGCAAAATCGTAATTGTGGCGTGGGGCCTTTCATACAACAATGTCGACGTTTTGTCAATCAGACGATAGTTACAACTTACCGTGGTATTACCACGTTGATCTCCACTTCCCTTTTCTTCCTGATCAGAACTTTCGGCTGCAGAACTTTTTTTCACGTCTCCCCTCATTTCTATCACTTCCCAGACACTGTCATTCCAGCGTAAACCCCCACCACCCCTTCTCACCCACCCCCCCTTCTCTTCCTCCAAATCTCTGAGCTCGGCAATGTGGGATGGAAGTGGAGGGGGGGAGGGGGGGGAGGCCAGCCTGGCAAAATGGAATGGAACTGTGGGAGAGGGGGTGGGGTGGGGCAGGAAGGGCTTTGTGTCGGCCAGGCTTTATCCCCAAAGCCAGCCTTTCAGGCAACGGCTCGACTAAACCCTCCTCGTGCCTTTCTCTCTGTCTGTCTGTCTCTCTCTCTCTCTCTCCTCTCTCTCTCTCTCTCTCTCTCTCTCAGTCTCTCTCTCTCTCTGTCTCTCTCTCTCTCTGTCTCTCTCTCTCTGTCTCTCTCTCTCTCTCTCTGTTGTCTCTCTCTCTGTCTCTCTGTCTCTGTCTCTGTCTGTCTCTCTCTCCCCTCTCTCTTCTCTCTCTCTCTCTCTCTCTCTCTCTCTCTCTGTCACTTTCCCACAAGTGTGCACCCGCGTGCGCGCACATACACACACACTC
>CM065733.1:66907327-66912327 GCA_033310375.1 Conus canariensis
TGTGAGGTGAGAGAATTGAGAGTAGAGAGAGAGAGAGAGATAGTATGTGTGTGAGCGCAACATGATGATTATAATAATAATAATGATGATGATGATGATGATGATAGTAATAATGATCACAACAGAGCAACAACAATGATAATAATGATAATATTATTATACAATAACAATAATAACAACATACAACAAGAGCAAAACAACAACAATAATGATAATGATAATAATATACAATAATAATATGATACAATACTAATAACGACAATCAACAACAATGACAACAACAACATTTTCAAAATAACAACAGCAACAACAACAATGATAAAAATAATAGTCATAATACTAATACTAATTCCATAATGATGCTAATGACAGTAGCGATAACAATAACCATTATATTAGTATGATGATAATGAATGTGATGATTGTAATAATAATAATAATAATGATACTACTATACTACTACTACTACTACTACTACTATATATAGTAGTAGTAGTAGTAGTAGTAGTAGTAGTAGTAGTAGTAAATGATTAATTTATTTAAAACACTTTTTATGCCGTACGCCGCTAAAAAAAAAAAAAAAAAGGGGAGGGGGGGGGGGGGGGGGGAGAAAGAAAAACATGATAACTATCAGATATACCTGAAATAGGAATATATATTCTTTCGAAGCAATAGTCCTTAGCTTATTGTGAGTAATAGAGTTGCGTATGATGTGTTAGCATTACGCATGTGTTCCTGGTCAATATAAGATTTTTTCAAATGAAAATATGTTGATTTTGTACAGAATATACCGTATGATTGTATGCTAGTTTCGCAACATTTCTACAAATCTTGAGAAGGGCTAATCCTAACAGTAAGAAGGTAGACTAACAGTCAGATTCAATATCGAAATTGATTCTGGTTTTATCTTTCTTTCATGATGTCATATCAGACCTGGGTGATTATTTTCGAAAATCAAGGAACCAAGATTAAATTGTAAAATTTTGTGTGAAAACGATTTGTGGACCCTGTAAAACTAGATGCACTGCAGAAAATAAATGACCGTTTTGTTGCTGGGACCACAGTAATACAGTGAGTATGGGACCACAGTAATACAGTGAGTATGGGACCACAGTAATACAGCGAGTGTGGGACCACAGTAATACAGTGAGTGTGGAACCACAGTAATACAGCGAGTGTGGGACCACAGTATACAGTGAGTGTGGGACCACAGTAATACAGTGAGTGTGGGACCACAGTGATACAGTGAGTATGGGACCACAGTGATACAGTGAGTGTGGGACCACAGTGATACAGTGAGTGTGGGACCACAGTAATACAGTGAGTGTGGGACCACAGTAATACAGTGAGTGTGGGACCACAGTGATACAGTGAGTGTGGGACCACAGTGATACAGTGAGTGTGGGACCACAGTAATACAGTGAGTGTGGGACCACAGTAATACAGTGAGTGTGGGACCACAGTAATACAGTGAGTGTGGGACCACAGTGATACAGTGAGTGTGGGACCACAGTAATACAGTGAGTGTGGGACCACAGTGATACAGTGAGTGTGGGACCACAGTGATACAGTGAGTGTGCAGGAATGACATGGAGGTGGCGGGAAAGGTAAGAGGTGTAACATGCACGAAGCCGTTCATTAAGGCAGAGTGTGAGATACATACCCTGCGTGTGTGTGTGTGTGTGTGTGTGTGTGTGTGTGTGTGTGTGTGTGTGTGTGTGTGTGTGTGTGTGTAAAACGAACCCTGTCATTCACCGTATAAGCGAACAGGGTTCAGTTTTCATAGCATCCGCTTTGACTGGTTGCATTAGGACAGTGATGATGTCCCTGATATCTGCAAATCCAAGACAGGCCAGTACAGAACTGACCTTGTCTTCTCCACATCTTGGACACATGCGACACTTAGTTGACTCCATTATGAGGCAAAAGATGGACGAAAATAGTGGAAACGCAAAGTCTAAATGTTGTCATGACACACAGCTGCAATGAATGAATGATATGCATTGACCCGTACGCTGGCAAGCAAGGTAAATCAAGCGTGCCCCAACCTTTCTCAAAATGCACAAATAAAGCTTCCGTGCCTCCCACACCTTACTGTAGCCATACAGACCCAAATCCAATCTCATATAATTTTTCTTTTCAATTTGGATGCCGAGTTTCTTGTCGCTAGTCCAACTAACTTAAAGCAACAAATGCACGCGCGCGCGTGTTTTTGTGTCTGTTTTTGTGTCTGTCAGTGTGTCTGTCAGTGTGTCTGCGCGCGTATGCCTTAACCCCTATCTCCTTTCCTATGCCCAATATATGTATTGATTGCTTCTCTGTCTCTCGTCCTTCGTCATCGTCTCTTTCTCATCCACAACCCGACTCTCTCTCTCTCTCTCTCTCTCTCTCTCTCTCTCTCTCTCTCTCTCTCTCTCCCCTCTCCCATCCCGAGTCCGTCTGTCTGTCTGTCTGTCTGTATCTCTCTCTCTCTTTCCATCCCGAGTCTCTCTCTCTCTCTCTCTCTCTCTCTCTCTCTCTCTCTCTCTCTCTCTCCAACCCGAGTCTGTCTGTCTGTCTGTCTGTCTGTCTGTCTGTCTGTCTCTCTCTCTCTTCTCTCTCTCTCTCTCTCTCTCTCTCTCTCTCTCTCTCTCTCTCGGTCCACAAACAGTATTGTCTGACCCTAGTGGAGATACAGACAGTAGTCATTCGTTAGGAGGAGGATAATATTCAGACCTCCCCCTATCGCTCTGTCATGATCAACTCTTTACGCCAGTAGCTTCCACCCCGTCCCTTCTTTATCCATCTCTCCCACCCTCATCCCTTCTTTATCCATCTCTCCCACCCTCATCCCTTCTTTATCCATCTTTCCCACCCCGTCCCTTCTTTATCCATCTTTCCCATCCCATCCCTACTTTATCCATCTTTCCCATCCCATCCCTACTTTATTCATCTCTCCCACCCTCATCCCTTCTTTATCCATCTTTCCCATCCCATCCCTTCTTTATCCATCTCTCCCACCCTCATCCCTTCTTTATCCATCTTTCCCATCCCATCCCTACTTTATCCATCTTTCCCATCCCATCCCTACTTTTCATCTCTCCCACCCTCATCCCTTCTTTATCCATCTTTCCCATCCCATCCCTCTTTATCCATCTTTCCCTCCCATCCCTCTTATCCATCTTTCCCATCCCATCCCTTCTTTATCCATCTCCCTCCCATCCTTCTTATCCACTCTCCCACCTCATCCCTTCTTTATCCATCTTCCCTCCCATCATCCCTTCTTTATCCATCTCTCCCTCCCTCATCCCTTCTTTATCCATCTCTCCCATCCTCATCCCTTACTTTATCCATCTCTCCCCCTCATCCCTTCTTTATCCATCTTTCCCATCCCATCCCTTCTTTATCCATCTCTCCCACCTCATCCCTTCTTTATCCATCTTCCCATCCCTCATCCCTTCTTTATCCATCTCTCCCACCCTCATCCCTTCTTTATCCATCTCTCCCTCCCTCATCCCTTCTTTATCCATCTCTCCACCCTCATCCCTTCTTATCCATCTCTCCCTCCCTCATCCTTCTTTATCCATCTCTCCCACCCTCATCCCTTCTTTATCCATCTCTCCCACCCTCATCCCTTCTTTATTCCATCTCTCCCACCCTCATCCCTTCTTTATCCATCTCTCCCACCCTCACCCCCCCTATCTTTTATCCATCTCTCCTCACCCTCTATCCTCTCTTATCACTCTCTCTCCTCATCCCTCTGAGTACCTCTCTCTCCATGTCTCTATCCAGATACCATCTCTTGACATGTTGTCCGTCATCTCCTGTCTCTATCCATCTCTCTCCCTTTCTTTCTCCATTGGCTCTCTCATTCTTCTATACATCTGTCTCCCCTAACTCTGCTCTTCTCCTTCTTCTCTCTCCATCTATCCTGTCTTTCTTGTCCCCCTTCTCTCTTTCCTCCCTTCTCGTCCTCTGTCTCTCTGTCATATCTCTGTCTCTCTACATCTGTCTCTCTTCTCTCTCTCTCTCCTCTTCTCTCTCTCGTCTCTCTCTCTTTGTTCTCTGTCTCTGTCTCTCTGTCTGTCTGTTGTTCTCTGCTTCTCGTCTCTCTGTTTTCTCTCATCCTCTCTCTCTCTCTCTCAACTTCACATACTGATTGCCGTATTGATACATATATTTTGCATTCTTTTGGTTATTCTTCTTTTCGTTTCTTGTTCTATTATCTCCCTTTTTTGTTGTAGGGAGAGGGAGGGTGGGATCAGAGAGACGGCGAATGGGGAAAGGAGGGAAAGTGGGGGGGGGGGGGGGGCTGGAAATGAAACGGGCATTCCTGCTGATTCCAGCATTCCCTTGAAATAGAATTCGATCGTTCTTCCTGAACCCCCCCCCCCCCCCTTGTCTCACATCCTACACACACACACACACACACACACACACACACACACACACACACACACACACACACACACACACACTACTATGTCTGTTTATTTTTAGCTTGCAAGCTGCCTTAAGCCCTCTCCAGGCGAGGACAGAAGGAGAAAATCGCTATTGCAGATCTTTAACATTTGAATATGCAGATATCAATTTATCAAAAAATCGCCATAATTCTCCTCCTCCTCCTCCTCCCCTCCTTCCCCCTCCTCTTCTTCTTCCTCCTTCTCCTCCTTCTCCTCCTCCTCCTTCTTCTTCTTCTGTCTGCCTGCCTGCCTGCCTGCCTGTCTGTCTGTCTGTGTCTCTTCTCTCCCTCCCTCCCTCCCTCCTTCTCTCTCTCTCTCTCTCTCTCTCTCTCTCTCTCTCTCTCTCTCTCTCTCTCTCTCTCTCTTAGATCCACTAGCACAGTTCACAGGGGAAAAAAATGAAGTTCACCTTCTATACACGATGGACACAGCAAATTACTCTCTGCTTGAGGATATCTCTGACATTGCATGCTGACCTGGAATTCCGTCAAGTTAGACAGAACAAACATGCATGCCATCTGTCTTCACTTCGGACACTTTGTGAGCTATAGATCTGCC
>CM065733.1:66924827-66929827 GCA_033310375.1 Conus canariensis
CTATTACCCGATCTCAATTAGTCCAGACGCAGAGATGTATATTGAACGGAAACAGCGGTTATGTAAACCTGAATGACTACGAAGAGGTGTTATATAATACGACACTACCAGCGTTTTACATCATCTGTCGCTTTGCCACTGTCGCTTGCAGTTTGAGTTTTGTCTTGTAAGTTGTTTGTCCCTTTTGTCCGGCGGAATGATGATACTTTCTCTTCTAAATTTGTAAGGAAAACGTCCAGGGAGGAGGGGGAGGGCTGGTGTTCAAGAGCAAAATCTAGTTCATTCTCCACATCCATTCTGTCGGAAGTTTCTTCGGAGTTTATACCTGCAAAATCTGTCACTCGTCTTCCTTTTCCGTGCAACAATTTGGCAATCACTGCCTCTTTCATCTCCAAAATGTAAGCAACAATCTCTCTGCCACTGCCACATTCATCTCCAGAACTAATTAACTATCTTTACCACTGCTACTGTCATCTCCAGAACTAATTAACTATCTCTCTACCACTGCCACTACTTTGATATCCAGAACTAATTAACTATCTCTATGCCACTGCCACTACTGTCATATCCAGAACTAATTAACTATCTCTATACCACTGCCACTACTGTGATATCCAGAACTAATTAACTATCTCCATACCACTGCCACTACTGTGATATCCTGAACTAATTGACTATCTCCATACCACTGCCACTACTGTGATATCCTGAACTAATTGACTATCTCTATACCACTGCCACTACTGTGATATCCTGAACTAATTGACTATCTCCATACCACTGCCACTACTGTGATATCCTGAACTAATTGACTATCTCCATACCACTGCCACTACTGTGATATCCTGAACTAATTGACCATCTCCATACCACTGCCACTACTGTGATATCCTGAACTAATTGACTATCTCCATACCACTGCCACTACTGTGATATCCTGAACTAATTGACTATCTCCATACCACTGCCACTACTGTGATATCCTGAACTAACTGACTATCTCCATACCACTGCCACTACTGTGATATCCTGAACTAACTATCTCCATACCACTGCCACTACTGTGATATCCTGAACTAACTGACTATCTCCATACCACTGCCACTACTGTGATATCCAGAACTAATTGACTATCTCCATACCACTGCCACTACTGTGATATCTTGAACTAATTGACTATCTCCATACCACTGCCACTACTGTGATATCCTGAACTAATTGACTATCTCTATACCACTGCCACTACTGTGATATCCTGAACTAATTGACTATCTCCATACCACTGCCACTACTGTGATATCCTGAACTAATTGACTATCTCCATACCACTGCCACTACTGTGATATCCTGAACTAATTGACTATCTCCATACCACTGCCACTACTGTGATATCCTGAACTAATTGACTATCTCCATACCACTGCCACTACTGTGATATCCTGAACTAATTGACTATCTCCATACCACTGCCACTACTGTGATATCCTGAACTAATTGACTATCTCCATACCACTGCCACTACTGTGATATCCTGAACTAACTGACTATCTCCATACCACTGCCACTACTGTGATATCCTGAACTAACTGACTATCTCCATACCACTGCCACTACTGTGATATCCTGAACTAACTGACTATCTCCATACCACTGCCACTACTGTGATATCCAGAACTAACTGACTATCTCCATACCACTGCCACTACTGTGATATCCTGAACTAACTGACTATCTCCATACCACTGCCACTACTGTGATATCCTGAACTAACTGACTATCTCCATACCACTGCCACTACTGTGATATCCTGAACTAACTGACTATCTCCATACCACTGCCACTACTGTGATATCCAGAACTAACTGACTATCTCCATACCACTGCCACTACTGTGATATCCTGAACTAACTGACTATCTCCATACCACTGCCACTACTGTGATATCCAGAACTAACTGACTATCTCCATACCAGTGCCACTACTGTGATATCCTGAACTAACTGACTATCTCCATACCACTGCCACTACTGTGATATCCTGAACTAAACTGACTATCTCCATACCACTGCCACTACTGTGATATCCTGAACTAACTGACTATCTCCATACCACTGCCACTACTGTGATATCCTGAACTAACTGACTATCTCCATACCACTGCCACTACTGTGATATCCTGAACTAACTGACTATCTCCATACCACTGCCACTACTGTGATATCCTGAACTAATTGACTATCTCCATACCACTGCCACTACTGTGATATCCTGAACTAATTGACTATCTCCATACCACTGCCACTACTGTGATATCCTGAACTAATTGACTATCTCCATACCACTGCCACTACTGTGATATCCTGAACTAACTGACTATCTCCATACCACTGCCACTACTGTGATATCCTGAACTAACTGACTATCTCCATACCACTGCCACTACTGTGATATCCTGAACTAATTGACTATCTCCATACCACTGCCACTACTGTGATATCCTGAACTAATTGACTATCTCCATACCACTGCCACTACTGTGATATCCTGAACTAATTGACTATCTCCATACCACTGCCACTACTGTGATATCCTGAACTAATTGACTATCTCCATACCACTGCCACTACTGTGATATCCTGAACTAACTGACTATCTCCATACCACTGCCACTACTGTGATATCCTGAACTAACTGACTATCTCCATACCACTGCCATACTGTGATATCCTGAACTAATTGACTATCTCCATACCCCTGCCACTACTGTGATATCCTGAATGCTATATAGACTAATCTCACATACCACTGCCACTACTGTGATATCCTGAACTAATGACTATCTCCATACCACTGCCACTACTGTGATATCCTGAACTAATTGACTATCTCCATACCACTGCCACTACTGTGATATCCTGAACTAATTGACTATCTCCATACCACTGCCACTACTGTGATATCCTGAACTAATTGACTATCTCCATACCACATGCCACTACTGTGATATCCTGAACTAATTGATTATCTCCATACCCACTGCCACTACTGTGATATCCTGAATAACTGACTATTCCCATAACCACTAATGCAGCACACTGATGATGTCCAACTGAATGGACATCTTTGTCACACTGATGCATAGTTGTCACACTATGCATAGTTGCTCACACGAATGGCATGCAGTTCACACTGAATGGCAAGTTGTCCACTGAATGAGTTGTCACCTGATGCATAGTTGTCACACTGAATGGCATGAGTTGTCACACTGAATGGCATGAGTTGTCACACTGAATGGCATGAGTTGTCACACATGAATGCATGAGTATGTCACACTGAATGGCATGAGTTGTCACACTGAATGGCATAAAGTTGTCACACTGAATGGCATAGTTGTCACACTGAATGGCAGTTTCACATTAGTTGTCACACTGAATGGCAATAAAGTTGTCACACTGAATGGCATAGTTTTCCACTGAAAGGCATTAGTTGTCACACTGAATGGCATTAGTTGTCACACTGAATGGCATTAGTTGTCACACTGAATGGTAATAAAGTTGTCGCACTGAATGGCAAGAGTTGTCACACTGAATGGCATTAGTTGTCACACTGAATGACAAGAGTTGTCACACTGAATGGCAATAAAGTTGTCACACTGAATGGCATTAGTTGTCACACTGAATGGCATTAGTTGTCACACTGAATGGCAAAAAGTTGTCACACTGAATGGCATTAGTTGTCACACTGAATGGCATTAGTTGTCACACTGAATGGCAAGAGATGTCACACTGAATGGCATTAGTTGTCACACTGAATGGCATTAGTTGTCACACTGAATGGCATTAGTTGTCATACTGAATGGCATTAGTTGTCACACTGAATGGCATTAAAGTTGTCGCACTGAATGGCATTAGTTGTCACACTGAATGGCATTAGTTGTCACACTGAATGGCAATAAAGTTGTCACACTGAATGGTAATAAAGTTTGTCGCACTGAATGGCATTAGTTGTCACACTGAATGGCATTAGTTGTCACACTGAATGGCAATAAAGTTGTCACACTGAATGGTAATAAAGTTGTCGCACTGAATGGCATTAGTTGTCACACTGAATGGCATTAGTTGTCACACTGAATGGCAATAAAGTTGTCACACTGAACGGCATTAGTTGTCACACTGAATGGCATTAAAGTTGTCGCATTTAATGGCATTAGTTGTCACACTGAATGGCATTAGTTGTCACACTGAATGGCATTAGTTGTCACACTGAATGGCATTAGTTGTCACACTGAATGGCATTAAAGTTGTCGCACTGAATGGCATTAGTTGTCACACTGAATGGCATTAGACGTCACACTGAATGGATGAGTTGTCACACTGAATGGCATGAGTTGTCACACTGAATGGCATGAGTTGTCACACTGAATGGCATGAGTTGTCACACTGAAATGGCATTAGTTGTCACACTGAATGGCATTAGTTGTCACACTGAATGGCAGAGTTGTCACACTGAATGGCAAGAGTTGTCACACTGAATGGCAAAGTTGTCACACTGAATGCATTAGTTGTCACACTGAATGGCATTAGTTGTCACACTGAATGGCATAAGTTGTCACACTGAATGGCATAAGTTGTCACACTGAATGGCATTAGTTGTCACACTGAATGGCATGAGTTTGTCACACTGAATGCATTAGTTGTCACACTGAATGGCATTAGTTGTCACACTGAATGGCAAGAGTTGTCACACTGAATGGCATAAGTTGTCACACACAAGCACATGAATGGCAGTCATGGAAGTTGTCACACTGAATGGCATTAGTTGTCACACTGAATGGCATAGTATGTCACACTGAAGTGCATTAGAGTTGTCACACTGAATGGCATTAGTTGTCACACTGAATGGCAAGAGTTGTCACACTGAATGGCATAAGTTGTCACACTGAAGTGCATTAGTTGTCACACTGAATGGCATTAGTTGTCACACTGAACGGCATTAGTTGT
>CM065733.1:66934827-66944827 GCA_033310375.1 Conus canariensis
CAAATCGTCTTCATTATCCTGTTCTGATTGTACAGCTTTGGGGTATTCTTCCACCAAGACTGTCTACTACTGCGATTAAATCATACTAAAACAGTGTTTCTGTTGGAGACTTTCTCTGTGTATTTTTTCCCATCTATCATAGACAAATTTCAGTTAAATGAGAATCATCATGCCCGTTAAATAATCCAGGAATTGATCTTTCAGGGGAAGTTTACAATACTTTGTTTTTTGGTTGATTTGGGTTTTTTTATGTTTGGTTGGTTGGTTGGCTGGTTGGTTGGTTGGTTTTTGTTTTGTTTTAATCAGTTTTCTGCCAATTTATTACAATATCTTATCAAACAATATTTTGGCAAATCTCTCTCTCTCTCTCTCTCTCTCTCTCTCTCTCTCTCTCTCCTCTCTCTCTCTCTCTCTCTCTCTCTCTCTCTCCTCTTCCCCTCTCTCTCTCCCTTCTATCCCCCCTCTCTCTCCCCTCTCTCTCCCTCTCTCTGTCCCCCTCTCTCTCTCCCTCTCTCTCCCTCCCTTCTCTCTCTCCCCCCTTTTTCTGTCTGTCAATCTCTCTCTATGTCTCTTTGTCTGTCTGTCTGTCTGTCTGTCTGTCTGCCTGCCTCTCTCTCTCTCTCTCTCTTCTCTCTCTCTGTTTCTCTCTCTCTCTCTCTCTCTCTCTCTCTCTCTCTCTCTCTCTCTCTCTCTCTCTCTCTCTCTCTCTCTCTGTCCTATGTCCTAATCCAGCGATTCTACATACAGTCTATTAATTTAGATGGGTCAGTTCTGTCTTTCATGATCGGACAGATATGTGATGTTATCACTGTTGTCATGTTTCCATACTGTTTTATACCCTTTCTTTCCTTCATCCCTTTTCTTCCTTCGTAATCCATCAAAATTCTCCCAGTGCCGATTAAAAAGGAATCTCTTGGGTAAAACCAAAATTTGTTCATTCATTAGCGCGCGCGCAAGCCCACACACACACACACACACACACACACACACACACCACACACACACACACACACCACGCATGCACGCACGCACGCACGCACGCACGCACTTCTCCATTTCTTCCTTTCTTCCTTCCTTCCTTTCTTTCCTCATTCCTTCTTGCTTTGTTTCCTTCCTTCCTTCTTTCTTTCTTTTCTTCCTTCCCTTTTTCTTTTATTCCTTCCTTTCTTCCTTTTCTCATTCTTTCTTTCTTTCCTTCCTTCTCTCTTTCTTTCCTTCGTTCCTTCCTTCTTTCTTTCTTTCCTTCCTTCCCTTTTTCCTTTATTCCTTCCTTTCTTCCTTTTTTCATTCTTTCTTTCTTTCCTTCCTTCTCTCTTTCTTTCCTTCCTTCCTTCCTTCTTTCTTTGATTCCTTCCTTCATTCCTTCCTTCTTTCTTTAATTCCTTCCTTCCTTCCTTCCTTCTTTCTTCCTTCATTCCTTCCTTCCTTCCTTCTTTCTTTAATTCCTTCCTTTCTTCCATCCTTCCTTGCTTCCTTCCTTCTTCTTTCTTTAATTCCTTCCTTCCTTCCTTCCTTCCTCTCCTTCTTTCTTTGATTCCTTCTTTCCTTCCTTCCTTCCTTCTTTCTTTAATTCCTTCCTTCCTTCCTTCTTTCTTTGATCCCTTCCTTCCTTCCTTCTCCTTCCTTCCTTCTTTCTTTAATTCCCTCTTTCTTTAATTCCTTCTTTCCTTCCTTCCTTCCCTTCTTTCTTTGATTCCTTCTTTCCTTCCTTCCTTCCTTCCTTCCTTCTTTCTTTAATTCCTTCTTTCTTTAATTCCTTCTTTCCTTCCTTCCTTCCTTCCTTCCTTCTTTGATTCCTTCTTTCCTTCCTTCCTTCCTTCTTTAATTCCTTCTTTCCTTCCTTCTTTCTTTCTTTCTTTAATTCCTTCTTTCCTTCCTTCCTTCCTTCTTTCTTTAATTCCTTCTTTCCTTCCCTCCTTCCTTCCTTTCTTCAGACTCTTCTTGTGTCCACGATAGCACACCACACTCAGCGCACCTTCCTTCCTTCCGTTACTAGCTTCTTCTATTCAGAACAGCACGCTACGCTTTATACTCCGTCCTCCCCTCTTTCCTCCCGTCCTTCCTTCTTTCTTTCTTTTCTTCCTTCATTCTTCTTTCTTGCTTTCCTTCCTTCCTTCCTTCTTCTCATGGCACCATGTTTGTTGTGGTGTGTTCTGGCACCATGTTTGTTGTAGTGTGTTATGGCACCATGTTTGTTGTGGTGTGTTATGGCACCATGTTTGTTGTAGTGTGTTCTGGCTCCAGGTTTGTTGTGGTGTGTTTGGCACCATGTTTGTTGTGGTGTGTTATGGCACCATGTTTGTTGTGGTGTGTTATGGCACCATGTTTGTTGTGGTGTGTTCTGGCACCATGTTTGTTGTAGTGTGTCTGGCTCCAGCTTTGTTGTGGTGTGTCCTGGCACCATGTTTGTTGTGATGTGTCCTGGCACCATGTTTTGTGTGTGTTTCTGGCTCCATGTTGTTGTGGTGTGTTATGGCACCAAGTTTGTTGTGGTGTGTTATGGCACCATGTTTGTTGTGGTGTGTTTTGGCACCATGTTTGTTGTGGTGTGTTATGGCACCATGTTTGTTGTGGTGTGTTCTGGCACCATGTTTGTTGTGGTGTGTTTTGGCACCAGGTTTGTTGTGGTGTGTTAAGGCACCAGGTTTGTTGTGGTGTGTTTTGGCACCATGTTTGTTGTGGTGTGTTCTGGCTCCATGTTTGTTGTGATGTGTTCCGGCACCATGTTTGTTGTGGTGTGTTCTGGCTCCATGTTTGTTGTGGTGTGTTCTGGCACCATGTTTGGTAGTGCTGCACTGCTACAGCACTACAGGCCTAGCTGTTGACGCTGCTGACAAAAGCAGGGGTCGGGGGAGGAGTGGCAAAGGGGAAGGGAGGGAGTAATAACAAAAATAGATTTTTGTCTTTTGGCATTTGGGAGGATTATGCTGAAAGCTGGGATCAAGAATAGCGAAATTTCAGACACCACCATCACCACCCTTTCCCAGGCCTCCACAAGCCTCCAATCCGTCTCAACTACATCCCCCCCTCCCCCCCCCCCCCCTCCCCCGAATCGCAATCACCGTTTTGTTCTCTATGTTCTGCCGCCTTCCCATGTGTGTGTGTGTGTGTGTGTGTGTGTGTGTGTGTGTGTGTGTGTGTGTGTGTGTGTGTGTGTGTGTGTGTGCGTATTTGCATGTATAATAACTTCCTTTCCTTCCAGACTAGTGAAAATATGACCGTGCTAAAAGGAATGTTGCAATGATATTCCTTACCCGCCTCAGAAACAAACATACTCAGGCCACCATGGACCATATCAGGGGGAGCAGTCAACTGGCCATGTAAAGCGTCAATCACACCACAGACAGAAAAGACCACCCTGAAAGTAAAGAACAAAGTGTCAGCCCTGAAAAGAGACCTCCATGTTCCTTGTTACTCTGTGTCATTGTCCAAAGGCGATGCCGCCAAGCACTTACACACTATTTCTCTCCTAACGCTCTGTCTGTCATTGTTTCTTCCCGGCTACCTTCCCCCATCCCCACGCACACACACACACACACACACACACACACACACACACACACACACACACACACACACACACACATTATCATTGGCTACAATATTCACAGACAAGTCATCATAGGTTAGAGTTTCCCCAGACAAATCATCATAGGCTACAGTTTCCCCAGACAAATCATCATAGGCTACAGTTTCCCTCAGACAAAAGCTTAATAGGTTACAGTTTTCCCAGACAAATTATCATAGGTTACAATAGCCTCAGACAAATTATCATAGGCTACAGTATCCCCAGACAAATTATAGGCTACAGTTTCCCCAAACAAATTATCATAGGTTACAGTTTCCCCAGACAAATTATCATAGGTTACAGTTTCCCCAGACAAATTATCATAGGTTACAGTTTCCCCAAACAAATTATCATAGGCTACAGTTTTCCCAAACAAATCATAATAGGCTACAGTATCCCCAGACAAATTATCATAGGCTACAGTATCCCCAGACAAATAATCATAGGCTGCAGTATCCCTAGACAAATTATCACAGGCTACATTTTTTTCCAGACAGATTCTCATAGGCTACAAATTTTCCAGATGTTTTACACTAGATTGCAGTTTCTCCAAACAAATTATCAAAGGCTACAGTCTCTCCAGGCAAATTATTGTTGGTTATAGTTTACCCAGATAGATTATTACATGCTACAGATTCTGCTACGGCTTCCCAACCTTATAAAAGGCTACAGTTTCTCCAGACAGGTTACCAAAGACTACAGTTTCTGAAGATATTATTATAGACCATGATTTCCCCAGACATATTCTTTCCGTGTTGCCTCGTGGTGTTGGAATTATCGCCCTTTACTGACAAAATCATTGTGACGCAATGCCGGAAAGCATGTTTGTGGCTGTAAATCCGGATCGTCATAGGCCTCAAAAGGCGTCACTTGTTGGCCGAGTCATGAACGATGTAACTTGACAAGTCGTTTAAAACTTACAAACTGATCACTTCACAGTAGAATTGCACAGTTTTGGGTAGGACACGGTGGAGAAGGGAAGAAGGAGTGGGGGGAGGGGGGTCCCCCTAAATTACCTACTGGCATGCAAAGTTTTAAAGCCTCTAATCTAATCAGGAGCCATCTCGAACCAAAGCCATCTCCAAACTATCTCATTCTTGAGAAGGATGTAACAAAATTTACCGCTGAAATCGTGTTACTAGCAGGGTTTTTTTTTTTACGACAATGTGATTTCGCGGAAAGGAATGGTTGCAGTGAAAGTTTCTTGAAGGCACACACACACACACACACACACACACACACACACACACACACACACACACACACACACCGCCACACACACACACACACACACACACACACACACACACACACACACACACGCACGCACGCACAACACACACACACGCACACAAGGCCCATGAGGGGATGTGTTTCCATGGAAAACACCAATCGCGGAGATGATGAGAGGCGATCACTACCTGACGCTGACAGACGACAGGCTGTCCTTGCAGCGAGCAGACGACACTGGATGTTCCAAGGCAGTGGGGGATGAGCTGAGCGGTCAGTGTCAGGAACTAGACAGGCCCTAAGACCCCAGTTCCAATCTCATCCACAACAGTGTTGTCATGTCATGCTGGTTCCAGTGATAGCCTTACTCTGTTCGGAACATTAGGTAACAGATCCACTCGTTGTGTGCTTTCTTTCGCTTTATTGCTGGCAAAGTTCTGTATGTGCAAGTGCAGATTTCTTAATGTTTCTCCTGGTTTCCAGGGTTCTCTCAATGTTTATCGGCAGAAGTTCACAACTCCAAAAGTATGCATCAATTATACAAGATATTCTGCTTCACTTTAAGGACGAGTGGTTCATTTATATGCTCCTAATTGAATAACTTGCAGAAACAAATTTTAGAGAGAAATTCTGAGTATTCCGCTGGAACGAAGGGACAAACAAATTAAAAGACGCCAGCCGCCGTGGCGAAGTGGTTAGCGTCGTGGACTCCCGGCTGGGAGATCGTTGGTTCGATTCCCTTCAGAGCCACGTGGAATGTTTTTTTGTTTGTTTTTTTTTTCCCCGACCGGCTCCTACCCAAAATGGAGTTTGCTACGGCTACATTTAGGAGGACTGCGACCACACATTCGAGTTCCATCCACTCAGTGGATGCCTCTCTGAGAGTATTGCTCAAATTTCCTGACCTACACTGCAAGTGTCTGTATCTCTCGGGCCTGGTTGACGCCGGGTACATTCTGAATGTTAGCGTAGAGTACAGCCCTGTCATGCAGTCTCAGACCGGAATGGACATCCGTAGCATCATCTTCATCATCCTCATTAAAAACAACATTACAAGACAAAACACGACGCGCTTCGAACATTTAAATTTGTTGCAATTATTATCTTTACATATCGCAGTGAATGTTTTTCTGCTGTGAGGGGCATGATCTGAAAACTTAGGGAAGAATTGAATATATGAGTGTCCGCTTCATTGCCTTGTCCTCTCTGCCTCATCTGATTCCTTTCCCTCTAACTAGTCCTCTTTGTTGTATCGTGGTTCTTCTGTTGTTGTCATGGCAGGTGGAATTTGTTTGCTTCTTTGCCTGTTTTTATACAATCGTATTTAGCTACCGAGTTACGTAAGTACTTCCACGGACAGGAATATACTGATTTTAATTCTTTGCTTGTTTGCTTGTTTGTTTGGTTTTGTACAATCGTGTTTAACAACCGAGTTACGTAAGTACTTCCACGGACAGGAATATACTGATTTTAATTCTTTGCTTGTTTGCTTGTTTGTTTGGTTTTGTACAATCGTGTTTAACAACCGAGTTACGTAAGTACTTCCACGGAAAGGAATATACTGATTTTAATTCCTTGCTTATTGACAAATTCGATGCATATGGATTATGAACCATCTGTGGAACACGTATTCCCTTCAGCCCCGTGGGGATTATTGTTACAAAGAACTGTGATGTAACGTTGAATAAACACAACATTAATTTAAAACGTTTTCAAAAGGCCTCCGTCCTCTTTCCAAGCGCTGAGAACAGAGGCCAGCACAGATAGCCGACTGTCCATGGGTCTGTAGGCCCCACCCCCCACTCCCTCCCTCCTCCTTGCCAATCCCAAGACCCACGCATGAGGCGGGCTTTGAGTCGGAAAGAGGAGATAACCTGTCTGCATTTTGTCCGGGATTCCTCCTCTCTCTCTCTCTCTCTCTCTCTCTCTCTCTCTCTCTCTCTCTCTCGCTCTCTCTCTCTCTCTCTCCTCTCTCTCTCTCTCTCTGTCCTGTCTGTCTCTTCCCCTCCATCTCTTTCATGATCTCTGTCCTTTCTCTCTTTATCTAGCCCCCTAATTGTCCTCTTTTCCCTCCAAAGCCCACCTCACACACACACACACACACACACACACACACACACACACACACACACACACACACACACACACACACTTCCTTCTCTTAGGTTCACACCCTGCGACTCATTGCACGCCATTTGTCAACTACAGTTTTTATCGCAGCACTCAGTGACAGCGTACAACATGTTGTGGCCACAGCAGCACTCAGTGACAGCGTACAACATGTTGTGGCCACAGCAGCACTCAGTGACAGCGTTCGGCATATTGTGGCCACAGCAGCACTCAGTGACAGCGTTCGGCACATTGTGGCCACAGCAGCATTCAGTGACAGCGTTAGCATGTTGTGGCCACAGCAGCACTCAGCGACAGTGTTCGGCATGTTGTGGCCACAGCAGTACTCAGCGACAGTGTCCGGCATGTTGTGGCAGCACTCAGTGACAGTGTTCGGCATGTTGTGGCCACAGCAGCACTCAGTGACAGCGTTCGGCATGTTGTGGCCACAGCAGCACTCAGTGACAGTGTTTGGCAGGTTGTGGCCACAGCAGCACTCACTGACAGCGTTCGGCATGTTGTGGCCACAGCAGCACTCATTGACAGCGTTCGGCATGTTGTGGCCACAGAACCACTCATTGACAGCGCTCGGCATGTTGTGGCCACAGCAGCACTCAGTGACAGCGTTCGGCATGTTGTGGCCACAGCAGCACTCAGTGACAGTGTTCAGCATGTTGTGGCCACAGCAGCACTCGGTGACAGTGTTCAGCATGTTGTGGCCACAGCAGCACTCGGTGACAGTGTTCAGCATGTTGTGGCCACAGCAGCACTCGTTGACAGCGTTCGGCATGTTGTGGCCACAGCAGCACTCAGTGACAGCGTGTGGCATGTTGTGGCCACAGCAGCACTCAGTGAGAGCGTGCGGCATGTTGTGGCCACAGAACCACTCATTGACAGCGTTCGGCATGTTGTGGCCACAGCAGCACTAATTGACAGTGTTCGGCAGGTTGTGGCCACAGCAGCACTCAGTGACAGCGTTCGGCATGTTGTGGCCAGACTCTCTTTTGTTTCCCCTGGCACCGAGTGCAGGCGTGGGCCACCCTCACTGAAAGGAGGAGACACTCACACCCCAAAGACAGCAGGAAGGGCGGTGTGCAGCGTGGAGTATGAGGAGACACTCACACACCCCAAAGACAGCAGGAAGGGCGGTGTGCAGCGTGGAGAATGAGGAGACACTCACACACCCTAAAGACAGCAGGAAGGGCGGTGTGCAGCGTGGAGGACACACCCCAAAGACAGCAGGAATGACGGCGTGCAGCGTGGAGGACACACCCCAAAGACAGCAGGAAGGGCGGTGTGCAGCGTGGAGGACACACCCCAAAGACAGCAGGAAGGGCGGTGTGCAGCGTGGAGGACACACCCCAAAGACAGCAGGAAGGGCGGTGTGCAGCGTGGAGGACACACCCTAAAGATAGCAGGAAGGGCGGTGTGCAGCGTGGAGGACACCCCCTAAAGACAGCAGGAAGGGCAGTGTGCAGCATGAAGGACACCCCTAAAGACAGCAGGAAGGGCGGTGTGCAGCAAGGACACACCCCAAAGACAGCAGGAAGGGCAGTGTGCAGCATGAAGGACACACCCTAAAGACAGCAGGAAGGGCAGTGTGCAGCATGAAGGACACACCCCAAAGACAGCAGGAAGGACGGCGTGCAGCATGGAGGACACACCCTAAAGACAGCAGGAAGGGCAGTGTGCAGCATGAAGGACACCCCCCAAAGACAGCAGGAAGGACGGTGTGCAGCGTGGAGGACACACCCTAAAGACAGCAGGAAGGGCAGTGTGCAGCATGAAGGATACACCCTAAAGACAGCAGGAAGGACGGCGTGCAGCGTGGAGGACACACCCCAAAGACAGCAGGAAGGGCAGTGTGCAGCATGAAGGACACCCCCTAAAGACAGCAGGAAGGGCGGTGTGCAGCGTGGAGGACACACCCTAAAGACAGCAGGAAGGACGGCGTGCAGCGTGGAGGACACACCCTAAAGACAGCAGGAAGGGCAGTGTGCAGCATGAAGGACACACCCTAAAGACAGCAGGAAGGGCAGTGTGCAGCAAGAAGGACACCCCCTAAAGACAGCAGGAAGGGCAGTGTGCAGCGTGGAGGACACACCCTAAAGATAGCAGGAAGGGCAGTGTGCAGCAAGAAGGACACCCCCTAAAGACAGCAGGAAGGGCAGTGTGCAGCAAGGACACACCCCAAAGACAGCAGGAAGGGCAGTGTGCAGCAAGAAGGACACCCCTAAAGACAGCAGGAAGGGCAGTGTGCAGCAAGGACACACCCTAAAGACAGCAGGAAGGGCAGTGTGCAGCATGAAGGACACCCCTAAAGACAGCAGGAAGGGCAGTGTGCAGCATGAAGGACACACCTCAAAGACAGCAGGAAGGGCAGTGTGCAGCATGAAGGACACATCCTAAAGACAGCAGGAAGGGCAGTGTGTGCAGCAAGAAGGACACCCCCTAAAGACAGCAGGAAGGGCAGTGTGCAGCATGAAGGACACCCCCTAAAGACAGCAGGAAGGGCAGTGTGCAGCATGAAGGACACCCCCTAAAGACAGCAGGAAGGGCGGTGTGCAGCAAGGACACACCCCAAAGACAGCAGGAAGGGCAGTGTGCAGCATGAAGGACACACCCTAAAGACAGCAGGAAGGGCGGTGTGCAGCATGAAGGACACACCCCAAAGACAGCAGGAAGGACGGCGTGCAGCATGGAGGACACACCCTAAAGACAGCAGGAAGGGCAGTGTGCAGCATGAAGGACACCCCCCAAAGACAGCAGGAAGGACGGTGTGCAGCGTGAAGGACACACCCTAAAGACAGCAGGAAGGGCAGCGTGCAGCGTGGAGGACACACCCTAAAGACATCAGGAAGGACGGCGTGCAGCATGAAGGACACACCCCAAAGACAGCGGAAGGACGGCGTGCAGCGTGGAGGACACACCCCAAAGACAGCATGAAGGGCGGTGTGCAGCGTGGAGGACACACCCTAAAGACAGCAGGAAGGACGGCGTGCAGCGTGGAGGACACACCCCAAAGACAGCAGGAAGGACGGCGTGCAGCATGGAGGACACACCCCAAAGACAGCAGGAAGGGCGGCGTGCAAC